>CAIGQV010019086.1:2243666-2312075 GCA_903798115.1 Danio jaintianensis
TATATATATATATATATATATATATATATATATATATATATATATTTATCTGATGCATTTTTACAGCAGTTTAAGTCAGTGGATGTTTTCATCCCTAACATAACAAAAGGCTAGTAAATTTGCCCAGAGTGTATTGAGTTTTAAAAAAATTCAAAGTATTTTCTCAAAATATGTTTCAAAATAAGATTTGTCACCAAAAATCATTCTGCTACCTGAAACACAGAAAAATTTATGGTCAAATTAAGACTCACAATCACCCCAGAGTGGATGAAAACATCCCCAACAGCACATAAGGGTTAATTGTTTTTGCACATTTAAGTGGAACATAAAACACATAAGTTGGTTCAACTCATTTAAAATGAGTAGTTTGAACAAGCAGCAAAAGTCATTTTTTTGAGTGTACACTAAAAAATGCTGCCTTCCACATGAAGACAACATAAAGGAATTAAGTCAACTTATTAGTTTTTACAAATTTAAGTGGATTGAACATAAAACAATTAAGTTGCCCCCCCCCCCAAAAAAAATGAAAGAATTGTTTCAACTCATTTTAAATAAGTAGTTTGAACAAACAGCAAAAATCATTTTTTGAGTAGTAATATAGAATTGACTCCTTCCTTCCCTACATTGTTACCTGTACTAAATAATTTAATGTAGAATTCAGAATGTAGTTTGTTTTTTTCTGTAGTATTTACTTCACAGAATCATATGGTAATGCGCTTCATTACATGCGTAGTCCAAAACCCTATCATAACCTGAACCTGAATAAGACTGGAATTACTTTTCAGGCAGTATACTGTAAATAAGCATAAGGGGTTTAATGTCCGGGCTGACTGCAGAAGACATTAATATCAGGGCCTGAAGTGAGAGTCAAGGTTTGCCCTCCTTTGAATGTGTTCTGGTGATGAATGGAGCGACTCTGGGCTAAAGTTAAACACATTCACCCGTGGCATCTAAATATAGATTTCTTCCTCTGGTTGCAAAACCCACGGCAAGGATTAGAGAATACAGAGTCAGCACAGCTCTGACAGTCCTCGAAATCTAGCGAGGAAAGGAAAACTGAGGTTTAAAAAAAGATATCCAATACACCCGACAGTCCGAAACCATTCATATTATTCACCTTCATGTAGTACACTCCAGGCTTATATGAGCCAAGCACCAAACAAGCAAAAAGTTTCAGTCCTTTACTACAGGATTTTAAGAAGTGGAGAAAGTACCAGTGTCGGATGTGTTTTATTAAAAACTTTTTATTAAAATATTTTATGAGCAAAAGTTGGTGGTTTTAAGAAACTTTGGGGGGGGGGGGGGGGGGGTCAAACCAATATACTGTAAAAAAAAAAACATAGCTTGTCCAGTCAAAAGAAATCTGATAAATTATCCAAATATTCCAGAAAAAGATAACTCTGCAGTAAAATATAAGATGTCTTAATGAAACAAACTCACCATTGATGTGTAAACTAGCAAATCCTTTTAAAAGTTGAGGGTCTGTAATGCCCTTCCAGCCGCAACCCAGTACTGGGAAACACCCATACACTCTCTCATTCATACACTATGCCCAATTTAATTCATCCAATTCACTTATAGTGCATGTCTTTGGACTGTGGGGGAAACCGGAGCACCCGGAGGACAACTTAATTGTTTTGTGTTAAATCCACTTAAATTTGTAAAAATGAATAAGTTAACTTAATTCCTTCATGTTGTCCCGGCACAAATCGATTATGTGGAACCCAGCATTTTTTTTTTGCAGTGCTGATTAATGCTTTGGTTTTATTTCAGTCCAAAAACATCCAAAGAAAATGGTCAGCATTCAGAACCGGAATTATATTGCATCTGCATCCAGAGGACGGTCCAGCTGTCTGGGGGTATAGAAACTGTTTCATTATCTTGATGCCTGGTCAGGTTTGCAAAATATCATGAATCAATTTGTAAGTAGCAAATCTACAGCTGTGAATAATGTTGTTCGCTCTCAGCGGGAAACTTTTGCACATTGTGGCCACTTTGTTGCTGATTATGCAGACAAAAACATCACATCATAAATGTCAGCATGTACTCGGAAAAGCCGCACGGTTGTGGTTTTATGAAATTTGAGCTGTAAGCGCAGATGTTACAGCTATATTTCACTGTAAATGTGGGCAGCAGGAAAGAGGCAAATAAAGCGCTTCTGGAGCAGAACGGTGCTGCCTTTTTCCTCTGTGCTAAGATGAGGATCTGGGTGAAAATCAAGAAAAAAAACTATTGAGATTTAAATCACAAGCACCTGCCCTGACAGTTTCAACAACACCATAAGCTACTCTATACACACACCATCAACTGAGTGCTGAATTCCTTACACAAACATACTGTACTGTCTAAAACGTTTTGACAATAACTGAGTGTGCATGACAGTATACTAAACAGTAAAACAGATATAAACTCATTAATGACTTTGGGATGAGTATACCTTACATGGGATAGAAAAATAGAGGTATAATTTGGGATTTCAAAGATATATTCAGCTTAAAGTGCAATTTAAAGGCTTAACTAGGTTATGTTAACTAGGTAAGTTAGAATAATTAGTCAAGTCATTGGACAACAGTGGTTTGCTCTATAGACAATCAGTATATACTGTATATATATTTCGTAAAGGGGCTAATAATATTGACCTATTACCTTATATTATTGAATATTATCCTAAAATTATATTAAAATAAATAAAACTGCTTTTATTCCAGCCAAACAAAAAAGCACAACAAAAAAGACATTCCCCAAAAGAAAGAAAAAAAATATTATTGGAAATGGAAATGTCCTTGCTCTGTTAAACAGCACTTGATAAATATTAAAAAATAAATTAAAATTTCACAGGAGGTTGAATAATGTCAACCTTACTTCAATAATTAAAAACTTCAAATGTATACATACATTTGGATTGCATCCTACAGTTTAGGATTAAATATATTCATTCATTCATTCATTTTCCTTCAGCTTAGTCCCTTTATTCATCAGGGGTTGCCACAGCGGAATGAACCGCCAACTTATCAAGCTTATGTTTTACACAGCGGGGCCCTTCCAGCTGCAACCCAGTACTAGGAAACATCCATACACACTCATTCACACACATACTCTACGGCCAATTTAGTTTATTCAATTCACCTACAGCGCATGTCTTTTGACTGTGGGGGAAACCGGAGCACCCGGAAGAAACCCACGTGAACACAGGGAGAACATGCAAACTCCACACAGAAATGCCAACTGACTCAGCTGGGACTCGAAACAGCAACCTTCTTGCTGTGAGGCGACAGTGCTAACCACTGAGCCACCGTGTCACCCGGATTAAATATATGTCTTTTTAAAATATGTTTTGCATAGATTAAAAAAAAAAAGATTAAAAAAAAGATTAGCGTTCTCTAATTTTGATCTTATGTTTTATTTTATTCATTTACAGTTGAAATCTGAATTATTAAACCCCCTTTGAATATATATATATATCTTTTTAATATTTCCCAAATTATGTTTAACAGAGCAAGGAAACTTTCACACTATGTCTGATAATATTTTTTCTTCTGGAGAAAGTCTTATTTGTTTTATTTCAGCTAGAATAAAAGCAGTTCTTAATTAAAAAAAAAAACATTTTAAGGTCAAAATTATTAGCCCCTTTAAGCTATTTTTTTTTTCGATAGTCTACAGAACAAACCATCGTTATACAATAACTTGCCTAATTACCCTATCCTGCCTAGTTAACCTAGTTAAGCCTTTAAATGTCACTTTAAGCTGAATACTAGTGCCTTGAAAATATCTAGTAAAATATTATTTACTGTCATCATGGCAAAGATAAAATAAATTAGTTATGAGTTATTAAAACTATTATGTTTAGAAATGTGTTGAAAAAATCTTCTTTCCGTTAAACTGAAAAAATAAACAGGGGGGCTAATAATTCAGAGGGTTTAATAATTCTGATTGCAACTGTATATTATTACTATATATTTTTAGATTGAACCGATTAAATCACACAATGAACTTTCATTCTTTGAAACAAAAGCTCAATATGTGTGTGTGTTTATACAAAATATTTTGTATTTATTTTACATTTATTTTAAATGTTTTATTATTCATTCATTCATTCATTCATTTTCTTTTCGGCTTAGTCCCTTTATTAATCTGGGGTCGCCACAGCGGGGTCAACCGCCAACTTATCCAGCATATGTTTTACGCAGCGGATGCCCTTCCAGCTGCAACCCATTACTGGGAAAATGTTTTATTATACTATTATTATTATTATTATTATTATTATTATTATTATTAGTTTTCACAGTAACTCAGGATTTAAATCTCAGTTAATGTGAAACTAAAATTCCATATATGCACTCAATATATTTTTGCTGCTTGTTCAAACTACTTACCACACTGAAAAAAAATGATTCAAAGATGATTCCTTGGATTTACAAAAAAAAAAGTTAAGCAATTGTAAACAATTTATTTGGGCTGAATTTAAACAAACAAATTAAATTCAACACATATAAATTGTTTGCAACAATTTTGCAGACATAATTGTTTTCAGTGCATTTAAAAAAGAGCTCAAACAGCACAATTCTGGAGATTTGTTGGGGAAACTTATATTTTTTTTATGTTCAATCCACCACAACATAAAGAAATTGTGTGGAACCCTGCATTTTTTACAGCGTACGTATTTCTTGAGAAAACAGCCTTTAAAGCATTCTGAGGTAACTACAATGATTATGCCTGCATGATGATAGCACCCGTGAGGACCCCATATAATGCCAATTCTAAACTTTTAAAACATAACATTTTCATCACATTTTAAACATAGCTTAAATCATGTTTAAATATTTTAAGTGCCATCCTAACCTGCATCATTGTATCATCCTAGATATGTATATTTCCGCAATAAGAACATTACTTTGACATAGTAACCTCTGATAACGGTTACTCTTAATTGTAAAGTAGAACTTTCTTCTTTGAAATATATATCAAATAAATCACTAAACAAATACACTTGAACTGAATTGAATCTGATGTCTTAAAGGGGTGTTAGGAGGAGCTCATTGGATTTTTGCCTTTCTGCTGGCCGGTCCTGTGAGATGGCCACAGGCGCTGAGGTTAGAGAAACAGAGAATGCTTGGAAAACTAACACAGCGGGCCGTCTGAACAGCTGTGCCCCCATTACACTCACTGCCCACATGACCACCCCACACAACACACATAGGATGTGATTAGTATTGACCTGAGCAGAAGAAAAAAAAAAGAACACCATCCACACCCCCTGGGGGGCTTTTAGAGCTGTGTTGGCCTCATGATTACAGCTCTCCCTCTTTCTCTGTCTGTGTGTGTGTGCATACATGTGTGTGTCTGCGTGTAGAACTACACACTGACCCCTCTGCCATCCATCTCTATTACTGCAAAGATAACACAGCACTGCAGGACACAGTGTTGTTCAGTTGCTTCTCATCACTTGTGTCCTTAACTGCAAACTTCAGAAGTCTCTAGTTTATTTAAAGGCATGATTCACTGACAAAAATATATATATAAACAATTCTCTTTAAAGTCATTCTAGACTTGTATGGCACACTTTCATCCATATAGATAACACCAAGTTGGAGTGTGCAAATGATGTCTCTTGGCTAGGTTTGAGTAGGATTTAGAATGTATAGGCTATATCACACAAGTCAGGTGGGCTACTTTATTTCAGTTCCTCAAAAATCTGATGAAGTGATGTGTGTAATCATATATAGTAGGTTATTTCACTTGTTTCTTCTTCTTGTATAATAATAATAATAATAATAATAATTATTATTATTATTAAAATTATTATTATTATTATTATTGAAGATTTAAAGAATGTGTATCAGTGGTTTACATTTTCTCATTTCCCCTGAACTTTCTTTTTTTTCCCAGTGAAATTAGGAGGAAAATGTGTTGTTGTTGTTATTATTATTATTATTATTATTATTATTATTATTATTATTATTATTATTATTATAAATGTATACTATCTATTAGGAAACAATCGCTGTTTTATATTATTTGTGATCATGGACCACAAAACCAGTCTTATGTTGCATGGCTATATTTTTGCTAATTGCCAAAAAAAATCATTGTAAGGGTCAAAATGGGTCATGGGTTATTATTTTTCTTTTAAATAAAAAAAATCATTAGATTATTGGTCATGTTCCATAAAGACAGTTGTACCTTTCCTGCCATAAATAAATCATTTTTGATTAGTAATGTGCATTTCTGAGAACATATTTAAATGTAATTTCTGAGTATTTGGATTTTATTAAAAAAAAAAAACAGATTCCAGATTCAAATAGTTGTATCTCAGTCAAATACTGTCCTGTCCTAACAAAGTAGGCTTTGACACATGTCTCCAGGTTTAAGCTGGTTGATTGCTGGTCATATGCTGGTCCTGACCAGCCATTGAGTGTCATCGGGCTGCTGGTCCACATTGGTCCGGCCAAGTGGACGATGCACACTGGTGGTGGTTAAAAGAGACTCTCCTCAAGGCTGATTTATACTCTCACCTGCATCCGCAGTGCGAGCCTCTGCTGAGTTGTGAGGGCTTTTATACTTGACGCGCTCGCTGTTGTACTATTATTTTTAACAACAGGGGGCGACTCAGAGTAACTGTCATGATAAAATAGTGGTGAAGGAGCTGCTAAATGAATTAATTTAGTTTAATATAAAACGAATAGGTAGTGGATAATATTGAAGGACACTCATGGAAATGTTTGCTTTTAATACAGTTGTTTAAATGACTAACTTAGGCTACATGTTATATATGCAAGCTAACTGCGTACTTAAAACCTTTTATAGAATAAAAAAATAATAATTATTTACTTAAAAAGCGTTGGAAAACCTGTCCACAAAATATATGCTTTGTTTTCCCTCAAAGCTTCAAAGGAAACCCAAAGGACTTCACATCAGGTGGTTGTTTTGGATTTCTAAAGCTGTTGCACGTGTAAATTCCCCAGCTCGGTCAGACACGGCTTCAAATCGTGTATCGTGTTACAAAAAAAGTCATGATTATATCATGTCACGTGCACCCAAAGCGAACCTCCGCCAACACAGCAATGATGTCACATTCGCCACGCAGACTCGAACTAGCTGACACGTCGAGTATAAACCAGCCTTTACACCATTGTAAAGCTCTTTGGTTGTATGGCCATACACAATTAATGCACTATATAAATGCACATTATATTACATTAGTTGGTTTAGTGTGTTCCACATGTCACCTCTTATTGGGTTAGAGTAGAGTTGGCTTGATCAGGACTCTGGCTGGGCCACTTCAAAATGTTAATGTTTTTGTCTGCTAACCATTTCTTCACCACCTTTGCTGTGTGTTTTGGGTCATAGTCATGCTGAAATGTCTACTGGTGCCCAAGGCCAAGTTTCTCTGCAGACTCCATGATGTTGTTGTTGAGTATTTTGATGTATTGCTCCTTTTTACTGTTGCTGTTTACTGTGATTAGGTTCCCTGGTTCACTGTCTGCAAAACACCCCCAAAACATTAGGTTCCCAACACCATGTTTGACAGTGAGGATGGTGTTGAAGGCTACATCATTTGGGCCAAACAATTCAATTTCCATTTCATCTGATCATAAAACAGAAGACCTCTTTGTCCAGAAGTCTTCTTTGTTCTTAAAACAGCTCATTATCAGCAAAAAACCAGCAGTGTCAAAACCTACCTTACCAGCATATTTCAACAGGGGTGATCTTAGGAATTCTCCAGGCTGCTATTAGCAATTTTAAAGTGCATTTTTGGCCTTTTTTTGAGCTTGATAGTTGCATTTGCAACTTTCATCGCAATGAAATGAAAGCACAAGGCACATTCTGCAAGCGCTAAATAACAAGAAACATGTCCAGATACATCAACATTTAAACCTTTGAGATATCTGTTGGTAGTGAGTATAATGAATATCTGATTTCCCCACCACAGTTTCCCCTCTTCATCTTTCACTTCTTAAGCAATAAAGCTCGACTATAAGGGCTCGGAAAAACCTCTATTGAGCCTTTTTGTGCTGAATCTTCAATTTTGGCCTTTGAGAGCAGCCCAGGTTTTCCATCTCTATTAAATGAATGGAGAGTAAAGACCTGAGGTGCATCCGCAGATCAAATGCATCGACATGCTGAGTCAGGCGCAGGACGCTCGGAGACGCCGGCAAACTCTTTAGCACGGCAGGCCGGATCAATAGAGCAAAGCTTGTGATTCAGGATGCTGCCGTGCCGAGCCAACAAACTGGGATGCTTTGACTTCATCTTTTGATCAACTTTTCACTCTGATGAAGATCAGTACCGGATCGCTTCATAGCAACATGTTGTTGACAACACGCGTCTCACAGGGAGATCTCACTTCCGAGGACGACTTGAAAAGGTCAGTGGGTTTCATTTACGTGTGGATTGAGGAGCTCACAGACTTCAGTAGTCAGCAGGTGGAGGTTGAAGGAAACTCAACTGATCAAAAGCGACATTTGTAATGTTTTAAAAGAATTCTGTTTCATATGAATGTTTTTTTTTTACTTTTCTGTTGATCGAAGAGCACTTAATGCAGCACAACCTTTTTAAACATTCATAACATCGAGCAGCAATTTAGAATGCGGCAGATTAAAAATGATTTCTGGAGAATGCAACACTAAAGACTGGAGTAATGGCTGAACATGCAGAAGAATATATTTTTTTTCTGAACAAATAAATGATTATTTGTATGATTATTATCAAACAAATTCTAAACCACTACTTGTTTTAATGCTTTTGAAACCTTTTTTAGCTCTTTTTTTCTAGCTCTTTTTTATTATTCTTTTTTTTATAAATTACTTATTATTATTATTATTATTATTATTATTATTCAATTTATTTATAAACACAATTTAGATATTTTATTTAAAAAACAAGACCAAAAAAAAAAAAAAAAACTGAATATATTTTACACAGCGGATGCCCTTCCAGCCGCAACCCAGTACTTGGAAACACCCATACACTCATTCACACACACTCATACACTACGTAAATGTTTATTTATAAACTAATTTCGAGAGGATCACGTGCTTATGACTGTCCACAGCTGATCCCACATTAGCTAACACATGATTCACCAATCAGATGATTCCTAACTCACTATAAATAACCAGAGTTTCTTATCTCAGTATCTTTGTCTTGAAGAGTCCCCCCTCCCACCCCTACTCCCCCTCCTTTCTAGATTGGGCGACACGGCAGCCCAGTGACTAGTACTGTTGCCTCACAGCAAGAAAGTCACTGGTTAAAGTCCCTACTACACCAGTCGACATGTCTGTGCAGAGTTTGCTTGTCCTCCCCGTGCTCGCTTGGGTTTCCTCCCACAGTCCAAAAACTCGCAACCTAAGTAAATTGAACACACCAAATTGGCATCATAGTCAAGCTCTTAGTAAGCTGTATATCTCTCTTTAGCCATCCCTATATCTGTCATTAGCCAGAAATAAGTCGGGGGAGTTTATCGAGATCTACCTGAGCTCAAACTCCCCTCTCACCCTGCTAACGGGAGGGAGCCCCAGGGCTCGAGGATCTTATAAGTTCAGGGCTCTCTCCCGGGACAGCATGCCAAACAAGCTTTATTATCAATCATCAGCCTGAACTCTAGAAGGCCAATTTAGCTTATCCAATTCACTGATTCCGCATGTCTTTGGACTGTGGGGGAAACCAGAGCACCCTGAAGAAACCCATGCGAACACGGGGAGAACATATAAACTCCACACAAACGCCAACTGACCCAGCCAGAACTCGAACCAGCAACCTTCTTGCTGTGAGGCGACAGAGCTAACCACTGAGCCACCGGGCTATATATAGTTGTTGTTTTCATTTGTTAGCATAGGTAATTTATCTATGTATTTTCTCTAAATATATATTATTAGAATTATTTATCATCATCGCTTGTGAATAAGTGCACTTGTGTTTGACTTCATGAAGTGTACTTTATTACACAATTTAAATACTATTAAATGACACACGGGGGTCACAGTAGCGCAGTGGGTAGCACGATCGGCTCACAGCAAGAAGGTCGCTGGTTCGAGCCTCGGCTGGGTCAGTTAGCATTTCTGTGTGGAGTTTGCATGTTCTCCCCGTGTTCGCGTGGGTTTCCTCGGGTGCTCCGGTTTCCCCCACAAGTCCAAAGACATGCGGTATAGGTGAATTGGGTAAGCTAAATTGGCCGTAGTGTATGTGTGTGAATGGATGTTTCCCAGTGATAAGTTGCAGCTGGAAGGGCATCCGCTGCGTAAAACATATGCTGGATAAGTTGGCGGTTCATTCCGTTGTGGCGACCCCAGATTAATAAAGGAACTAAGCCGAAAAGAAAATGAATGAATGAATGAACTATTACTTTTTCTGATAATATAAATTAAATATATGGTTACGGTCAACATAGAAATGCATAAATTAGTAAATATAATAATAAATGGAAAAATAAATAAATTAAAAGTGTAAAAAAACAAAAATATCAATTAAAAATATAAGCAGAAAATAATAAATGGAGGAAAAAATATACAACGAATGCGATTAAACTGAATTAAAAATGTGATATATTTGTTTTACTAAGTCATTTTTTTCTACTTTTACATTTATTTATCTATTTATTAATACACAGGGCGGTTCATTCCGCTGTGGCGACCCCAGATTAATAAAGGGACTAAGCCGAAAAAGAAAATGAATGAATGAATGAATTAATACACAGACAGACAGACACACACGCACACGCACACATATAGCTTATTTTCACTCTATTTAACACTTCTGATGCTTGATAAAATGTGTATGTTTAACATTTGAATCATATTAAAAGTACACATTTAATGCAATCAAGCACACTTCTTTTTTATAAAGGGTTATTATTATTGTTGTTATTACTACTAATATTATTTATAATAAAAATGAAATGATTTTATTAAAAATACAATACTGTATCTGTTGAGCTACCATTAACATGACTAATAATTGCAGTTTAAAAAAAAAACAGTCAAATAGTAGTCAAATAATGCATTACCAAAGGTTAAAAAAATATTATTTAATGCCTTTGTAAATTATATTAGTTTTCACATAAAATTTTACAAATCAAAAACAGATGTATAAATATTAATGTACTATTAATGTGTGCTTTTATTGTTTATCTTTGCTGTGTTTGTGAATGGAAATTCACTAATAGCCTACTTGATGTAGTGCAGACCCAGGAAGAATGCATTTGTACTGTGAATTTAGCCTGTCTGAGCAGGGAGAGATTAACACAGCTCAGTGGTCTCAGCGTGTCAGGTCTAAGTGGGAATCTCGCTAAAGACAAAGCAGTCAGCTGGAGCCATAATTCCTTACAGTATCGGAATGTGTGGCATACCTAACAAACCCAAAAGACGTGGAAAGCCAAGCGTAAGGCCTGCCATTACACTAATATGATTGCTGTCCTCTCTAGGGCAACTTGATATGGGTGTTAAATCAGCTTTATATCACACAGCAGCAGACATTGGATAATTGTGACAGATCACCCATGCTAGCCATATGTAACATCATATGATCGATTCCCTTGCTAACAATGTGTGCGTGCCGTAAGTGGGAAAATGTTGATGCTAATTTGCGCTAATTATAAAAAGCAGAGCCACGCTGAAAAATTGATGAGTGCGGTTTCCTCGAGGGACGCTTTCTATAAATGTTGAACACTCATTGCCAGCATGTAATGGCATTTTATAAAAGGCAAGACAGGAGTCGATGCTATTTTCAGACGTATCAAAGTGCCACACCACTGTACATTGTAAAAGAAGAAAAAAAAAAAAAACACGGTAAAAAAACGAGTTGAGGTAGCCAGAATTTTACTGTTAAAAATACGGCACAAAACTGTAAAAGTCATATCAAAATTTTACGGTAGTGTACCGTATTTTGTTTATTTATAGTGTTATACACCACATATTTGTGTTGAAGTACTAACAAAAGCACAACAATACACATATGGGGATGAGACACTCATATGATGAACCAATGCTAATCACAAACATTTTTCAAAAGTAAAGACACATGCTAATTTAGAAATCTACCATCAAACATGCATAAAATTACATTAATGCTAAACATTATTTATTAAAATTAGTCTAAAACTCTAAAGTATAACACTGATAAGAAAAAAAACAGAGAGAAAGTCAATTTATGGCTACCGTATACATTAAGAAAACTTACTGTTAACCAGGTTACAAATTTTTACTGTAGCATTTTTACAGTTATTTACCATTGGAATCAAGACCAATTTTTTACAGTGTGAATACCAACCAGGAAGATCTGTTTTGGAGTCAATTCTAAAAGAAAAGAATCAGTGGTTGTAGCGCTGCAAAGGAGGCTGCTAACTGCGCTAATGTGTCACATTTTCATGTTTATGCTAATGCTTTAGCAATGGCTCCTGTCCCCGTCTTAAATACTTATAGTAGAACTCCCTTTGAGACTTGGAAAGCTAGCATTAAAACTCATGTGGTGCTTTTAAAATGGGTCTGTGTTTATTTTCTGAATGGCCGGCCATCTGGTGGAACGCTCATCTGGTTAAGTTTTATGTGGTGCGCACACCATGGTGTGTAATATGGGCTCCAATAAAGGCAAGTCGCAACTCTAAAAGAAATAAACACTATTTATAAGCTATAGGATACCATTAAGATTGTTCAGCTTTTAACGAAAATGTATCCTCATTTTTTTTTACATCGACTGATAGGCTTCAGTGATTTTGGTAATAGGGGAACGCAGGTGGTGTCTCTGATAAGGTAACAAATGGGTGAGCTGTCAAAAAGCGCTGCTGGAATATTTGACCAATCTCTCATTTTTACTCGGGTAAAAAAGAAGTCAGTGGCAGATTGGACAGCAGATGATCAATAAAGCTCAGAAAGCAGTGGGTTCCCTTAGAGCATATTCTGATGCCCCATCAAAGCTAATATAGCCAGCTGTGTGCTGTTGCCAGGAATTAAATTATCTCCAGCAATAATTGGCACAAATCTTAGTTACTAAGTTCTTGGTGACAAAAACACAAATTCTAAACAACTGTTTTAAAATTAAAAGAATCTGCCATGTGCAGAAACAAAACCTGACACAGATGCTTAGAACAGAATGCTTAGAAAAAAATGCCTCCTTAATTGCTTTAGTGCCGTTTCAAAAGTGCCTTAAAGGGATAGTTCAAGCGAAGGTGAAAATTCTGTCAAGAAGTTTATTTCTGTTTTTACTGTTATGGACCCCACTGATTGTTCTTGACAACCTGGCTATAAAATATAAATACCCATTAAAAAACTACATTTTATTTTATAATATTTCATATTTTTTTTAAAAACAAGAGTGTTGTTTTGTCATGAATATGACCAAGACAGCAAATGTGAAATTTTATACAACAGTTTTAGACAACCGTTTTATACAACAAGTGATGTTTAATAGACTATAAGAGATATAATAGAGAATATGTTATTTAGTACTTTTATTTTTACTACTCGTTTAAATTAATAGAAAATAGTAACGGACTAACTAAATTAGAGGTCTTTAGAATTGCGTACAAAGATAGTATGTCCAGCTATAGGAGGGCTCTAAAATCCGCCAGGGCTGAGCACCTCCGCAAACTGATAGAAAATAATCATAACAATCCTAGATTTTTATTTAACACCGTTGCTAAATTAACAAATAATCGGTCATCTTTGGAACAAAATGTCCCACCGCAAATTAGTAGTGATGACTTCATAAATTTCTTCAGCGATAAAATAGAAGGTTTCAGACAGAAAATAGAAGATGTTAAACTTTCGGCACCGCCTTATACTTCAGATCCATTAAACATTCCGCTGAACCAAAATAATCTACAGTGCTTCAAAATCATAGAACAGGAAGAGCTAGATAAACTTATAAATGTTTCTAAACCAGCTACATGTATGTTAGACCCAATTCCAACTAAATTACTGAAAGAATTGCTACCTGTAATAGGAGAACCTCTTCTTAACCTCATCAACTCTTCTCTATCTTTAGGCCATGTTCCAAATCCTTTCAAGCTAGCTGTTATTAAGCCTATTATTAAGAAACCACAACTGGACCCCGGCAACTAAGCTAATTATAGGCCTATTTCAAATCTTCCATTTATGTCTAAAATACTAGAAAAAGTTGTTTCTGCCCAATTATGCTCCTTTCTGCAGATGAACAATGTTTTTGAAGTGTTTCAGTCAGGTTTCAGGGCTCATCACAGTACAGAAACCGCATTAGTGAAAATAACCAACGATTTACTCTTAGCTGCTGACCAAGGGTGCATCTCATTATTAGTTTTACTAGATCTCAGTGCTGCATTTGACACCATCGACCACAATATCCTCATAGATCGCTTAAATTCTACAGGTGTCCGGGGACAGGCTCTACAATGGTTTAAGTCATACTTAACTGACCGTTACCAGTTTGTTAATATAAATGGACAGCTTTCTCAGGTCAGGCCAGTACAGTATGGGGTGCCTCAAGGATCAGTTTTAGGCCCTTTGCTGTTTACAATATACATGCTACCCCTGGGGGACATTATAAGAAGACACGGGATCAGCTTTCACTGCTATGCAGATGATACTCAATTATATATTTCAACAAAACCTGATGAGACGTCTGAACTGTCTAAGCTAACTGAATGTATTAAAGATGTTAAAGACTGGATGACCAACAATTTCCTTCTCTTAAATTCAGACAAAACAGAATTATTACTTATTGGGCCTAAATCCTGTACGCAGCAGATCTCACAACTCGACCTGCAATTAGAGGGACACAAAGTTAGCTTTAGCTCTACTGTAAAAGATCTGGGTGTTATACTAGACAGCAATTTAACCTTTGAAAATCATATCTCCCATGTCACAAAAACAGCCTTCTTTCATCTGAGAAATATCGCTAAGTTACGAAGTATGCTATCCATCTCAGATGCAGAAAAACTAGTTCATGCTTTCATGACTTCTAGGCTGGATTACTGTAATGCTCTGTTCGTTGGTTGCCCAGCATCCTCTATTAATAAACTTCAGTTAGTACAAAATGCAGCTGCCAGAGTTCTTACCAGGTCTAGAAAATATGATCATATCACCCCAATTTTATCTTCCTTACACTGGCTGCCTGTTAAGTTCCGTATTGATTATAAAATATTGCTTCTTACCTATAAAGCTTTAAATAATCTAGCACCTGTTTATCTAACCGACCTTCTGTCTCGCTACAATCCAACCCGCTCTTTAAGATCTCAAAACTCAGGGCTGCTGGTAGTACCTAGAATAGCAAAGTCGAGTAAAGGTGGTCGAGCCTTTTCATTTATGGCTCCTAAACTCTGGAATAGCCTTCCTGATAATGTTCGAGGCTCAGACACACTCTCTCAGTTCAAAACTAGATTAAAGACCTATCTTTTTAGTAAAGCATACACTCAATGCATCGCATAACGGTATGATGCATGAATCTGCTCCACGCAGGTTTTTGCATCTCGTTTATATACACTATGAACAGCAGCTACGCTAATTATTCTCTTTATTCTCTATTTCCACCTGGGGATACTCATCCCGAGGCCCCCAGAGACTATGCAGTGCCACTAATGCAAACCAAGACCTGTGAAGAGATGACCCCAAGGTTTCCATAATCCAAGACCAGGCCGTATCCTGAGGAGCTGCTGTGGTGGTCATGGAGGAGTGGAGAGAAAAGGACTGATTCCAGTGGGACCCCAGTGAAAGATGAGTCTTCTCTGTCGTCCAGCGTTCACCAGCCTCCGGCGCCTAGACTGCAGCTCTGCACAAGACGCTTGGCCATAGGAGAAATGGTCGTGCCCTACTGAGCCTGGTTTCTCTCGAGGTTTTTTTTTTTTTTTTTTTTTTCCTTCACTTTCGCAAATTGGTGAAGTTCGTTCCTCGCCGCTGTCGCCACTGGCTTGCATGGTTCGGGACCTGTAGAGCTGCGCATCGATGGATTTGCTCTTCAGTGTTTGGACTCTCAGCAGTGAAAATTAAACCACACTGAACTGAACTTAAACTCTAAAAACTGAACGGACACCATTCCAATTCACTATAATCTTCTATGTGAAGCTGCTTTGACACAATCTACATTGTAAAAGCGCTATAGAAATAAAGATGAATTGAATTGAATTAACTAACTGAGCCTGTGAGATGTAAGATAGTACAATAGTAATAATAATAATAATAATAATAATAAAACTTAATAGGCTTCACAGTGGCGCAGTGGGTAGCATGATCGCCACACAGTCAGAAGGTCGCTGGTTTGAGCCTCGGCTGGGTCAATTGGCATTTCTGTGAGGAGTTTGTGTGTTCGCGTGGGTTTCCTCCGGTTTCTCCCACAAGTCCAAAGTCATGTGCTATAGGTGAATTGGGTAAGCTAAAGTATGTGTGTGTATGAATGTTTCCCAGTGATGGGTTGCAGCTGGAAGGGCATCTGCTGCATAAAAAAACATATGCTGGATAAGTTGGCGGTTCATTCCGCTGTGGCGACCCCAGATTAATAAATGGACTAAGCCGAAAAGAAAATGAATGAATGAATAAACTTAATAGTAATATTACTTATATTAATAAATAAATACTCTTAATCCCAATATTATTATCACTACTAATATTTAATATTTTATAACATAAAATATTATTAAATATTTTAATGTCTAAGATGTACTTTGAAAGCATGGTTCTTTGTAGCATCAAATGGGTTCTGATATAGTTACAAGCCCAAAGAACCCTAATTTGGTACTGATTGCAATCAATAAGATTGTACAGCGACTGTTTATGGTGTATGAGGATTCTGAAGAAAAAAAAAGTGTGGGTGTATTTTTACCATTATAGACTGGTTCTTTGCACACACTGTGGACATATAGCAACATCGCTCCCTTTAAACATATCATTTCATTTTCTGATGTAAATTAATAAATCTCCATTCGAAATATGATGAATATTACATCATTAATTCAGATATATAAATAATGTGGAAGTATGAATCAACATTCATAAAGATGATGAAAAGGATTCTCTCAGATACTAACATCCTCAACTCTGCTGAAATCATTAAAAATGTCCTTGCACCCACTCACTGTCAAAACACTACTGTATTTTTAATTATGTTACACAGAACTGTCAGGACCACAGCTATTGAGCTGCAGAGTTATGTCGGTTGCAGAGCTATGATATATCAGATAACTCAAATGTGTTCGACAAATGTTATTCAAGCTGTACACATCAACTCTGACATGACAAGACAACTGGAGAAACCGACGAGGACAAAGTGGAACACGAGATGCCATTTAGCGAAACCCCATGAGCTGTAAGAAGTGTCAGGCCTGAGGAAAAGCACAGAGGTGCTAATCATAGCGCCGCAAGAACTTTATACCAGATCAATAGAAAGGTCCAGGCTACAAAACAACCCAAGCTGGAGAGTGTGCAGTGATTCCCGGGGGACAATCTGGCTTCTAATAGCAGGATTCAGGGAGGAACGCCGTACGCTGACCGGCTGGCTGAAGTCAGCAGGAATGAGAAGGAACATCTGCGGATGTTTTAAATGAGTAGTTCATACAAAAATTTAAATTCCTTGTTCATTTACTCACCCACAGGTCATCCGAGATGTAGGTGACTTTTTTTCCTTCAGTAGAACATTAAAGGGAACCCTGGGTATCAAGACATGTATGTGTATGTACACACTGAGGTCTTGTGAAGCAAAACAATCAGTCCGTGTAAGCAATTGAACATTATTTACAATATTATTCGCTTTAATTCACAGCCTGGTCAAACAGTTCTCGGCGTGTGTGCAAATGTTGTCCAATTGTACAATACAATACATTTATTACCGTATTTGTTCATGTTGGTTAATGTTATTGTAAAAACAGTTGTTTGTTATTAGTTCATGTTAACTCACAGTGCATTATTTAATGTTAACGAGCATGAATTTGGATTTTAATAAGTCATTAGAAAATGTTGAACTCTGTAATTGTATTGTTCATTCTTAGTTATTGTTAAATACATTAACTAATGAAACCTTATTGTAAAATGTAGCCAAAAACCTTTCACCATTCACTGCCATTATACTTATAGGACCACGAATTTAGCTCAAAATCTTCTTTAATGTTGTATTGAAGAAAAAAAAGTCACCTACATCTTAGATGACCCGTGGGTGAGTAAATTAACTGGAAATTTTCAATTCATGGTGAACTATCCCATTAAGCTGAAAACCCCAAATGGGATATTCCTTAGTGATGAAAAAAAAAAAAAAAAAAAACACAAGGCTAACATCCTGTGGGACTTCGGGATCCTGATCCAAAGAGGAACTATCTATCCCAGCAAATACAGGGATCACAGATAAAGACAGAGGAGATCCATGTTGAAGAAGCTGGAGAACAACCAGGAACTGAGGGAAGAACCTGAAAGAATGTGACCAGGTCATTCTGCCAAGAGGTAAAAGTTCATTGCTGTTTCGCAGCTTGGGAGGTTTAATGCATTTTTCAGTGCTTTATTTTAGAATCAGCTTTCCCTTGTGAAAACGCAGTGCACTAAGGCACATTTTTATACTACTGAAATCATGCTTAAATAGGGCTAGTTTGAGGACAGAATATTGTCCTAAATGTCTTTTGTATTTATTTATTTTGTTTTAATTTTTTAAATAGATATATAAGAGTGGTGCAGGACCGATGTCAAAAACCAGAACAATTAATCATTGTGCGATTCCTCTGACTATTGGATTTTATTAAGAGGTTTTTAAATTAATGTTTAAAGTAAATTAGGTTTGTGATAAACAAATGTTGGCAATACTTTTCTGCTTCTAATATATATATATATATATATATATATTTTTTTTTTTTTTTTTTTTTTTTTTTTTCTTTAAATTGTTCATGTTTTGACTTGGGTGTCTAATTTACTTTTATATCCAATTATAATAATTTAAATAATAACAACAATAACAATTCCTTCATTCATTTTCCTTCAGCTTAGTCCCTTTATTCATCAGGGGTCACACAGCGGAATGAACCGCCAACTTATCCAGCATATGTTTTACGCAGCGGATGCCCTTCCAGCTGCAACCCAGTACTGGGAAACATCCATACACACTCATGCACACACATACACTACGGCCAATTTAGTTTATTCAATTCACCAGTACCACATGTCTTTGGACTGTGGGGGAAACCGGAGCACCCGGAGGAAACCCACATGAACAGAGGGAGAACATGCAAACTCCACACAGAAATGCCAACTAACCCAGCCGGGACTCGAACCAGCGACCTTCTTGCTGTGAGGCGACAGTGCTAACTACTGAGCCACTGTGTCTCCTAACAACAACAACAACAACAACAACAATAATAATAATAATAATAATAATAATAATAATAATAATAATAATAATAATAAACATCTCAAGGTGGTGGTTCATTCCGCTGTGGAGACCCATGATTAATAAAGAGACTGAGCCGAAAAGAAAATGAATGAATGAATGAACATCTCAAGGAAACCCACAGCAAATATATTTTCTAGGATTTGTTATTTTTTTTACTCATAAATGTAAAATTTATAAAAAATAATAACATAAACATCTGAAGCTAGGCTTCAGCAATTTACTATTCTGGGTTTTAACTTAATTTTACTTATAAAAAAAATTACTAAATAAAATAAATAATAATAATAATTAATACAAGTATTGTCAAATTGTGTTTACTATAGACATAACAAAAAAGTGAAAATAAATAACAAAAACAACAACAACAATAATAGGGCAGCACGGTGGCGCAGTGGGTAGCCTCACAGCAAGAAGGTTGCTGGTTCGAGCCCCGGCTGGGTCAGTTGGCATTTCTTTGTGGAGTTTGCATGTTCTCCCCGTGTTCGTGTGGGTTTCCGCCGGGTGCTCCGGTTTCCCCCACAAGTGCAAAAACATGTGGTATAGGTGAATTGGGTAGGCTAAATTTTCCGTAGTGTGTGTGTGTGTGTGAGAATGAGTGTGCATGGATGTTTCCCAGTGATGGGTTGCAGCTGGAAGGGCATCCGCTGCGTAAAACATATGCTGGATAAGTTTATGGTTCATTCCGCTGTGGTGACCCCATATTAATAAAGGGACTAAGCCGAAAAGAAAATGAATGAATGAATGAATGAATAAATAATAATAATAATAATAACAACATCCCAAGGTAACTCACAGCAAATCATTTTTCTGGGTTTTAACATTATCTTATTTTACTTATATATTTTGCTTTTTTTTTATTAAATAAAATAAAGTAAAATGAAATAAAATATTACTTTTCAAGCTTTTGACATCAGTTTAGCATCACTCTTCTAACCGAGGGTAAACAAGCAGAACCTTATTAATTAATCTTACCTGATGCTTACAATAAAATTGTCAGTCTTCCTGTTTCTTGTGATCCAGCTCACCTTAATCAGCTTAATACACTTTTTTTTTCATCTGATTCAATCCATATTTAAGGCAGATTAGTGGGCAGATGGTAGCTCAAATTAGTCAATAACACCTGAAGAGATGTTCTGGGATAATACAATATCAATATTCACAGATATTTAAAACCTAGAGAAGATAATTAGAATTCTTAAAAAGGTTGTGTGAGAAAAACACAAACTTCAAATCTCAGAAATGCATATTACTGTATGTCCTCTGGCAAAATCAGTCCTGTTCAAATAGAACTTCTGCCAATGTTGTTCAATATTATTTTTCCTTGAGCTTTCTTTGCAGTTCATTCCAGTCACTGATTAGCTTTCTGACACTCAGTTCAACCTCTGACTAAAAAAAAAAAAAAGGTTTCTGTGAAAGAGAAGAAATAATTGCATAGTGACTTCATTCCACAACATATGGGTGATGTGCTGGTCAGCTTTTGTAATTTACAAGAATAATAATTCCTGACATTTTTTGACAGTGTGATCCCACAAAGAAAACACATTGTTAAATTACAATTATATATTATGTTTATATTAAAATGTAAAAAAAAATTATCTGTGAGGATAGCTTTACTTGGAGGGTTAGGATTAATGCATATAAAATGCTTTTAGATAATTGTTAGCAGGTCTCTGTGTGTGTGCGTGTGCATGTGTGTGTGTGTGTTTGAACAAGCTGCAATATGCAAAGCATGTGCATTAATGCCCTCAAAATACCTTGTGTGTGGGTGGTATGGTTAAGATCTGCAGGGATCTGCACGGTGATACAGTATTATAATGAAATAACTATAATATATTGTTATTCTACACTCAACTGCCATTCACCTTTATATATTTTTGAAGTGTTTCTCCAGCTAACAGGAAACTTTCAGACCGTTAATATGTTTCATTTAATGGCATGTTGACCAGCAATCAATCAACCAACCAACATATCAATCAATCAATCAATAAAAGATCTGCATTAATTCAAAAAGGTGCTGGAAATATCCCCTTAGAGTGTTCAGTCCATGTTGAAATGGTTGAGCCAAGTATTGCTGATGGGGATGCAACAATTATAGATTTTAGAATTATCATGATTATCATACATTTATTATTTTCAAACATTATTAGTTCATGAAATCACATTTAAAATCTTATATTTGAATGTTATTTATAGCTGCTCAGTAGCTAATGTAGGTAAATAAAGTAGATAATGCAGCACAAAATGATAATAAAAACAAACAAAATCAATTCCTCTTTGGAATTAAAAAAAAGAATTAAATCTTAAAAAGAACTTAAATATAAATAATACTTTAACACAGAAATAAATAACGGATAAATTATAAGCTACATTAAAAAACAGGGGGATGAGGTCCCCCATATAGAAATCTAATATAATTGAAGATTATATAGAAAGGTGTAACTTTGGTCTGAAAAGTGGGGGGGACACAACATGAGGTTTTGACATTTGTTGTTATTTAGGGACTGTGGTGAAACAAATTTCAGGGGAAAAAATAGGTTGATTAAGCTAATGTTATTTCAAACCAACTTAAAATTGAATTAAAAAGGAAAACAAAAGCTTATGAACTGTGTGTGCTGAATTGTAATATCAATTTCAGATAGACAGCAGCAAAATTAATATGTAAGCAAAGTATATGAAAATGTTGATAATTATTTTATTAATTGTCTTTCATGCATAAACAACAACCATATTTAGTTTTTGAAAAAATTATATATTTACTTTACTTTTGCACATTTTCTGTGTTGTAAAGATATCTAAACATTAGACTAACATCAATAGGTGTAGACATTCTGACTGAAAATTCAGGTCAGAAAATTATTCTCACCTGAGCTGCTGAATCAACCAATTCACATCTTTTTTCCATCCATCTTGACATTAAAATGATCTGATGGTGCTTGGAATTTCATTTCTGTCTGAAGCGATCATTTGAACTGCAATACCTGCTCATTAGAACCTTCACATTGTTATGTTCAGAGCATGCATGTAATATTATCAGAAAGAGTGCTGAGAGCACCATCTCATTTGAATTTAAAGCGACAGTCACCAAATTGGCACAATTTGGATCAAAGCTGGGAGTTTTCTGGGAGAAATACTGTACTACACTGGGCTTAATAAAATAATAATGTTAAAAAATGGTGGACAAAATAAATCATCTCACTGAAAGATTTATTTCAAACACTTGACTGAAGTTATGTAGTAAATTTGGGGTAAAAAAAATGTATGTCCATGTAAATCAGAAGTTGCTGAGACCTTTATGTCAGTATGTTGATGTACTTCCAACTAAAAAGGAATATTGAGTAGTGGGTGGGGCTTTCTTTTTATGCATCATTCCCTCATAGCAAACTAACGGTAAGAGTGGAATGGTTAAGAATATTGTGGCTGAATTTTGTCAAACTGAGAAGAACTGCCACTCCAAACGTGGAAGAAATTGGTCTTTGATTGAACATTACCAAAAGAAACTTTTTGTTTTCAGTGAATTAACTTGCATGGGTTAATTCTTTACCTAAAGAGTAACAATGTGCCCTAGCAAAATAAACATACTACATTTTGATTCCACACTTACTATGCAATGTTTAATCATAATTTAAACAAAAAACAAAAGTATTCATCAGCCGACAGCTAGCTCTCTGCAACAACATGGTCGCCCACTGAAGCTAAGCAGGGCTGCGCCCGGTCAGTACCTGGATGGGAGACCACATGGGAAAACTAGGTTGCTACTGGAAGTGGTGTTAGTCAGACCAGCAGGGGCCGCTCAACCTGCAGTCTGCGTGGGTCCTAACGCCCCAATATATTGATGGGGACTCTATACTACTCAGTGAGCACTGTCTTTCGGATGAGACGTTAAACCGAGGTCCTGACTCTCTGTGGTCGTTAAAAATCCAAGGATGTCCTTCAAAAAAAGAGTAGGGGTTTGACCCTGGCATCCTAGACAAATTTGCCCACTGGCCTCTGTCCATCATGGCCTTAACCATCCCAATATCATAATTGACTTCATCACTCTGTCTCCTCTCCACCAATCAGCTGGTGTGTGGTGTGCAGTCTGGCGCAATACGGCTGCCGTGGCATCATCTGGGTGGATGCTGCACACTGGTGGTGGATGAGGAGATTCCCCCCAAAAATGTGTAAAGCGCTTTGAGTGTCCAGAAAAGCGCCATATAAAATGTAAGGAATTATTATTATTATTTGGACTTCACTCGTACAACCAGCCTCGCTCCTCTCCCGTGGCTCTCAGACCCGCCCACACTTGTCACTGCTAGCAATCTCAGCAATTGTGATAAGAATGTGAGAATTAAAACGATTAAATCATGAGGTTGGAATCCATGGTGCTGCATTAGGCTGGTTCGAGTCTTACCTAACAAATACGATTATTTGAAACTGGAGAATTCTCATCATCCTCAGTGCCAGTCACTTGTGGAGTACCACAGGGCTCGATTTTGGGCCCCGTCTTATTCTCCCTTTATGTGCTACCATTGTGCTTGATTTTTGATTAGACTCTTTTGATATCGCTAAGTTACGAAGTATGCTATCCATCTTAGATGCAGAAAAGCTAGTTCATGCTTTCATGACTTCTAGGCTGGATTACTGTAATGCTCTGTTCGCTGGTTGCCCAGCATCCTCTATTAATAAACTTCAGCTAGTACAAAATGCAGCTGCCAGAGTTCTTACCAGGTCTAGAAAATAAGATCATATCACCCCAATTTTATCCTCCTTACACTGGCTGCCTGTTAAGTTCCGTATTGATTATAAAATATTGCTTCTTACCTATAAAGCTTTAAATAATCTAGCTCCTGTTTTTCTAACCAACCTTCTGTCTCGCTACTATCCAACCCGCTCTTTAAGATCTCAAAACTCAGGGCTTCTGGTAGTACCTAGAATAGCAAAGTCGAGTAAAGGTGGTCGAGCCTTCTCATTTATGGCTCCTAAACTCTGGAATAGCCTTCCTGATAATGTCTGAGGCTCAGACACACTCTCTCAGTTCAAGATTAAAGACCTATCTTTTTAGTAAAGCATACACTCAATGCATCGCATAACGGTACGATGCATGAATGTGCTCCACGCAGGTGAGCTGGCTTGACATCACCTGTAGGACACACTCCTCAATACACCAGACATTGTGTTAGAAACTCTCATATGCTTTACATGTTTGTTTCTATGTTTGTTTATTTAACTGCTATTTTCATCTATAACAGTCCATTTTTACATCTCATTTAAATACACTATGAACAGCAGCTACGCTAATTATTTTCTTTATTCTCTATTTCCACCTGGGGATACTCATTCCGAGGTCCCTAGAGACAATGCAGCGCCATTGATGCGATCCAAGACCTGTGAAGAGATGATCCCAAGGTATCCATAATCCTGGACCAGGTCGTATCCTGAGCTGATGCTGTGGTCGTCATGGAGAAATGGAGTGCATGAGACTGATTCCTGAATGACCACTGTGATAAACGAGTCCCCACATTGATCCTGCGGGCCAACCTGACCGCCTGCCGGTGCCCTACTCACACCTGCAGCTTCTCCACGATGGACGTCCAGTTTCTTCAGCCTCCAGCGCCTAGACTGCAGCTCTGAACAGGAAGTTTGGCCAGATGAAAAATGGTTGTGCCTAACAGAGCCTAGTTTCTCTCGAGGTTTTTTTTCCCTTCGCTTAGTCAATTGGTGAAGTTTTTTTTCCACGCCACTGTCGCCACTGGCTTGCTCGGATCGGGACCTGTGGAGCTGTGCTTCGGTGGATTTGCTCTACAGTGTTTGAACTTTCAGCAGTAAAATTTAAACCACACTGGGCTAAACTAAACTGAACTTCAACTCTGAAATCTGGACTTTACTAGAACTATGTTAAGCTGCTTTGACACAATCTACATTGTGAAAAGCGCTTTATAAATAAACTTGACTTGACTCTAGTAGTGATTTGATTTTCTCTCTGCTAGCATGTATATGGGACATTAAAGACTAGATGAATTAAAATTTCTTACAACTAAATGAAAATAAAACAGAGCTGATCTTGTTTGGCTCCAAACCTCACTTCGAAAAATACTGCGAAAAGTACTCTCTTGGGGCCTCTACAGTCAAATAATCACCCTTATCAAAAATCTTGGGGTCATCTTTGACTCAGATTTGAAATTTGACAAACAAATAAACTCTGTGGTTAGGGCCAGTTTTTTCCAACTAAAGCAACTAAGAAAAATTAAAGCCCTTTCTTTCTTTTAAAGACTTGGAGACTGTTATTCACGCTTTTATGTCTTCTAGGCTTAATTACTCTAATGTATTGTACGCCGGCATCAGTCTGTCATATCTCACAGATAGTTTACAGATAGTCCAAAATGCAGCAAACCTTTTTTTGACAAAAAAAGAGAGAACGTATTTCACAAATCCAGGCCTTTCTTCACTGGCACCCTGTGAAACAGAGACTTGATTTTAAAGTTTTAACTTATGCATTTAAAGCATGGACTTGGTCCGGCCTATATATCTGAACTCTTACGTTTTTATTCTCCCCAGAAATCTCTTAGGTCCTCAGCTCAGCTTCTGCTAATTGTTCCTAAATCTTGCTTGAAAACTAAAGGAAACTTTAGTCTTTCTCAGTCTATGCTCCAAATCGTTGGAACACAATACCATTAGAAATTAGAGCTTCACCTACATTAAGTGTTTAAAATAAATCTGTCAAAACCTACCTCTTCTCTTTGGTTTACTTATTAAATTAAGTTTTTTTTTGTTTAGTTTTTTTAGGACTCATGACTGCACAGACCTTTTAAAATTATTTTTATATTACTTTATTGTACTGTTTGTACTTTTTCTCTAATTGTTGTTATTTTACCATGTCTGTGATGTACTTTGGTCAACACTCATGTTGTTTTAAGGTGCTATACAAATAAAGTTGACCTTGACCTTGAGATGGTCTAAAAGTGTTGTCCTTATTCTCTTAATGAGTTATGGCCCATTGGTGTGTTTTGGCATAACTTGCATTAAACCAATTAGAGTCTCATATCCCATTCCTTTTAAGTTGCGCAATGGCACATTTGCTATTTACATGACAGATTTTGTAAGTGGAAAAACCCGACACTTCACTAACGAGTAAATAGTTAAAGATCATGTGTGTGAGGTTAAACATACTATCTCACACTATCTGCGCAAGGTTAAACACCATCTATTTAATTACATAATTTAGTTTTTCATGCGCAAAGATTTGTTTCAAAACTATTTCTAAATTCAGTTCTATTTTCCAGCAAATGAATAACTGAACAATAACATGAAGTGTGGTAAAAAAAACTGTGAGTTCTATCCAAACACACTTCCTATGCCCCTATATGGTAATGAATAAGTCTCTAAAACCCGACAGGTGGACAATTCTAAGCAAAAAATGATAAAAAACAAAATAAAAAATATGCATATGATAAATACTACTACTAATAATAACACTAAACAAATGTAAATTGCAATGAATAAACTGGCTACAACAGAGCTGAATACTTAGGTGAAGAAGGCATGGGAAGAGGTAGCGGTTTTTATATTTATGTAGACAATTTTTTTTTTTTTTTTTTTACATTTTGATCATTTCATTTTTTCGTACTTGTGTACTGCTGTAGATCCCAGTGTGTTAAGCAATAGGTGCATATTACTAACACACTCTTTAAATAACAAATAAAAACCCTGCGCCATTGACTTTAGACTAGCTCTTTGTTGGTCAATGGCGTGGTCTATTTTAGTTGCTTCGAAATAGCAATGCATCAACAATGCACCTTAACACACCTCCTTTTCAGACCAGCAAACCCATGGGTGCAAATGGATTTGCTATTTAAACAACATGGTGCAAGATGTGAAAATGATACTTGTGCCAAACTAGCAAAAAATACTTACGTGATAATACTATTTACTAGTTTGCAATTTACTAACACTAAGTACTGCTTTGTTGGCATGGTGACTCGGTGGTTAGAACTGTTGCCTCACAGCAAGAAGGTCGCTAGTTCGAGTCCCGGCTGGGTTAGGTGGCATTTCTGTGTGGAGTATGCATGTTCTCCTTGTGTTGACGTGGGTGCTCTGGTTTAACCCCACAGTCCATAGACATGTGGTATAGATGAATTGAATGAAATAGATTGGTCATAGTGTATGTGTCACGAAAGAAACAGGGAGAATCCAACTGCAAGTGAAGGACCGTTTAATGAAGCGCAACAGTGAATATAAGTCTTAAAGTGCTCAAAAAGGATAGAGAGACTAGCAGAATGTCCAGAACACAGGTCCAAACGAACATGTCATCCGACGGTCTAGACTAAAGAGAAAACCTGGACATTACCTGGACAGGAACACGAAAACAACAACGGACTGATAACCAGCAGTGAAACACAGACTGTTTATATAGCCCGCAAAACAGGCATCAGCTGAAAGCCTCTGATTAGGTCAGCTGATCAGAACGCACGCTAACCATGAAAAGGTAAACAGACACACCCACCCACACACACCACAACACATACGTCATAACACAAAACATACAGGAAGAACACACAGACCCATGAACCGTGACAGTATGTGGTTAAATGTGAGAGTGTGTGGGTGTTTCCCAGTACTCTGTTGCAGCTAGAAGGGCATCCGCTGTGTAAAACATATGCTGGATAAGTTGGCGGTTCATTTTGCTGTGGCAACCCCTGATGAATAAACGGACTAAGCCAAAGGAAATGAATGAATGAATGAAGTATTGCATTCTAGTACTTGTGGCGCCATTGCACAAGTTGTATGATAAGTCCAACTTGTGCATAAATATTGCCCTCAAATAGTAACCCAGCCCTATATGATATGAGTGATGGCCAGTAAAAATAAATGCAAAACCAGAATGCCAAAAAAAAAAAGAAGTTTTTAGCATTCTGACATATACCATGACATGGTATCCCAATGGCCAATGGCATCCCAAGTTCTAGTCCTGGCTGATGGACCTTTCCCAATCCTGCCCCCTCTCTCTCTCCCACTTCATTCTATTGTCCTGTCAAATAAAGACAAAAATTACCCCCCAAAATTTTAAACAATTATAATAATTGGAGGGCGGCGCATGGGTGACACCAGTGGCGGATTTAGGCATGGGCAAAATGGGTGATCGCCCAGGGCGGCATCTTGCTGGGGGCGGCATGGGGAGATGGTGCAAAAACAAAAAAAGTGCCCCAGTAATTTAGAGTGGTTATCCCAGAATAAAGACGTTAGGGGCTATTCACATTTGGCGTCTTTTGCACACGCAAGTTTGTTATTCTCTATGTGCAACCGAAACAACGCTGGTGAAAACAAAACGCATGTGCGCAGAAAGCCATTCCCGCGCGCCTCACACGCGCTGCTCCTGATCCCCTATTGTTTACATGCACGCCGATATGCGTCGACATGCAAGTCAACAAAACTAAAGTTTATATCATATGATGATGATGTTACTTTGACTAAGCATGGCTATGAAGCAGAAAGGAGGAATAATGAGTCAGGGAGGTAACTAAGACTTCATAACATTAATTCTCGGCCATGAGTGGGGTCTAAGACAACAGATAATTCTATAAAACATATATTTTTTGTATTCTATAGAACTGTCATAATTAATATTCATGCAAAAGTCTTAGAATATTACTCCAGTTGTCTTCACATTGTTTTTCAGTTACATTAAGGATTGATTTCTGTTATTTATTTAGAATAATAATTGTATAATAATAATAATAATAAACTAATTGTTATATTTATTGAAAATAAATATATTTAAATGTATTTATAATAATTATTTTAAATGTACATATTTAAAATATATATTTAAATATTTTAAATATATATAAAGTCAACCACATAGTGTCTTTATTTCTTGGGGGATGGGGAGGGGGTATGTTTGGGGTGGTTTCGCCCAGGGTGCCATTTAAACTAGAACCTCCACTGGGTGACACAGTGGCTCAGTGGTTACCACTGGTTTCCCCCACAGTCCAAAGACATGCGCTATTGGTGAATTGAATAAGCTAAATTGGCCGTAGAGTATGAGTGTGAATGCGAGAGTGTATGGGTATTTTCCAGTACTGGGTTGCCGCTGGAAGGGCATCTGCTGTGTAAAACATATGCTGGATAAGTTGGCGGTTCATTCCACTGTGGAGACCCCTGAATAAAAAGGAGACTAAGCCGAAGGAAAATGAAGGAAATAAAATAATTATAATAATTGGAGGGTGTCACAGTGGCTCATTGGTTAGCACTGTTGCCTCACAGCAAGAAGGTCGCTGGTTCGAGTCCCGGCTGGGCCAGTTGGCATTTCTGTGTGGAGTTTGCATGTTCTCCCCGTGTTCGCGTGCATTTTCTCCGGGTGCTCCGGTTTCCCCCACAGTCCAAAGATTTGCGGTATAGGTGAATTGAATAAGCTAAATTGGCCGTAGTGTATGAGTGTGAATGCGAGAGTGTATGGGTGTTTCCCAGTGCTGGGTTGTGACTGGAAGGGCATCCGCTGCATAAAACATATGCTGGATAAGTTTGTGGTTCATTCCGCTGTGGTCACCCCTGATAAATAAAGGGACTAAGCTGAAGGAAAATGAATGAATGAATGAATAATAATTGAAAAAACTAAAATATTTTAGGTGTTGTTAGGACATGGATGCCATATTGTACCTAAAATTTTCTACTTATCCGTCACCTCTAGTGGGAGGAGGGCAATTCTCCCACAACAGGGTATCATATGGCGTCTGCTGTCTCCAGCTCTAACAGATGGACCTCTCCGACAGTTTATAAACTTCCTCCCCTCTCTCTTTCACTTCCTCTCTGGCTCCTAATCATGAGAGCTGAGGGGTGAGGCCAGGCCAGTGGGATAAGAAGCTTAGTGGCAGTGCTTTGGCTCACTTCAGCAGAGGAAATAAAACTACTTTAAGGGGCTCCTGTGCCCTAGAAAGAGCTACTGGGAATAAGCGAGCATAACAGCGTGAACACAAGTAGGACTCGCATCTTTCCCTTTTTACAGTACATTTAGCAAAGCGGCAGGATTACGAGAGCAATATTCTGTCCCGAGGAAACCGTTGTGCGCCAGACGAGCGACAAAAGCCATTTGTAGTCGAGGTGGTCTCCGCATGTGGGATTCTGGAGTGATTAGACACAAGGCTCTGGCAGTGACAGCAAGAGATTGACACAAGAGCATGTTATATTGACAGAAGTTCCCCGCTCTGTACTGCCTGTCATCATGAGTGATTCATCCTGTCACAAACCGCAGTGGACAGCAGCTTCATGTCTGTCTTTGGTCAATTCTAGTTCGTTGGCATTTGTTTCATATTTTAGAAGTCTCAGTTATTTATGCTGACTCTTATGCTGTCACTTAGCTTTGTGACGCTTTCTATAGTCACTGGACTGGAGCCTTTCTTGACATGACAAAGAAAATGAAGAGTAAATAAAAGGTCTTGGAGAAAATGAAAGGTTTTGACACAGTGCATATGCATTAACCCTTGCGTTGTCCCAGAATTCTGTATATACTGTTTGTCCTTCAGGTTAAAAATGACAGACTCCACTAAAAATGTAAAGTAAAGCAGCTAAATTTAATTTCAATCCTCAAATCTATTTTGTATGAAGAAACAACCTTCAGAACTCTGTAAATGTCTAGGTTTTGCTTCATCAGTGTGGAGTTTTTCATCAGTGTTTAATCAATGGGCAACACTCATTTTTGACTAAAATAAATGGCATATTTTCTAATGCTGAAGCTACCTGCATACGTTTAAGACGTTTTTAACAAGACAGTATTCATAAAAGTTAAAGCAGCAGATCCTCATTGTGTATGTGTTTAGGGTGTGTGTGTGCGTGTGTGTGTTGGAGTGTGCATTTGTGTACCAGTGTGTGCCAGTAGCTTTTGTGGTGTAAAAATATTTTATAGCTGGCGGGTCAAAATTCACCCAAAGGACAACTGTTGTATCCTATATGTGTAGAGCCTTCATGAAAATATGAACATAGACCCCATTTCTTGGGGTCATTTTAGAAAACGTCAGCAGATAAAAAAACATTGTCTGACCCATATGTCAACAGGTGAACAGGATGTAAATAAATCATTTTGTTCTTTTTTTTAAAGGTGTAAAACAATCATATTCAACATGAATGTGTAGATGAAAATACAAATCACAATGTATGAATCACAATGAGCAAATCCTTTTGAAAGACCTTGCATAGAGCAACATGAAGCCTGTGAATTGAATTTATGCATGCACACACACACACACACGCGCACACCACTAGGGGTCAATTTGAAATGTATATATCATTCATTATTTTGCAAGATCGTATTCAGCTTAAAGCGCAATTTAAAGACTTAATTAGGCTTTAATGTTAAATATGCATATTAGGTTAATTAGGCAAGTCATTGGATATAAAAATATTTCTTGAGGGGGCTAATAATATTTTTTTTACAAATGTTTCAAAACTGCTTTTATTCCAGTCAAACTAAAAGAAATAAGACTTTCTGTAGGAAAGGAAATACTCAGAAAAGTTTTTTGGTCTGTTGATTACTTGGGAAATATCTGAAAAAATAACAATCGCAGGAGGGATAATCAATTTGACTTCATATATATGTTTCTTATATATTTCTTTAAAATAAATTTGTAATGCTGTGAAGCAGGATTACAAATTAGAAAGTAATGGGAAAAAAGAACAGAACCAGAATGGCAGTTCAGTGTCCAACACTCTTGTGATGTTGGTTGTCTACTTAAAGTACTCAAAGAGCAGTTAAGCTATTAATAGCTAGACAACTACTGAATGTACATATAATGTAGATGAACAATTAAAGGAAAAAAAAGAAATAAAAAGAAAAACAAAAAAGTGAAAATGTTCACTCTGCAGGGTGGCACGGTGACTCAGTGGTTAGCACTGTCGCCTTACAGTAATAAGATTGCTGGTTCGAGTCCCGGCTGGGTCAGTTGGCATTTCTGTGTGGAGGTTGCATGTTCTCACCATGTTCGTGTGGGTTTCCTCCGGGTGCTCTGGTTTCCCCCAGTCCAAAGACTTGCGATATAGTATGTTGACGGTTCATTCCACTATGGTGAACCCTGATAAACAAGGGACTAAGCTGAAGGAAAATGAATGAATGAATGTTCACACTGCTCGATTCAATTTATGAAAAGCATATTTAGTGCCAGAAAAAGTACTGTTGTAATTTAATGGCTCCTTACATGTGCTGTGACCATCAAATAATAAAAAATAATAAATAAATACATTTCCTTGCACCTTCTATGCAAATTTTACATACATTTTTATCTCTTTTTAAATTGTCATGAACTCTGTCCTTTCATTTGCATGGGAATTTTACAATCTGTACCTTGTCATAAAAAGATCATTTTACAGACTTGCTGATACAGTCCTGAGGGAAGTCAAAAATTAGAGCATCCATTTTAATATACAAAGTGTGAATGAGATTTGATAGCTTTTTTTCAGTGAGCAGCTTTTGGTTTGTTCCCTTGAGCAAGTTTTGGTCTGTTGCTCACACAAACCTAACACATGACTTTAGAACACAAATAACTATTTTTACTATACAATAAAGGGTCTATGTTGGTAATATTTTGAGCTTGCTTCTATAAGTTTCCATTAAAAGTCATATTAGTTTGATGTAAAGGTAAGGAAATGATAACAAAACTTCAATACCTGTCTTAAATATTCTGCCAGTGTATTATATTCACCTTTTGACCATGGAACTGGCCAGTGGGTTTTTCAGTTTGTCTTTGAGAAAGGTTTTGACCCCTGATGAAAAATTAAATCTCATCCTAAAATAGTCAAGACTCTCCAGCCTCACTTAGAATTTCCCCTTCATTTCCTCTTTTCCACACACACACACATTCTTAAATCCAGCCCAAAAATATATATATAAAAAAATAAAACGTTTTCATTGTGATTTACAGCCAAACCTTGCAGTGTCATTGCCACCCTTGTTCTCTGTGGAGCTTTCACAGACAAAGGGGCTTTTCATGAGACTCTGCTGATAATTAAAAGGTGATCAAGTGTACAATATCTTAATCTGTGGGTGAAAACAATGAGTCTCGTGCAGGTGTCCCATTTTTCAAGACTCTCTGATCTGAGACAAGTCACAGACCTCGTCATTGATCTACACCTCCATCTGTCTACCATCTGTGGAAGCGCAAATTATCGCAAGTCTTTTAAATTACGCATATGGGTGACATCAGTTACGGCAATGGTATTCCGTGGCACAAGTCCTTGGAGAGGGGCTATGAGAAAAATAACATTGTGTCAGCATCTGTCGAAACGTACGCATCTATTAATGGCTTTCACATCTTGGGAAAGTCTATCTATCTATGTGTTTTTTTTCTTCTCATCATAACTCCATAATTTACACATGACATTCTTTGAAAAGTCTTTCTTCCATACAATACACAGAGAGATATTTTGAAGAATTGACAGGTAAGGCTTTTCCATGCTGCTTCAGAGAATGAATAGCCTACTAAAGCCTGATTTGCATCATTATACCCAATGGTGCATACTTTGCACATAGCAAACACCATTATGCACATTTATTTATTAGTACATTATAATGTGTCAAGTTTCTTTGCTCTTTGTTTTGGGTTTACTCCGGATATGCATGTGATGCTACTGTAAAAGTGGCTTAAACTCGCACTCATTCAAGGAAGAAAGAGGTTAAACAACTTTAAAAATGAAATAAACACAGAACAAAAGTATCCATCTGGAGCTCCTATTTAGGGGCCGGCACTTGTTAAACACGTGCACCACCGACCTTGCTCCACTTACACAGCTTTCAGCCCCACCCACGCTCATCATCTACCAAGCTGACCAATCACAGATGCATCAGGGTCCATGACAGGGTATGGCAAAGTGTATGCGATGGCGAAGGCTATGTCGGATCTACTGTGTGCAGCCTTAAAAACCTGATTCATACTTCTGTTTCGAGTGTTCACCATTTATACTTCTGCTTTCTGTCTGTGTTGCTCTGCAGTAACACTTCCAACTTCAACTTCCACTTTTGCAGTGTTTTGAGTTTACACCAGAAATGCGTGTGATGATACTGTGGAAGTAGCTTAAACTCACACAGATTCGAGAAAGAAAGGCAAAAACCAGTAAACGTTCAACAACTTTAATCATAATGTAAACACAAAACAAAAGTATCCATCTCAAGTTCCTCCATGGGACTTGATGCTTGATAAATACTCGCACCACCGGCCTCACTCTGCTCCCATTGCAATCATCCCCACCCACACTCATCACCACTTCCAAGATGGCCAATCACAAATCTAAAATAAGCGACTTTTTTTTGTTGTTTTCTTGAAATAATTTTAATTCAACATTAATTCTTACCAGTACACTTTGGCGGTACACTTTAACCATATTTTACTCACTCATTCTCACTTTCCTTCGGCTTAGTCACACATTTAAGTGAATAATAATTTTACACATACATTATCACAAAGCTTCATAACACTCTGTCTACAGCATATTGACCACCAGAGTTGGATGCAATGCCTTCCACAGTTACTATTCTAATTACATTTTTGGAGAACGCAGTATTGTAATGAATTACATTTTAAATTTGTGAAATTTAATTACAGTTACTAAAGTCAGTGTAATTGCATTATTTGCGTTACAAATATAGTTTTTAGAAGAAAATAATGCTTCTTTCAAATCACATTTTCCACTGCAATGTCAGTGCACTTTTAAATTGCTAGAGAACGCGAGCTGAAATGGTTGCTGATGAGAGTGGTTGATTCTTCAAGTGGAAATACAGACATTACTTTGATTTCATTGAGCGTACAAACAAAAATATTGCTGTGAAATTCAGTCTATGTCCAGTCTCTAAAGAACTTTCGACTGCTTTTAACTTGACCAGCAGCTTGTTCAAGCACTTGAGCAAAAACCATTCTACAACAATACTCGTCGCCAAGGAGGACACCGGCACCCAAAAACACAGCGGCCCAACTCAGCCTAAACAGGCTAAATTGGATTTTTGTGCAGGATCAGGAGTGAAGGTATCTTCTGAATGTGAATGTGAAATGAAATGAAGTGAAGTGTAGCTGCTTATGGGGCTGTTCACAAATCGTGTCTTTTGCGTGCTCAATTTTGTTATTTACAATGGAGGTGCGCGCACTCACATCTTCCAGGCGCACTCAGTTGAAAACCACAAGTCACGTGACAAGAACTGATCAATCAACTTCATACTTTGTATGGAATATACACGTTTCGGTAGACTAATTACTTCAGACAAACACAGAACACCCAAACACTGCAGTGCTTTTTCATACTATGGATGTCAATGGTTACAGGTATCCAGTTTTCTTTTAAATGTCTTCTTTTGTGTTAAAAAAAAAAAAGACAAACAGGTTTGGAACAAGTGAATGATGAGAGAAGTTTAGGGCAAACTATCTCTTTAAGTCTTTTGAATATGTCAAGATGCTGTGATCAACCCATTGTAATGTTTTTCAGTGAATATTAAATTACTGAAAGAGCTGCAGTATATTTTGTATTTTTCATGTTTTAAAAGTAACTTCAAGGTAAAGTAATTAGTAATCTGATTACTTTTTACATTAATTAATTAGTAATGTAATCAAATTACAATTACAATACAATAGTAGTCAGTAATTTGTAATCTATTACTTTTTTAAAGTAACTTACCCAACAACGACCACTTACTACAACTTTGGTTGTGCTGTTGCTTACTTTTGCAATTTGAAAGCGTCAATATTCATTGCAGTTACCTGAAAAAAGAAGTTAGTAGAATTTTCTAAATATGTTTCCTTTTGAATCTCCCCCAACACCCCTAACTCACAACAAAATGGGCCAAATGAGTTTGGAAAAACACAAGGGAGAGTAAATCTGTTGAAATTTCCCTTTAAATAAATATTGATGTTACAATCATGCAGTTTCTTTCAAAATACGCATATTTTATACGTTCAGTAGCAGCTTTGTGGCTCACATAGAGAAGGTTTTGAGAGATTAAACACTATGCCATGTACATAAAAGGCATTTTATGCTCAAGGGCATATCCAGTGGACCCTTTCTTGATTTGATAGACAATTTGATGACCCTGAAAACAGTATAAAATGACTTTGAACTCAGCAGCCTTAAATTGAGAAGCGAAATGTGCTTTGGGTCATTCACAGTCAGCTAGTTCAACCTGTGTTCAGTTACTGGGGTCACTTCAGATCTGCTCTTTCCAGCACACTGGAGCTCCAAACGCTGCCAACTGCATGCTAACACAGCTAGCATTAGCACAAAAAACCCATAGTTTCTGACTGCAGCGTTCGTCAAGATCTGGGTTCTGCTCGTAAGGCTAACAATTGGCACAGGGAACCATCCTCCCTGATAAACACCATCAAGCTTTATTGAGAATGACAGAGCCTCTACTGCTCACTTCTGCCATTCTCTTTGTAGCAGCGTGTCTCCATGAACAGAAGATAAAACCAGCGCCTGCTCTGTCTGAAATGGTAATGTGGCCTCATTAGAAGCGACATCCATGTGTGGATTTCACTAAATTTATGGTAATATATTCATCAAAAAAAGAAGGAAAAAAAAAACAGACCCAAAGTATGGATTTGAGAGAGTTATGGTGAGAAAAAGAGAAGCAAAACGATCAATTCTAACTCATGTGTTAATAAAACTGAGTGTGGGAGAGGTAATGGCGGTAAAGTAAAAAGAATCGGCTTTTGTCTAAGGCAGCTAAAGGGACTTATGTCTTTTCAAAGGATTCCCTTTGAGACTAACAAAACAGTTGGAAGATAATTGTATCCTACAAACACACTCCTCTTGGGGCCTTATCACGGGCTGCAGAACGGATGCTTTTTAGTACCTTTAGATGTATCTGTGCATTGCAATATATCTTACAAGTGGAAAGTGTTCAAAACTACCACTCAGTCCTTCTGAAAAAGTACTACACTTCTTTCATCTCCAAATAGTAGAAATGTTTGATTAAACATTACCCTCTATATATACACATGCATAAATGATTGTATTGGTCATATACTATTTATGTTTCCAGGAAATGTGCTTCAATGGGCAGAAATGAATCCTCAAACAGGACTCAATCATTAGAAAATCTTTTAGCCCACATCTGGTAGTTGTCTGGAGAACAAGGTGATGATACTCAGATAACAGCTCTGTCACCCCCATCAAGGCAGAGGAGCAGTCTTTTACTACATGGCTACCCTGAGTGCTGGGAAACTCTCACACACTCCCCTATTCACACACCATTGCAAATTTAGTTTATCCAATTAAACTATATCGCACGGTCCTTGGTCTGTGGGGGAATATGGAGCATCTGGAACCCACACACGGGGAGAATATGCAAACTGCACACAGAAAGGGCTCTTAGTCCAGATGGGAATCGCACCAGCAACATTCTTGCTGGGAGGCAACCATGCTAACCACTTAGGGTGTACTCACACTAGGCACGGTTGCCTTAAACCGTGCCCGGGCGTGATTCTCCCCCCTCCCCTCTCCGCCTCTGCCTGCACTGACACTACAATTTTACCTTCGGAGCCTGAGCACGCTTATGTCATCGATGATGCAACTGTTCAGGAAGAGAAGCGCTCTTGCTCCATATGGAGAGATTTATTTAGTTATATTGTTTTGTATTATTTTAAGTGGTTTGGGATGCAATGACACACAGTCAAATCTTTTGCTGAACAGATCCACCACTTTTGGCGCTCAAAATTTTCATGAAAGTCATCGTGCTGCATGTATTAGGAGGTTTGCTGAAGGTGCAGCTGACGTGCAGCAAGGGGTTTGCATCTTTATTAAACTATGACAGTTCACGTTCATTGAAAAGTAAGAATGATTAATAAATCCCTATGGAACAGTCCCTTAAAAGAGATCGCATCATCAGTTACGTGCTCAGGGCGCAATTCGGAGCCCTGATTTGACCAATCGAGCAAGTACATACTGACTTGTCTGGTTGAGGTTGTCTATTACCAACCAACAGAATCAAAGCCTGGATCCAATATGGTCCGACTGAACAACCAACTACTGAACATGTAATTTGAGCAAAATATAATTCACTAATCTCTTCAGTTTCTCAGTGTATTTCATCAGTAATGTATTTTTGAATTGTTCAGCCAAATGCAGTACCTTATGGGCCAAAGAATTCAGAGACGAAGGAAGCAGAGGGTCCACTCACCAAGATCGACATATCTGCACCTGTCTGAGGTGGAGTGTCGCCAGAGGCTACGCTTATCCCGTCAGGCAGTAACTCAACTTTGTCATCTTATGGCAAATGACTTGGAGACTTATGACGAATGGAGACTGCCCGTATGCACTCCCTGTTGTTGTAAAAGTGACTGCTACACTGCATTTTTTTTGCGAGCTGGTCTTTCCAACATCCCTTGAGTTCAATTGACGGTATATCCCAGCCTGGCATAAGTTTGACTATACATGCAGTAACATCAAGCCTTGTCTGACATGCGCATGAATTCATAAAATTCTTTGTGATGCCTGTGAGCAAAAATGCAGCTAAACAGGAGTTCTGGGCTAAATTTGCATTCCCTGGGGTTGTGGGTGCAATAGATTGTTCTTACCTGCATGTGCTATGGCCTGTCAGAAAAAGCTCTGATATATGTTAATCATAAAGGAACCCATTTCATCAATATTTAGATAATTTACAATGCAATATGTAGGGTTACACAATTCGCTAATTATCCTGGATCAAGCCATGAATCCTTTATTCCGGTCAACTCATTCCTGCAGTCTTCCAGGGTGACCTACTCTTGGATGGGTGGCTTTTAGGGGACAATGGCTAGCCATTAAATACATGGCTGATTACACTATCATGCCTACAACAGTAAGTGAAGTGTTTTTTAATTGAAAATACACAAAAGCACAAGCTGTCATTGAGCGAACCTTTAGCATACTAAAAATGCGCTTCAGGTGTTTGGACAAGTCAGGTGGAACATTACAGTACAGTCCTCAGAAGGTTGGAGCTTTCTATGTGACATGTTGTGCGTTGCATAACATTGCCACACACCATGGATGTCTCTTGGACATAAACAAGGAGAGATTACAGGATTTAGAAGGCATGAAACTGAACTGCATGTGGAGATCCGAATTAATCCAAATACTTAAGCAGCAGCATGGGTGACGAGAGATCAGCTGGCAGAAGATCTGCTTTACCTGTAGCCTGTTTTTCTTTTAAACAGTGCAAATATTGCATTTGACTTTGAACATCTGGATATGATGACAACCATTCTTTTAAATAATACCTTTATCAAAACACATGCAGCACTGTTTTTTTGAGTGCATTTTATTTGCATATTAGCAAATGATTCTTTTAAAAATAACTCTGTTTCAGTTTATTATTTTATGTATTTGTTTTTCTTTAGATTGCAGTGATGTACATATTTCCAGCAGCTAAACAAATGCTTATTAGTCTATGATTGATGGTCGATGGATATATGTGTGTGGGTTTTTTTTCTTTTCTTTTTTGTACACTACAATCTTAAATGGATGGACTTCTTCCTCCTTGTGTTTGCAGTCCTGACGTTCCATGGCGGGACAGGCAACTGAAAAGTCCAGAAACAGCAGAACTCAGTGTGGCCATCAATCTGGTGGAAAGAGAAGGTCTGATGGATGGGGGAGGTATTGCAGATGTTGCAGGTATTCTTCACTAAACTGCCTAAGTGAGACTTTCAAGCTCCAAGCTTGTTCAAGCACCGCAAACTCTGGTAGGGTCTACCCAATTCTCTCTCCAGCATGTTGAAGCCGACCTGCTGGAGTGCCAGGAACAGGTGGTCCTCCTAATTGATGTTCCTGCTTCGAGCTCTGGGTCACCTTGTCTCTCCTCTCAACCTTGACGATGGTTGTTCCACAGTCTCTTCTCCCTCACAACTACCCCTGCTCCTGCCTACTGGGACCAGCCTCAGAATCTTCAGTCAGTGGAGTTGCATAAAATCAAGCTAATTCACCCTATCATTGTTGCTGGTTAAATTACCTTGGACGCCCATCTCTAAACCGAGGTGGCCCATGTGGGGCCAAAAAACCCCCGACCCATTATAAAAGTCATAGCCGCAAACCCCCAATAAAACCGTAAGATTTGACCCCACTTTCAAGGCTTGGGGCGAAAACTGCGGGACTAGTTACACACCCAAAAAGCGCACAGAAGAGGGAAGAATAATAATAATAAGTATGAAGAATAACAATAGTGGATTTGCCTAAAGTCAAACCCCACTAACTATGGTTGGTGAAAATTAATTAATGCATTAATGGGATTATAACATGCTAACTTACCAGCACAAGTCATAAACTCTGATTTGAATGTTTTTCTAGCTTTCATAAAGTTCAGATTTTGTAATATTTCAATTAAAGTTTAGAATTACAAATATACTTCTCATTAAGTAATCAATACAACAATAACAAATTCACAATGTGTAAAAGAATGAATCATTTTTCATGTGAGTCAGTAACCTTCACTAAAGAAAACGTCCCAATACTCTCATTGATATTTGAACAAAATGTAGCATTATACAGCATCATGGTTAGCAAGAAATAATTAAAGCCATTAACATTTTTTCAATTCACCAGTTTAGTGTTTATCTGCCAATAGTTGAAGTACCTAGTGCATATCTCGGTGTACTCAATGGCAGTCTGTGGAGTGTGGATGAGTAATTAGGGTGTTCTGTTTATAATTGTGTGGTCGAGGATACTAGATGAGCACATACAGACCTCCCTGCTAATCTAGTGGCGCTAATGCACGACGGCTGCTTTGCAATCAAGTCTCTCCCGCGTGGGTATGCTAAATGTAGCCCTTAATCATTGCCCTTAATAAAGGATGGGAATTCGATTAACTACCTCAATGATTGAAATGTCGTTGAATGACATAAAAAAAATGAAAGCTAACTAACTGGAAGGTTAATTTACAGATATAAACATCAATGCTGAGAATTGGTGGTCAAGAAGATTATATCAATAAAATTAGACATAACAGAAAAAAGAGAAAGATTAATTAATAAAGGGGAAAGGAATAAAAGAGTGTCTGAATTAAAACACAACATGGTTAACCTCGTTGAAATGCCTACAGTGTTTTCGATGTGTCATCAGTCGGCCATATTGGAAGGCAGAATGTAAACAATGCCACTGAACCGAACAAAACTGGCATATTTTGCTGATTACTGCTGCTGAAATTGATCAATTATTGTCATGTTTTGGCCTGTACTAATAGGTTGGAAAGAGGGAAAGATCTAAAACATTTAGAACTAAATACTGCCAAAAGTAATAGCAAATCAAGAAGAAGAGTGCCTTAATGAGTTTTAAAGTTTGAGTTTTAAATTGAAATATTGAAGTTTTCCTGCTTATCCTGTCTTTCTATATATGATTTAGCAGCTTACACACATTTTTTTCTGTGGTTTAGACAGCAATAAAAAGTAGAGTAAGTATTCAGTTGTACATTACCATGCAGTGCATGTCATTAGCTATGTTTCCATCCAAAAATGCAAATTAACTTTATGCGCAAAACTGGAATATCGCATAAAAGATGTGCGAATAAAGCAGCGTTTCCATCCAACGAGTCAAAGAGAACAAAATCGTCACTTCCTGATTAAATGGCGCCAAATATCAACAGTAAAAACGGAATTTGCTGAGGTAGGAGAAGCTGCGTGAATCTTTTCTTCATTTAATAAATGACTTGCGCCTCAGAAGGCAATGCTGACACGCAGTGAACGCGTGGTGGCGTTTGAAGGCATGAGACGTGGAGCACAGACCCTCTTAACAATTCTGGTGGTCATTAATAATATAATAACACTAATACTGAAATGGTTCAGGCATTTTAGAATGACCAAAACAACATTTCAGATGTTTTACAATGTGCTCAGCCTGCTGGTTTGTCCATTTACAAACATTTTTATCATCACATGATCTCTTATAACCAAATCACATGACCTTTTTTTAATGCGCATACTGGAATTTGTTCGGTAAAAGTGTTTCCATCGTAGTTTATGCGCATCTTTTCTTATCGAATAAAAAGTTTATCCTACTCAGCTATGCGCATACATTTTTTATGCGCATTTTCAAAATTTATGCGCATCTAAGCATTTCCATCAACCGATTTTTTATGCGCATATCCAAAATGCGCATTAAAATAGGTGGATGGAAACATAGCTATTGTTTACATCTAAGTATCTCGATGAGTGCCACACAAACATATACGTGTTTTCATTGGAACATACATATTAGGACAGGGGTGTTCAAATTCGTTCCTGGAGGGCCGGTGTTCCGGAGAGTTTAGCTTCAACCCTAATCAAACACACCTGAACCAGCTAATCAAGCTCTTACTAGATATACTAGAAACTTCCTGGCAGGTGTGTTGAAGCAAGCTAAACTCAGCAGGACACCAGCGCTCCAGGACCGAGTTTGGACACCCCTGTATTAGGACATCTAAATATTAGCCTCTAAATCATAGGTGTCAAAGTCAATTCCTGGAGGGCTGCAGCTCTGCACAGTTTTGGTCCAACCCTAATCAAACACAGCTGATCCAAATAATCGAGGTGTTCAAAAGAATGATTAGTTGAATCATCTGTGTTTGATTAGGGTTGTAGCAAAACTATGCAGAGCTGAGGGAATTGACTTTGACACCTATGCTCTAAATCAGGGGTTTTTAACCTGTGGGGCGAGCCCCAACCCCTATTAAGGGGGGCGCAAGAATTTGAGGTGTGCACTCGAATAAATTATGATTGACTTGAGATACGATTTTTCTGTGTTCACTTGAGTGAATCTGATTAACCTTAGTTCCACAGCTAACTATCAGGCACCTGTAGAGTTAATGCGTTCGAGTAAAATATATACAAATAAAATGGACCGGGTGCTTTTTAAAAATAATGACGGTGAATGAAAGTAAAACCGGTGAGCGTCTGTGACCAAACTGGGGTATTGGACGCGAGTATGGTAAGGACTGGTGAAAGAGTGTTGTTTTAATGGAATTTAATACCACACTCCGAATGGAAAGAAAGAAAAACTTCCGCATTTCGCGGTGTGTGTGTCTGCGGTCCTTTACTGACAGCCGTGTGTGTGGATCTTGTCGCAAAATGCGGCGAAAAGTCATGACGGTGTTTACTTCAATAATGCCACAAATACATACTCCACATGTCTAAATTCCATATTTGTTTAGTTCAATTATGACTTTAGTCGTATTAAGATAATCAAAAATCGCTGTTTACATGGTAGACTCTTAATCAGAGTATTGTCGTATTAAAATCAGAGTATTGGTGTCCATGTAAACGTGCTCAATGTTCGACTCAACCACACTGTCAGGGCTCTGCGAACTTGGCTTTGCGAAGCAGCATTTTCTGTATGTACGTACATCAAAAGCAAGTAGGCTATGGCTCACGCTTATTGGCAGTGGAAGATTATTTATGGTTAGCCATGTCAGGAATCCAACCACGGATTAGCATGTTGTCCTCACAGAAACAGGCTCAGCCATCACACTGAATCAGGTAAGCTATATATATGTTTCAATGTAATTATTATATACACTTTAAACGCAGCAAGTAATATGTGAAAGATGTTTGCACATGCATTATAATTTTGGCTTGCGGGAGGGCTGGTGGGGGGTGCGAGTGAAATTGGACAAACTTGGGGGGGCGTGTGTCCTAAAAGGTTGAAAACCCCTGCTCTAAATCAATGAATTCAGGGTATTCAATCAGACTTAATGCAACATGTCTATAAAATAAAGGACCTAGTTGTCACCATCCTGCACTTAGTCTCCGTTCCTCTAGAGGTCCTCATGTTCCCTAGTATATGTTATGAAGTGAAGTGAAGTGAAGTGAAGTGTAGTGTGGCCAAGTATGGTGTCCCATACTTGGAATTTGTGCTCTGCATTTAACCCATCCAAGTGCACACACACAGTTAGTGAACACACACATACCGTGAACACACACCCGGAGCAGTGGGCAGCCATGCTGCGGCGCCCGGGGAGCAGTTGGGGGGAACGGTGCCTTGCTCAAGGGACTCACCTCAGTCGTGGTATTGAGGGTGGTGGAGAGTGCTGGTCATTCACTCCCCCCACCCCCAATTCCCGCTGGTACCGAGTATCGAACCAGCAACCTTCGGATCACGAGTCCAACACTCTAACCACCAGGCCACGACTGCTTATACACTAGATATCGCATATGGACCCTGAGCATGCGTCAATAGCGCCGCCACATTTGTACAGGGCTCCCAGGACAAAAGTCCTTCAACTGCACTATAATCAAGACTAAAGCCAATGTGAAGATGCTGGACTTTAGCACTGTGTACGGGTGTAGTAACGAGCAAACAAAGAAAACAAAGCACAAAGGCATAACATTTCACAGGTAAGATTTAGTTTTTTACGTTTTTGTATGTTATGAACTTTTGTGCTAAACAAGTAACGTTGTTGATTATAATACAGTCTCTTACTGCACTGACCATAAGGCAAAGTAGCACCAACTCGCACTAAATACTAGGCTTATGCTAGTTTTGTTGAATAAAATAAGCAAACAATGTAAATGAAATACGACAACAAGATGTTGCGGTGCTAGAAACTTGTATTATTGTCGGCTAAGTGAACGAGTTGTTGATAACGGGGATTCATTCACAAACGAATAGGTAACTTCATTAGAATGAGCAGTGAAAGTAGGAGAGGGGGTGTGTTTCAGGACACGGATTAGATCAAATTTAACAGAGAGGGAGGATAATACGTTTTCATGCACACAAACACATGCTCTTTGTCGGCAATGCCCGTGTGGTCACTTATCTATCGATGTAGAAAAGTGATGTAAAATTATAATTTTCGTAATTTAAAAAAATTATTTGCATACTGACCACTGGGAAAACTCCCGATCATAGATATTTGTGTATATATCTCTGGCTCTGGATGGCTAGTCCTCCACAGCACCTTGGTCCCACATTCATTTCAAAGGAGCGCTACCCTGTACTAAAATGGCGGCTCTATTGACCCATTCCTTCCAATAGACAGCAATAGCGTAGGCGACATCTAATGTAAATATCTATGAATTTCGATCACTTGCGACTTGTTCCAGCCTGTGTATTTAAGTTGTCACCTTTTCCTCTGTTCCTCACTCGGTTTTTGAGTCCGTCCCCTGTAACCTTGCCTTTGCATTCTCTTGATCTCCTGAGCTGCATCTAGTAAGACGCTTTTGTTTTCCCTGTTGCTTGCTGCCTTATTGTTTATTTGTTTCCTCCCCTCGTGGAGTTTTCTTTGTATGTTTATTATACTGTTAAAACATTTGGATACCGTATTCTGAGAAGAATCTTAGTTGTCCGTTTTGCTACCTCATTTTTGAGAAGAATCTTTTTTTTTTTTTTTGTAAATAAATGCTTGTTTTCTGGATCTCTACTTTGAGTGTTTGGGTCCAACACAATTGCCCTTTGTGGCTCAGTAATTCACTCACCAGTCTCCACACCAGAGACCTGCATTCAAGACCCACCCGTGACACTAGTAATACAGATTTACAATAAGTTCTCCACTGTGTTTTCTTTTAGATGTAAATTCTGAATATAGCACAATGATGATTTTCTATAATCCCAGAACATGCTATTAAAAAGATAATAAAACTCGAAATGTTTGAATTTCCCTGACTTTGTTGTCTATGAAAGCCTGAAGACAGAATTTTATGTTAAGAAAGTACAACAATGTGACATTTACATGCACTCCATTCATTCTGACACATTAAATGAAAGCGTAGTGTTACAGTATGTCCTCTACTGATAGAGTTAACACATGTAGCAATTACTTTTAATATAACTGTATAAATGATATTCACGATGCATCATCAATCGGCTATATTGGAGGCACAAATTGCAATCAGTGCAACTGAACTGTATGAATCGTTCATATTTTTCTAATTATTGATAAAAATGATAAATTATTGTCATGTTTTGGACTGTACTAATCGGTTGGACTGGACTAAAAAACTCATAGTACATTCATTTAGAGTACTATAGACTGCCAAAGGTTGTAACAAATCAAGCAATATAATTTTTTTTTATAATTTCTGGTCAAATAAGTTAAATATTAGGCTAATATCATAACTAATACTGCTCATAAGTATCTTTTACCACCTATTAAATTCAGTTCATCAAAATATAGAACCCCTTCCTGTTTAACAAGTCCTTCTCTGTATGATTTAGCAGCTTCTGCATGTTTTTATTAATATTTTTTATGGTTTATACAGCATAAATAGACAGAACAATGTATTCAGTACCCATGCAGTCCATGCTGTTGTTTACATATACGGATAATTGACCAAATCTAGATGCAAGTGCAAAACCTCTATATGCAACAGCTTAACCACCACAAGGTTCACTTCTTCTCACTATCTTTCTCACACACTTCTAACCCCGCAGTCAACAATATAACACAGTGTTTAGGATAATGGCAAAAGATCTATTATCTACAGAAATGTCACGTACATATACTTATTATTTTCATTCCTAACTTATTTACATGGTGATGGTGAATTCCAGAGTTTCTACATATTGCTATGATCCAATGCTTCTTATATGCAGTTTTTTCAACACTTATCGCCAGTCTTTCTGGAATGCATTTTATTGGTACTGTAATGCATAGTTTTTTTCAGAATGCTAATGATCCCAAGCACATATCCCAGAAAACTGATAGTCCTCCCCAGAGTCCAGACCCGAATATTATAGAGACAGTGTGAGATCACCTGAGCCGCAAATGATAAAACTCCAAAGAAGAACCCTGGAAAGTGCATAAAAAAAAAATGATATTACATAGCACTTCAGAATATAACATAACTTCAGAAAAGCAAACAAGTTGTGTGTGTGTGCATACTTATATAGCAGTGTCATATGGCTGTATATCGCACTGCTGTGATTTAGTTGTAAGTATCACAGATGTGCTAATATACAGCCATATTGGCCTACTGCAAGATTACATTACTTGTTATTACATTATACAATAGTTTGAGAAGGTAAACAAAGTTCTGTGTTAATTCAAGCAGGGCTGTTTAATTTCACCTTGTATAAAAGCTTAAGTGGTTTAAGGCAATAGGTTTCTATGCAATTTTCTAATATAATTTCTAATAATAATTTGGGTTACGGCGGCACAGTGTTGCAGTGGGTAGCGCTGTTGCCTCACAGCAAGACGGTCACTGGTTCGAGCCTCGGCTGGGTCAGTTGGCATTTCTGTTGGCATTTCGCGTGGGTTTCCTGGGTGCTCCGGTTTCCCCCACAAGTCCAAAGACGTTCTATAGGAATAAGAATGACATAAAACTAAATTAATAAATCAACATTTCTGTCTGTATTACTCTACTGCAATTGTGAATTCAGCAACTTTAAACCTATAGCAACCATATGCTGTACAATTGTACTGCAGCGCTTACAGTATTATGCAAGAGAAAGAGATTGACTGAGAGAGTGTGATTTACTTTGATTCATTCTTCAAGTATGTAACATGAACTGTCAATCACCACAACAAACAAATACAAAATACTTGTATTAAACACTTACTGGGGCGACATGGTGGCTCAGTGGTTAGCACTGGTGCCTCACAGCAAGAAGGTCGCTGATTCGAGTCCCGGCTGAGTCAGTTGGCATTTCTGTGTGGAGTTTGCATGTTCTCCCCATGTTTGCGTGGGTTTGCTCCGGGTGCTCCGGTTTCCCCCACAGTCGAAAGACATGCGGTATAGGTGAATTGAATAAGCTAAATTGGCCGTAGTGTATGGGTGTGTGTGAATGAGTGTGTATGGATGTTTCCCAGTACTGGGTTGCAGCTGGAAGGGCATCCGCTGCATAAAACATATGCTGGATAATTTAACGGTTCATTCCGCTGTGGCGACCCCTGATAAATAAAGGGACTAATCCAAAGGAAAATGAATGAATAAACACTCACTACTAACTACTGACACTCACAGTTAGTAATGCTTCACACAATTTTTTTTGCTGCTTGTTTTAACTACTGGTAAGTAGGTAAGCTGAAACAACATGATTCTTGAGGTTGTTTGTGGGACAGTTTATTATTATTTTTTTTTATTAAAATGATAAAAAAAACAACTGAAAAACATTAAGTTAACTTAATCGATTTGTGATAGGATGACATGAAGGGATTGTGTGGAACCCAGCATTTTTTTACAGTCTGCAGGCATACAAGGTGATAAAAGGTAAAATGGTTGAAAACACACACACACACACACACACAGCAGTTATATAGAACTTTTGATTGTGTGTGTGTATAAATCCTAAGTGTTTTTTTTGTCAGTACATCCTAAAATGATTCTGTGTGATTGGCCCCAGTTGGATTGGATCCCTGAGGCGTTCCAGTTGTGTGCTGATGAAAGCAGTCAGACTTGGATTGTTAGTTTACTCGACATGAAAGTCCAGTGTCTTGCCCGTCACCCTAACCCATTTCCCCACACACACACACACACACACACACACACACACACACACACACACACGAGTCTTCACCACATGCTCTAATGGAGATGAGAACCTGTGTGCTCAGCATGCCAGGCTCACTGTAGAGCAACAGCTGGGCCACCACTACAGCACACTTCAATAGCTGCTCCCACCTCATGCTGACTTTAATATACTACTTTATCATGCAGCCAGTACCTCTGAGTGACTGGCAAGGTGATTTAGACATGTATTAGGACTTCAAAAACTGAAACCTTACGTGAATGTTTTATTTTCATATAACATATGAATGATCGATATACAGCTTTAACTGTGGTGTTCAAACATTTTAAGTCATTTGCATTTGATACAATTCCTTTATCATTCATACCATGCTTTTGCTTAGTATTAATATAAATATTGTTCTGTCATGACGACTCTTGCAGAGATCATCATGGTACTGTGATAAATATCTATATGTCAGTTTGAGTTATTGGCGGCATAGATATGTTTTGCTGCTGCTTTGATTATTGGCGCAAGACTTGCTACTGCCAGTATATTTACAGACATATTGTTCGAGAATTTAACACACTGCTGCTGCAAAGAAAACATACATGTAATCCCTAAAGCAGATCTGTACACAGGTGGAGTTGGGATGGAGGTGGGTATCAGAAAATGTGCTGCAGAGTATTAGCACAAAACCAAGGTATTATAATTTTGAGGGGCAAGCTCATTGGCTGCTTAGGCAGCTGCAACCAATCACCTGCATCAAGCAGATAATGACGTGGTTTTGAAGTAGATTGAATAGGACCTGAATAGGATCAGCCGGCGCACAGATAGAGTTTTGATGACATAAATTTGTATTACTTTGTATTTATGATTTAAATAAAAATGTAAATAAATTGAATTTAAATAATATTTTGATTACAATTCTGTTATTAATTACTCACCATTATACCGTCCCAATCCCCTGAAGCTGTAGTTTATCTTCAGAACACCAATTGAGATATTTTAGATGAAATCTGAGAGCTCCCTCATCCTCAATATTTATACTCAGTCCCGAGATGGTCAAAGTTCAAAGAAAATAAAATAAAAATATTGTCAAAACATTCAATGTGACTTCAGTGGTTCAACTGTAGTCATACGAAGCACCAAGACCACTTTGTGCATCAAAAAAAAAAAAAAAAAAAAGTTTCACAATTACTGTTATCCAATGTTTTCTCTTCCATGTCAGATCATGAGGTTGCATGGGTACCCTAGCCCCTAACTAACTCTAACCCTTTTTTTAGTGCGCAATATATTCTAGGAGCTTTAAATGAGTACAGTTCAAACACTAAAGTCACATGGAATATATTGACAATGTTTTTGGGGTCATTTTTTGTACTTTGAACGTCTCGTGACTTTTTCACCCGACCCCTCCTCTTATGACTCCACGCAAATGGAGGTTGCCATATTTATCCACCAACATGAGCAAGCATGCCTGAATATAGAACCTACACAGTATCTACCCATGACGATTCATGGCCAAAGGAATCTTTTCCATGTTAAAGGAGTTTTTGTCCTAACCATCACCTGAAATTTCTATTTTAGAAACAGTTTATATTTTTCATGGCTGAACAGCATAAACTACTATGACATCGATCACCTCAGGTACTGATTATGTGTTTTTTTCAGCGTTAAATGCTACCAATGTGAGTTTGAATGCCATTTTATGTGACATTTATTACCATGTTGAAAGAAGCAGCAGATAGTTTACCTCGGATCTTGAAAATGCACAAACACATACAAAATGAATGTAAGAACTGTGGCTCAGTGCAAACCAACAAATAACAGTCACTCAGAATGTACTTTTTGTTTAACGAGTATTCATTAGATTCTAAAGCTTACCATTTTTGTTTTGAATGGCTGTATTTAAATGCATTAAATGTATTTTGCCTCTGGTTGTTATAGTCAAATTGCTTGTGGCTAGAATCTTGTAACATTGCATGTTGTTAGGACATAGTATTACAATATATGCTGCTCAGCTAATGTTTACGTTTGTAATATTTATATTATTTGCTAATTAAAAACCACCCAATGTGGATTTTTATAACTATGAATCGGCATCTTATTTTGTAGGCTTCAAGACTGAAAAGAATTTCTTTGCATTTTCCATCCAGAGTGCTGAAATATAATTGGGTAAACTGACAGTGGGCCGGTTATAGAGACCTAAACAAAAACAGACATTCTGGCATGTTCAAAGGGGAATAACTGACTTAGTGTTGTTTTTCAGATAAACAAGTATGTTCACCAAATATCTGCAAACATATTACAGTATTTTTATGGTTTAGAAGAGTCAAAAACTACGTTAAGAAACATGCTAAGTGAACATTCTTGTTTATCTGAAAAACAATGCTGAAGTCAGTTATTCTGCTTTGAAAATGCGAGTTACGTGCTGGAACGGCTCTCTTTGTTTTGGTTCTTTTATCCCACCCACTGCCACTTTAAATAGAGGTGCTCTTCAATTAACGACACGCTATATAACCTACACCTTCATTTACCTTAAAGAAATAACTAATTAAATAAAGATTAGAATAATGTTACCTTCTGAGAACTTCCTGACGCTATACATGATGTATATACTGATTAATGAAAGTTGAAAGCAATGTGTTTGCTACGTTTGTTTTTTGTCTTATTAGTTCAGTAAAATCACTGTCCATTGAGACAATCCCCTTCTTCCGTGTGTTCAAAATAATGAGAATACTTCCATCACAGAAATGTAAGGCTCTGTCATCTTGGTTTCTGTCTGTTCCCGCAGGGAGCTCATTCTCTCATTGAGTGTGATTCAACGTGATTACATTTTCATTCAGCAAATTATTTTTTAAAAGCGAATTAATCTAAAAAGTAACTCGTTACATTTTTAAAAAAGTAACTCAAATATTGTTACTTAATTTGTTTAAGTAATGCGTTACTTTACTTGTTACTTAGAAAAGTAATATTATTATATAACTCACATTACTTGTAATGCGTTACCCCCAACACTGAATAAGATAATAAACTTTTGAAGTTTACCAACATGCACCCGGACTGCAGATGTTACACTAAGCATAAGCCTAACCCATTTTTAGATAAATGCTAACTACTATCACTCAGTCTTTTAAAATGTATACTTACAGTGTAACAAATGAATAAGTGTTTTGCAGTAATATTAACAATTAATAACAAATACTATTTTTAAAGTACGTGCATAGTAGTTAAAGACACCTCATTTAAAGTGAAGCAAACAATATAAAATATTGTAACGGACGTCTCAAGAGTATCAAGTGGATGCATGAGATGCAGGGTTTAATAAGAGAGGTCAGATACCTTGCCAGCAAACAGTCCATACTAACAGGAAGGCAGACCAAAACACAAAAGCAGGCAGAGGCAAAAATAGACAAATAGTAAGGGTCCAGTAAACAGTGCTCAGAATTGCCAATGAGAATGATGAATAAGTTATTGCATAGCTGTAGAGGATTTTTTTATTTATTTGACAGACTCTTTATGTTTTATACCTGGAAATGTGACATTTACAAACTTTCAAAAGCCACTCTTCAACCCTAAGACACATAACACTAGTCCTTATAATGTTTAGGATAATACAGAGAGAGCTCCTGTGTAAAGTGATGCCAATGAATCATGAAATAATATTCACTCATTCATTTTCCTTCGGTCTAGTCCCTGATTTATCAGGGGTCAACACAGGGGAATGAACCACCAACTACTCTGGCATATGTTTTATGCAGCGGATGCCCTTCCAGCCGTACCATGATAAAATAGTAGATGATAAATCAAACCATAGTCTCAAATAGTCAGATCTGCATAGCTTATTGTCTCAAATATAGTCATAACAATGTGATATTAATTTTGCTAATGTGATATTAATCCTCAACTGTTGGTGATGCCAGTGAATTGCAGAGTGTACACATCACTATAGCTGTTTCCATCCACCTATTTTTATGCCCTTTTTGGAATATTGCATTAAAAATGGTAAAGGGGAAACGCCAAGATGTGCATACATTTTTTAAAATGTGCATTAAAAACCTATGCTAGGATAATTTTTTAAGATAAGAAAAAGTGCACATAAACTACGATGCTGACAAATTTGCAGAATAAATTCACGTTTTCAGATTTTACCACATTCTCACCCTGTTATTTACTTGTTTATTTTATTTTTTGGCTTTTATTTTTGTTTTACCTGCTTTCTGGATCTGTTCATCGCCGGCCTCGAACCCCGTCATCGTGATCAACTTCTCTCTGCGTCTCAAGTCCGCCGACGCACATGGCGAGCTGCTGGACAAACTGGTAACAGCGGGAAAGCCGTCCATACGGAGGTAAGTGGTCAGCTGGTAAGCGCGAAAAGGAACGGCGTCATACCGCCCCGTAGCGTTCGGTTTAAAGATGAAATGCAGCCGTACATACTTCTGGCTACATAATTCGTGATCTCCAGAAATGTGTATAGGGCTACGTTTTCAGAATGAGCCTATGTTGGTTAGAGTACTGCATTTAAATCATAAACAGCATTTTTAGTGCCAGATGTCACTAAATATTTTTAAAACCAGTGTATTTTAATTTAATGTGATCAAAACTTAATAAAAATATTGTAATGTATTAATTTTACCAAATTTATATATATATATATATACTTTTGGGAAAAAATTTATTAATTTATTATCTCTCGCAGGTGCATTCCATTAAAATATTATTTCCACAGCTGCTGCTGTTCTAGAGACAGCCATGCTCATCATTTTAATACCTGTGGAAAATACTGATCCTGAACCTGCTTGAACAGCATTTCTCTCAATAAACATCTAGAAGCTGCAGCAGGTAGAGGTTTGAGTGAGAATATACCAAGGTGAATTATATTTTTGATAGTCTCAAGTCCGTGGTCCGTGGCTTAGCCTTCACCAGCCTTACACATGCTCAGCCGATGTTTAAAACATTTAAAATGAGTTCAGCTCAAAACACACTTTCAGACACCAGGAAGTGTCTAAAAGAACCCTGACTGTAATCTGATCTGAAAACATATTTTCAAATGATTTAATTCGATACTATACCACTATTTACACAAAAATAAAAACAAAACAACACTAAAAAACCTTGGTGAACAGGAAAGACTTCTTTCAAAAACATAAATGATTCTTACATTTGTCCTAGAGACCGTGTACAATATTTTCATGAATAAAATATATAAGAATGCAGACATTAAAGTGAGGTGAATGTTTATGAGTATGCTTTTTGTATCTAGTGAATAAAAAATAGATGCTTTATGAATCAGAAAGTTTCTTGTTGGTTGGATAGTTAGTTCATAATTGTTTTTATGGTTAAATTTGCCCTCTACAAAAAAGTGCTGTGTTATTTTTAACCCATACTTGGGTAAATGGATAAACCCAACCACTGGGTTACGGTTAAGTTATATGTTTAATTTGAAAATATAATCCATCTGTTGTCCATATTTTACTCAAATTTGGGTTGAAATAACAAAGCATGTTAAGAATGTAAGCTGTCAATGATTTGACTAACCCTTGTGTATTGTTCAAGTTGACTACTCTTTCATTATGTTAGTGGCTGTTTTTGTCCCATTGAACTCCATTTATAACGACATTTTTTGATTGCAAGCCATGACAGCATTTAATCATGCATTCCTTATGGTTGGTTGTTTTCCCTGTTGGGAAGAGGTAAAAATTGAAATTTTTTGCTGTTGATCATCAGTTGGCATCATTAACCCTTTAGATAGGCCTGTGCAAGGAGTTCTATGGCTTATAACAATGAATTATAGTTTGCGTGCATAAATACACTTACTATGTTTACTGTGTAATTTTCCAGGCCAGCTTGTTGTCGACTGACCATTGTGATGGAAGTCAATGTGGGGTAAAAACAGCCACCAACATAACGAATGGGTAGTAAAGTTGCGTAAAGAGTGTATTGTTGAGTGTTTTTTTTTTTTTTTTTTTTTTTTCAAAGCATTTTCCAAAATAAGATTTGTCACCAAAAATCATTCCATTTTCTGAAACACAGAGAAAGTTGTGGCCAAATTAAGACTCAAAATCACCCCAGAATAGATGAAAACATCCCCAATGGCACACAAGGGTTAACAGAATGCAAATACAATGGATTTTTGACATTTTCCCTTGCTATCAAACCCTACTGAAGATGATTAAGAATGTCTAGTGCTGTGAATTTCAACACCATTTGTGTAAATCTTGTGAAAAGAAACAAAAACCCTATTGATTCATAAAATATTCATTGCTACTGTTGCACATTTGGCAGGTTATGTAAGGACATCTGTAAAAAGTGAAACCAATACAGAAAATGGTAATACAAGACCACTGAAAGCTGACAGTATCATCAGACATAAAAAAAAAAGTAAAATATCTGTGGTATAAACACAAATCAGTTTGTCGTCCTTACACTGAACCCTTGGCCCACAGCTCATTGACAGCTGATTGGTCGCAGGAGCACAGAAGTCATAATGAAGTCAGTGTCAAACATGCAAGGCAGGGTGGGAGTTTTTCCTAAGCCACCAAACAAAAGTGTTAATTAAAGTTGCTGTCAGTTTCCTTCAAGCACTTTCTGGTTCAGAACTAGAGAGGCTTTTCGACGAAAACAGAGCCACGGCTAATTCTCATACACCCTGACAGCTAATTATAAATAACATATGTTCAAAGAGTACTAATAATGAGATTTAAATATCTTTATATTCAAAGCCAAATTACTTATGACCTCAATGTTAACTGGAGAGAAATTAGCCATTTCTGTTGAGGGAAAAATGAAGCATGTTTGAGGTGGTTTAACTTATACGAGAGCTATGCTGTAGCCAGTGAAATGAAATAATACCACAACAGTGTCTGTGACATTAATGCCATTCTAAACCATGTGTGATTTTCCAACTACTTATTATGAAATTGCATGGCCTTTCCCATGTCATCCAATAACTTTTACTGGAATAACAAACAAAAAAATCATAGAAGCGTTATAAAAATAGTTTGTGTGCCATATTGAAGCCATACAATATATTAATATCTGCAAAATAATCAACATAGGCTCATTCTGAAAACGTAGCCCTATATACGTTTCTGGAGATCGCGAATTATGTAGCCAGAAGTACGTATGGCTGCATTTCATTTTTGAAATGAACGCTACGGGGCGGTATGATGCCATTCCTTTTCACACTTACCAGCTGACTGCTTACCTCCGTATGGATGGCTTTCCCGCTATTACCAGTTTGTCCAGTTAGCTCGCCATGTACGTCAGTGGACTTGAGACGCAGAGAGGAGTTGACCACAACAACGGGGTTCGAGTCTGGTGAAGAATGGTTCCAGAAAGCAGGTAAGACAAAAACAGAAGCCAACAAGTAAATAAGTAAGAATGTGGTAAAATCTGAAAACGTTTTCTTTTCTTTTTCTGGATTGCTTTTTAAAACTGTCGGTTGGGTTTAGGGAAGTGGGTGGGCGGGTCAATCTGTGCTTTTGAAAATACTATTGGTTGAGTTTAAGGAAGGAGGAGTGTGGGTCAGTCAGTTAGTCAGTCAGTCAGTCAACAGCGGCCTCTGGTGTTTAGTATTATTTGCTCATCCCCCAATGAGAGGTAGGGCTAGGGGTGGCCCTTGGGGGCACGCCTCCTTTAAAAATTGTGTTTTCTTGTGAATAAAATTGTATGAATTAGTTCATTTAATTTAGACATTACATAAAATTATAATAATCTTTATTTTTATATAGCGCCTTTAAAAGTAGCATCTCAAGGCACTTTACAGACATAAAATGTGCAGTAGTAAAAGACACAAGGATAAACGCAAAAAAAAATAAAAAAATAAAATAAAACATTATATAATAATAATAATAATAGATCTAAAAATCATATAAAAGTCAAATAAAAGCTACCCTAAAAAAGTAAGTTTTAAGAGATGATTTAAAAATACTAGTTATTGATATAGAGATTCTGCATTGCGAATATCAGAGGGTAAAGAGTTCCACAATTTAGGTGCCAATGAAGAAAATGCCCGGTTTCCCATAGATTTTAGCCTTGTTGACTGAGCAGTTAAAAGACCAGCATCAGACGAGCGTAAAGCATGTCTAGGAGTGTATGGGATTAAAAGCTCAGATACATATTGTGGTGCTAGACCATTCGAGGCCTTGTACACAAGCATGAGGATTTTAAAATCAATTCGAAAACTGACAGGAAGCCAGCGCAGATTTTTCAAAATAGGGGTTTTGTGCTCTCTTGCACTGGTTCTAGTCAGAATTTTAGCTGCTGGATTTTTTTTACTAATTGTAACTTGTTTAGGGTAGCTTTTGGAACTCCAGCTAGCAAAGCGTTACAATAATCAATATGGGAAAATACAAAGGTGTTAATTAATTTTCAACAACAGAAAAGGCCAGCATGGGATGAAGTTTGGCAATGTCTCACAGATGAAAAAATGATGTCTTGACTGTATTCCGCACATGCGGTTCAAATGTAAGGTTGGCATCAAATACCACACCCAGATTGTTTTGTTTAGTTTGAAACTCTAAAGCAGAGCCATCCATATTTAGGGAAGTCTGCTCTGCTTTGCGCAACTGATGTGGTGAGTCTTGTTGTCTGTTTAGACACAAGACATTTTCAGACATTCATGTTTTAATCTCAGAAAGACACTGGGAAAGAAAGGATACAGACATATTGACATCTGGTTTTGTGTGTATATAGATTTGAGTGTTATCTGCATAAAAGTGAAAGTTAAGTCAGAGTGTTCTTAAAAGCTGGCCAAGAGGGAATATATAAGTACTAAAAAGGACCCAATACTGATCCCTGGGGAACATCAGAGTGAACCACACCGACTTTAAACCTGCAGCCACCCATCACCACAAACTGCTTACGCTCAGAAAGGTAAGACTAAAACCAATTCAATGCAGAACCGGTAACCCCAAAAATGGTTTCTAATCTGGAGATTAAAAAGTGTGGTCTATAGTGTCGAAAGCAGCACTAAGGTCGAGAAGTGTCATTATAGATAGACATCCACAATCAGTGGCCATCAAAAGGTCATTAGTGACCTTAACCAATGCAGTTTCAGTGCTGTGTAGTTTACGGAAACCAGATAGTAGGAAAATAATTATGTTTCTCGTGAGATCAGGCTGGTTAGCTATCCTTATGAAAGGGTCCACCAAACATGGTACGGTATGGTTCAGACCAAAGAGTAAGAACTTCAGCCAGTAGTTGTGAAAACACACATCCCGTGTTAAAGTCCCTGTAATCAACAGAGATGTCCACACCATAGTATGGCTGTGTCATTTTATTTTAACCTTAGTCGGGTTAAAATGTGCTGCTCCCATTTTTGTGACAAGCAAATTTAGATTCTATTCAATCAAATGTACTTCAAAGTCTATAAAATTGGGCTAGAAGTTTATTATTTACTATGATTGGTAACACTTTATTTGAAGGGGTTTTTTGAAGAAAACGGTATTTAAAGACTGTTTTGAAGGTATTTGAAGACTGTTATGACACCTTTATAATCATGACGTATATGACAGGATATTGTATGTATGCTTATGACACTGTCATTAAGTGTCATTTGCTCAGTTATGTCATTTTAAATGAAAATGTTTGTGGTTTGTTTGTGATGCCTTTGTTATGACAAGTTGACATAAATACATCATAAGCTGTCTTCATCTTTGTCATTGTCATGACAGCTTGATATTACAAAGACAACATAACTTGTCATAAATCTGCCATAAACATGATTGTCATTAGGCCATTATAATTAAGTTGTGAATATTTTTTCGGATCACTTTTTCAGTGGAACAAAATGTATTTGTCATTACCGTTTCTCAGAAAAAGTGTCAATACTCAATGTGTCAATAATTTTATAACAGTGTTATTAATATTTGATGACAAATTTAAATTGTACCACTGTAGTTGAGGTCAAGAAAAATATTAATGAAGCTGTTATTAAATTCATGACACAATTATAATGGCCTCATGACAATCATGGTTATGACAGATTTATTACAAGTTTTGATGTCTCGGTAATGTCAAGTTGTCTTGACAAAGACAGGTAACTTACAGGTTATGTATATTTTTTTATGTCAAGATGTCATGACAGAGACATCACAAACAATGTCACCTTTGCATTAAAATTCCATTATTGACCTAATGACAGTTAATGACAGTTGTCATAAGCTTGCATAAAATCTAAGTACTGTAATATACATGACGCATATCAAATCATGATTATAAAGGTTTCATGACAGTCTTATGAACACCCAGTAAACTGTTACCCTATATTCTCATGTTTCCAATGCCCTTACAGAATCACAAACATCTTTTGTATTTTATTTCTTGGATAGGAAACTTTTTAGTGTAATATTTAGAGATTGTACTCATACTTCATACAGTTTTTTTTTTTGCGTATTAAAATGAACAAACACAAGTGACTATTGTGCAGAACAGTGGTGTATTGCACAAAGAGCAGCGCTGAAGTCATTTCAGAGTTCAGTGAAATGGCTTGAGGAAAGAAACTATTCTTATGCATAGATATTTTGCTGCCCACTGTTCTGAATCGTCGACCAGACAGCGATAGTTCAGATATTTTTATTAGGGTGAGTGAATCTGTGATGATTTTACCTGCCCTTTTCCTGACTCTGGAAGAGGGTTGTTGTTGTTGCTCCAACAATCCTCTCAGCCGTCTGGACTGTCTTCTGATGTATGATCTGGTATTGTAGCTCAGCTAAACCAGACAGATAAAAGTTCATAGAACAGACTCAATGACAGTCAAGCAGAACTGTGTCAGCAGCTCATGTGGCAGGTTGAACTTCAGCTGGAAAAGAAGTTCTGTCCATATTGTACATTTTTTCATAATAAATTTCCCACTTTAGGTCCTGAGAGATGGGGGTGCCCTGGATCTTGAAACGTTCCACTGCTACAACAGTGCTGTTCATGATGTTGAGTTAGGGGAGTAATTGGGGATGCTGTTGTTCACAAACCTCAGAAGCTTGACAAAAGCTATCTTTTGCAGTGGAGTTGGATTAAACAGATGTTATAGTTGGAGTTCAAAAAAAAAAAAAAAGATGTCAACTAGTAGTATTTTGAGTTTACATGAGTTTACATTTGTTACCTTACCTGTCAACATTTGGGTACCAAAATTCAGGAGATTTAGATTTACATTACATTGCATTATAACATTCCTTCTTACAGCAAGAAGGTCGCTGGTTGGAGTCCCAGCTGGTCCAGTTGGCATTTCTGTGTGGAGTTTGCATGTTCTCCCTGTGTTCGCGTGGGTTTCCTCCGGGTGCTCCGGTTTGCCCCACAGTCCAAAGATGTGCGGCATAGGTGAACTGAATAAACTAAATTGGTCATAGTGTATGAGTGCGTGTGTGAATGTGAGAGTTTATGGATGTTTCCCAGTACTGGGTTGCGGCTGGAAGGGCATCTGCTGCGTAAAACATATGCTGAAATAGTTGGCAGTTAATTTCGCTGTGGCGACCCCTGATAAATAAGGGACTAAGCCGGAGGAAAATGAATGAATGAATGTATTATAACAGTGTAACACATTTTTTTTCTCGTCACCATTCTTCCATTTCTACAATTGATGCTACAACTGGGTTGTAGGTTGCCTGGCTGAGGTCACAAGATCTGTTGATTATTCATATAGTACTCATTTAAGTATATCTTTAAAGGTGCAGTAGGATATCTTGGAATATGCAAATTTTTGCCTGAGCATTGAAGATGCACATTCCTTCCTACATGAAAATTGGCATCCAAAGCCACGCTTCCTGAAGTCATGAACGCGCACCAAATCGACAACCATCGACAACATTATAACACTAAGTACTTTATAATACTACAATTCCAAACTTTGAAAAACAGAATTATATCTAGCATGTTTTTGGTTGTGTACAGCAAGCAAACTTGTCAGTGTCTAATCATATTTGCAAGTATTTCCATATTTTGACGTCTATGTGGAAACAAGGACTTTTTCAACGTTTGCCGTAGTGGTTGAGACATGCTGGCAGGGTACTGGAATTACTAAATGTATATTTATGTGATCTATTATTTTAATTATTAATATTATTATTATTATTAAATTATTATTTAAGATACAGACCAGGCAAATTATTTCTCACTATTTAAAGGGCCAACCCCTGACACATCTTGATGTCCTTCAGGGGGCATCAAGCATTAATTAGGATAGTCAAGCCCTCCGAATCCCTCCTATAATTCACACCCTGCCAATAACTTGCAGTGGCTGCTAATGCTCAGTGAGTCAGCACAGTCCAGTGAATGCAGTACACAAGGTGAAGATATTTCTTTCTGTTTAGACATCTCCACACTGTTTCAAACTGACAGATGTTTTCTGGTGACAGCTGATGTCAGTTGTGACAGATCTCCACACACCAAAAGCGTCACAACCTTGCGGCTCCCCGTGAGCTCCCAGTGTCCTAGACAAATGCCACCATGCACTTACAGTTCCCTCTGGCCTGGAACTCATTATCGAAATGATGCTGACATAGTGGTGCGATCCACTGTTAGCTGGGCAGGGGAGTAGGATACGTGTTGACTGACAGAGAATGATGGGAAGTGATCACGACGAGTTTGACTGCTGTGTAACGGACTGAAAAGAGTTGAAGCTGTGGGGTCTGATTGCTCGCACAGCAAGTAATCACATTCAAGTGGAACTGCTCAAGTCTCCTGGGCATTTCTGTTCTTCTTTTGATCTTCGCCTGCTTTGTAGGTTCACCGCTCATTTGAACGCAACATCAAAATCATCCATTTTTTAATGCGTGCTAGGTTATGGATGTTTGGTTACCTGTGGTGAGTCTTTACAGTGAAGAAAGCTACAAATTAGGGTCATGCTTTATTTTAAGGTACAATTTTCACTATTAACAAACCATTAACTAAAACATTTAGCTCAAATAACTGTTAGTAAGGTAGTTTTAGTAATGGGTAGGATCATCGTTGGCCATACGTACACAGGTATTTTTGTAAACCAATTTTTTCCTCTCGTTTAAAAAAAACTTTTGTCCACATGAAAACGCAAAAACACCCTATGAAGCGCTGTCAAGAGGATGTCAAAGCAACAGGTGGCAATATACTCCTAATCGTAAAGTCAGCTGTTAATTGTGAGAATTGGTACTTAAACTAAAGTTTTACTCCAATTAGATAAACTCTAAAAAAATGTATGGACAAATCCAACACTGTTTTGTTTTTTTTTCAATAAAATGTAAAGGTCCCATATACTGCATTGTTTCAATAAGTAAAATTGTTCTCTGACATGTACATAGTAGGTATGTGACTTAGGTAAGTTTAACAAATCTCCAGAAATGGTTTTAAATGCTCATTTATTACTCCATAAAATGTCCCTAGAATAAGAAGGTCCATATTGACCATATTTGGATTGGTCATGAATATTAATGAGCTCTGCTCTGACATTCAGCTCTCTCTCTCTTTCTCACACACGCACACACACACACACACACACACACAGCATGATGTATGCTGAACAAGGTCAATATAAAAATACTTAAAACTATTTTAGCAAACATAGTAGATGCCTAGTTAAATCTTTTAATGAGTGGAGGTTTGTTTTACCCACATGGAGAGACTGAGCTCTCTAATATAAACCCATCAGAGTAATGTTAACCTATTTTGCTCACAAGATCTGTTAGACAAAGGCTAAATTATAATTAAACTTGACAAAAGAGACTGATAGAGATGTATCGCCTTGTATTTTAAAGCTATATTATAGAAAACACAGCCAGGAATTAATATCAACCTCTGCATGAACAGAAGACAGTTGAGCTGAGTAATTTGACACAATTCAGCAGTCTACATGTGTTTGTTGAAACATACGCATCAAATTTTACAATTAACACAATAAATTAACAAAAGATACAATTGAACATACCTTATGCCTCTTCGGAGTGAAGCTGAATAAATGTATAATCTGTAAATCCGGCATTTTGTGTGCTGATGCGAGTTTGAATATGTCTCATGCAGCTCAGTAATGCATAGTAAAAATCTGCGTCTCCTGTTTTCAAAATAAATGTCCCACATACATAGTAAGTTAAATATAAACTTAAAAATAACTAAGGGAGGAAAATGATAATTGTTGTTTCACTAGGAAACGTTGTGGCTTATCAATGATCAATGTGCATATTAATGATCCCAGAGTAACAACTCAGTCTGACCTAAAGTACATGCAAATGCCCCATGAGTAACACAACAGTCTGTTTTGTGTTCTGATTGGTTCAGATGCAAAAAAACTCCAAGTGCAATCTAAAATTTTCTTCTAAAATGAGCATTTATTTCTGCCTATGTGTATGTTCAGTTATTTCACTTTCAAGGCAATGAAAAGAACCTATTCATCATCACCATAAAAGTGAAATTCTTGAACCTACACACAGGAGCTTAAGAAAAATGCTCATTTTAGAAGACAATTTCACTTGGAGGCACTTAGAGGCTTTTACTGAATTTCTGAACTCTTCACATCTCTTTCATGAAAATAAATAAACAAATGAATAAATAATACATAAATAAACAAAAGAAAAGTCTAAAGTTTTACCTATTCCGAAATAACCTTGTATATCTGAACATACGCATAGCTAAATGAAATATGTCTGAGGAAGTCTGAAAAAATCTTTATTATTTTTTTCTACAAAGAAACTTTTGTAAATTTCAGAGGTACTTCGGTGTTCAGGTTATTTTGAGAAATGTCTTAAAACATCTTCGTTTTGAAATTGCTTTTAGTTGGAGTATCTCTTTAAATAAGGGTGTCACGGTGGTGCAGTGGGGTAGCACGATCGCCTCACAGCAAGAAGGTCGCTGGTTCAACCCCTGTCTGGGCCAGTTGGCATTTCTGTGTGGAGTTTGCATGTTCTCCCTGTGTTCGTGTGGGTTTCCTCCGGGTGCTCCAGTTTCCCCCACAAGTCCAAAGACGTGCGCTATAGGTGAATTGGGTAAGCTAAATTGACCATAGTATATGTGTGTGAATGAGAGTGTATCTGCTGCATAAAACATATGCTGTATAAGTTGACAGTTCATTCCGCTGTGACAACCCCTGATTAATAAAGGGACTAAGCTGAAAAGAAAATGAATGAATGTCTATGGGGTTTTCTTCCTTTTCTGATTAAATAGCTTCTTGTCCTTTTATGGCTTCAAGACTAAACTTTGATATTTGTGATTTTTAATCTGTGTACTAAAAAGTTAATAACATGGATTCCTTCAAGTTCCATGTTAAAAAAAGGCAGCCATACATGGTGAATCAAGACATGAGGAAAGGAAGATTTACAAGACAAATTTAGACTGCTTGATGAAATGCAAGGTGCAGGAAAATGTTTCCTAACTCATTCCTCCAAAACAACCCAACATGGCTCAATAATATTTAGATCTGGTGACTGTGCAGGCAATGATGGGAGATGTTCAACTTCACTTTCATGTTTATCAGATCATTCTGTCACCAGTCTTGCTGTGTGATTGGTGCATTATCATACTGATACACAGCACCACCTTCAAGATACAACGTTTGAACCATTGGGTTCACATGGTCCTCCAGAAGCACCAGATGGTTCGGTAGTCCTCGGCAGTGACGCGTCCATCTAACACAAGCATTGGGCCTAGGGAATGCCATGATATTGCACGATTGGATGATAGTGCACATCACTGATCCACCCCCATGCTTCACTCTGGGCATGCAACAATCTGGGTGGTATGCTTCTTTGGGGCTTCTCCACACCATAACTCTCTTAGATGTGGGAAAAACAGTGAAGGTGGACACATCAGAGAATAATTGAATATAAAAATTTAGCCATGAAACCTTCAACACTAAATTGGCCAGTGTTTCAGTTTCATTGTCCAACCCCTGTATCTTAGTCAGTCATGTGCCATATTTAATTTTTAACTGGAATATAAATTAGGCTTATTTTAAGTTTATTTTTAATATAGGACTTTTTTAACAGTGTTCAGCTGATTTTAAACATTAAAAAAATAAAATAAAATCAATTTACCACTACACAATAACGAACAATGACTAAATTAAAATAGAGAAAAACTCCACAAAACACGTTAGATGTGAAGTTGTGATCCATAAAACCGTTATGCAGTATAATTGTAAAAATCTGTCCCTCACAGCCTCGTTTTAATCCGTTCAATTCAAAATGGTGTCCAACCTGACTAAAGTCTATAGAAGAAAACAAAGAAACATAATAATGATATTGACTACAAAGGTTATCAGGCTTTGTCTTATTAGCCATATGAGGCAAACAATAAATAAATAAATAAAAGGCATGCCCAGATAAGCCAACCCAATTACTGCTTGTTTCTGTATTCACTTTGACAAGTTTGGCACAAGCCATGTGCAAGCTAATTAAAAGTTCAGTGGAGAGTATGTTTTGGACTGGCCTGCTGCATTCAAACAATTCCCTGTAAAAAAAAATTAATAAAATAAAACAAAATGCTTTCTAATTAACACTCTCTACTGCACACTTTAGTTTTAATTTTACTTATTTATTTTTTATCTTAGAAAATCATATTTTTTCCCCTACATTCTGTCATTAATACCTTATTTATTGCTCTCTTTTTTTTCTCTGGGTTGATTGGTTGGTCACACTTTACAATAAGGGTCCATTATTTAATGTTAGTTAATGTCTTTACTAACTAATATTAAATGCACAGCACTTATTAGTCTTAGTTAATGTTAAATGCGGTAACACTTTAATTTAGGTTCACATAATTCACAGTATTAACAAGCCATCAACTAACTCTATTAGCTTAATAAATTACTAATTAGCTGTTTATTAATACTTAGTAAGGTAGAAGTTGAGTTTAGGTTTTGGGTAGGATAAGGGATGCAGAATAAGATCATACTTTTATACCAACTAATAAACAGTTAATATCTTAATAATAGGCAGGTAATAAGCCAGCAGTTAATAGCGTTAATTATGACCTAAACTAAAGTGTTACCAAAATAACAAATTATGCATGTTAGTAAATGCATTAACTAGCATTAACTAATGGAATCTTATTGTGTTACCGATAGGTCCGACCTTGGAAGGTTCCATAGTCAGTAGTGGAATTTCACATTTTTAAAATTTAAATATATATATTTTTTATATATATATTATTACATTTCTACATGCTTTTTATTTGAGGAAACTATTCTATGGAATGCCATGCCTGTTGATTTGAAGTTACAATAAGAACTCTATAAAGCTGAAACTAAGGCTGAATATTATGACATGCAATGTGAACATTAAGTATGATTCATTCAGGTTGGTCAAGATACCGTTTTGCATGCAGCTTGACTTTTATATGTATTTATTTAATCATTGAATTGTTTCATAGCATGAAAAGCCAGGGAAGAGTGCTGCAAATTGGCCTTTATACCTTATATGTCCTACGTACACAGCATTGTGGATAACAATGTCAAGTTTATTGTCCCTGTTAAATATAGATTTTTTTTATTTTGTCCATATAGTGATTTTTAGACTGTACATATACTACCCCAACCCTACTCCTAAACCCAACCCTCACAAGAAACAATCTGTACTTGTACATTTTCAAAATGCTTTGTTCTGTGTTATTTATGAGCCATTTTTCTCACAGGAACAAAAAAAATCCCTAAAAGGTCAATATTTACTGGTAATGCTAGAGTTGTGGGGGAATTTGTGAGGACAACGTGGGGAATTCAAGGCGCACACACACACATTTTATTTATTTTTATAAATAGAGGTATAAATAAAATCATTAGTACACTGATCTTGCACTGAACTGCACATAATCTCAATTGTTGTGTAATGACGATAAAAATTCAGATACATTTTCTACATTTTTTTTCGTCCACCACTGCTCACAGGCAATCTGGTTCAGCCATAGAGCTCTCAACTGATGGATTAGCGACGTCAGCCATCAATAGAGCCATCCATCCATCCATTCTCTGGGGCTGGAGGCGGGTGAACTGTACGTGAATGAAGACTGAGAAGGCCACAGCCATGGGCTATCAGTCTCACAGCAGGCATGTCAGGCCAATCTAAAGCGGATATTTGAGGAAGAACAGGCTTTCCTCTCAAGATCCTGTTGGTCATATTAGAGCAAGTCAAATGGTTAGTAATTTGGGGTGACAGTAAATTGTTGTAAATTACACTACAATACAGACAAAAAGCCAATTACAGTGAATGTTTCCTTATATTTTATGAATTGTGCTCATAGGTAAATTAACTTGTGCATTCATAGCACAAGCTGGTGGTTATTAACCACAGTGATGACCTACTGCTGTAACCTCACCAACGGGTACAAAAACATTTTACAGGTCCAAAAACATTTATTTTAGTTTCATTATTGCATTAGGTTTTAGTATACATAATGTATAGTATTGGATTATCAGGTATGGGTTAGAGTAACTAATTGAGTGAGTGAATATTTGTTTGAGTGAAAATGTTTCATTTTATAATTAATCTGAATAAGAAAAGTCTTAATTTGTTTAGTAATTTTCATTACATAATATACATTTGTGCATGTATTACTTTATTACAAGTTACAAAAAAACTTCAGTATCATGATTTTAATCAAATATAAAAAGCTGTTAAAATAAAGTTGAACTGCAATTGTAATTATATCACTCACTATCCTTCGGCTTAGTCCTTGATTTACAAGGGTAGCCACATCGCAATGAACCGCCAATTACTCTGGCATATGTTTTATGGGGCAGATGCTCTTCTAGCCGCAACCCAGCACTGGAAAACACCCATACACTGTCTCATTCATACACACACTCATACACTATGACCAATTAAATTTTACCCATTTCATTTATAGCGCATGTCTTTAGACTGTGGAGGAAACCGAAGCACCTGGAGGAAACCCACGCGAACACGGGGAGAACATGCAAACTCCACACAGAAATGCCTCCTGACCCAGCCGGGACTTGAACCAGTGACGTTCTTGCTGTGAGGCGACAGCTAATCACTGAGCCACCATGCTGCCCCATTTTAATTATATATTATGATAAATTGTAAGTTCATTTAACTTTTTAAAATGTTGTTATAAACACCTTCTTTTCTGATATTGTATTAAGGACTGAACTTTTTGTCTACGTGTACACTAATCCTGATAATTTTGAAAATTTGTTATAAAAGGAGGAGAGAAAGCAGTGAAAGACGAGAGAGGAACAGGCCTGGACACTTTGTTTTACTTTTGCTTTGTGGCCAGTATCTTTATTACAGTGGTGCCGAAATCCAGGAGGAAGTGTCAGAGAGCCCTCGCCACTGAGGGAAGTTCACAGTGGCATCAAGCAGGAAGAGCAGAGTCTGCCACCGTAGACTTTCGAGGCCAGCACTGGAGGAGCTTGCCAGGAGGATGGAACTCACCGCCATCCACCGCAACCTGGATGGTCGGCTGCCATCTGTGAGGGGCCGGAGGAGCCACCCCGTTCACCAGACACAGAGACCTGTTGCTGTCCACCGGGATGGGGAGGAGCAGGAGACACGGGCTTACCACCATAGAAACAATCCGGGGAAGTCGCCGCCGTCTGCTGAGAGCCGTAGCCTGCTGCTGACTGCCACAATGGGGAGGACCAGAGAGCGAAAGTGAACGGGGAGCTCACAGCCAACTGGGCGGCCAGTGCTGTTGCCAGGCACCGCAAGTGAGGGTCTTTCAAGCAGCGTGTTTGGAGAACTGAACCCCAAATTTTTTTTTTTTTCCTCTCTCCACTCTCTCGGTCTCTTTTGTCTGTGTGTGTGTGTGTGTGTGTGTGTGTGTGTGTGTGTGTGTGTGTGT
>CAIGQV010019086.1:2312085-2366737 GCA_903798115.1 Danio jaintianensis
TGTGTGTGTGTGTGTGTGTGTGTGTGTGTGTGTGTGTGTGTGTGTGTAAATGCCATTTTTTTTGCCAATAAGTGTTTACATATACAGTATTTCTATATATAATATTTCTATATCTTGCCAAAAAAACACATGCCTGCCAGCTATATCTGGCAGCAAGTAATTGCCAGCATTAAAAAGAGGCTGAAATATCTGGCACGGGGGTTGGCTTCCAACGCAGGACTACTAAGGATCTGGCCTGGAGTTAAGAATAAACGTAAGAAATTTTATATAAATAAATTACATTTAAAATACCTTTGTGACTTCATAAGCCAGTTCTTATGATCTCAACAACTCAATTTACTCAGTAATATACAGTACTGTGCAAACGTTTTAGGCAAGTGTGAAAAATTCTGTAAACAAAGAAGCTTTCTAAAATGTTAAACATTTATTTTCATATATGAACAAAATACAGTGAATGAACAAAAGAGAAATCTAAATCCAATCAATATTTGGAGTGACCACCCTTTTCCTTAAAAACAGCAGCAATTATTCTAGGTACACTTGCTTACTCCAGATCTTCTGTGGATGTAGGCTCTCACATCCTTCTGTCTCTTCATGTAACCCCAGACACACTCAATAATGTTGAGATCAGGGCTCTGTGGGGGCCATGTCATCACTTCCAGTACTTCTTGTTCTTCTTTACGCTAAAGATAGTTCTTAATGACTTTGGCTGTAGATTTGGGGTCATTGTCCTACTACAGAATACATTTGGGGCCAATCATACACCTAGGATAAGTACCTCCCTGTATTTCTCAGCATTAAGAACACCATTAATCCTGACCAAATCTCCAACTCCATTTGCAGAAATGCAGCCCCAAACGTTCAAGGAATCTCCACTATGCTTGACTCATTATTGTACCTCTCTCCAGCCCTCCGAAAAACAAACTTAAATTTTGACTCATCAGTCCAGAGCACCTGCTGGCATTTTTTCTGTACCACAGTTCCTATGTTTTTGTGCATGCTTGAGTCGCTTGACCTTGTTCCCATGTCGGAAGCATGGCTTTTTGGCTGCAACTCTTATATAAACAAGCTTGATGTGTCTTTTATCTGCTGCACTAAGTTCCCTTGGCCGACCACTGTGTCTACGATACTCAATGTTGCCCGTTTCTTTGTGCTTCTTCAAAAGAGCTTGAACAGCACATCTTGAAACCCCAGTCTGCTTTGAAATCTTTCTCTGGGAGAGAGACCTTTTTCAAGCAGTATACCATGACATAAAACTGTTTCACACAACCTCACCTTGGCAGCAGAGTTTGGCTGTTCTTCACCCAGTTTCAAACCTCCTGCACAGCTGTTTCTGTTTCAGTTCATGACTGGGTTTCAACCTACTTGTGACATTGATGATCTTTAGTACCTGTTTGATATAATTGGTTGCTCATACACTGATGCTGGTTTGAAGGCAGAAGATAGTAACACCTAATATTGATTTGATTTTGATTTTTCTTTTGTTCGCTCACTTTGCATTTTGTAAATTGACAAATGAACAATCATCATTACCAGTACTGCATGTATTCATCAAACTTCTGACAACAATATAAACAGTAGTCTTCATAACAGTAGGCATACTTGGATCAATGACAGTGTATAGTATTTGAAAGCAGGATAATTAAAATGATGCAACATATTGAGGATACACAGAAAAACATGGAGTTATCATAAAACAGATTGATGTCTAGTAGGATTGACATGGGTACTAACAAATAAATCGCTAGGATTCATTTGCGCTGCTTTGGATCTGGCTAGCTGCAGAGAATGTCTGTAGTTACTTAATTTGGGTTAATTTAGCCTGCTTTCATGCAACAGAATCTGGGATTAATTCAGCCAGGACAACTGGAAATCCTAGTTTAACCCCTTACCGTGCTTATGTGCAGTACCTATCAGCCCTGTATTTTGATTGTTTATATGTTTCTAAACTCTTCTGTACATCCACTTCTCTTCTTATCTTTGACATGAACCAATAGTTATGAAACGAATGACCACCAATGGATCCAGTAGTTTGTCTCTGCTAAGGAATGTGTTCACTTGAGGACCACATTCATGAGATTTTATTCATTCATTCATTCATTTTCTTTTCGGCTTAGTCCCTTTATTAATCTGGGGTCGCCACAGCGGGATGAACCGCCAACTTATCCAGCATATGTTTTACGCAGCGGATGCCCTTCCAGCCGCAACCCATCTCTGGGAAACATCCATACACACCCATTCACACACATACACTACGGACAATTTTAGCTTACCCAATTCACCTATACCGCATGTCTTTGGACTTGTGGGGGAAACCGGAGCACCCGGAGGAAACCCACGCGAACACGGGGAGAACATGCAAACTCCACACAGAAATGCCAACTGACCCAGCCGAGGCTCGAACCAGCGACCTTCTTGCTGTGAGGCGAACGTGCTACCCACTGCGCCACCGCGTCGCCCATGAGATTTTAGACATTGCTAATATTTCTGACCTCAAGGACTTAAGTGACTGGACTCAATCCAATCCATTTAATCCACATCTTTGATAGTCTTCAAGGGTCGCTGTGTGAGTTCATTTCAAGGCTGACATCTCAGTCATAATGGTTGCCCTGCCTCTTTTAATGGCTGCCACTTCAGAGTCTTGCCCCATCAGCACCTTTGCTCCTGAGGCACCATTTACACTAGTACATATTCATTTTTAAATGTGAATATTTTGTTACGATTTCACCTGGTATCCACACTACTCCGGCATCTCAAAAACGAATTGTTTTGAAAATGCTGAAGACTTAATTTTAGCCAAGAAATGCTGGTGTTCCATTTCAGTATATATGGGTTAAAACTGAGACTTTTGAAAACGGAGTTGCAACTATCCATAATCGCTCTCTGACTGTTCTTTGGGACTACTGCGTATCATTCCCGGATTCATCAAGCTCCTCTCATATGACCATTACACAATCGGTAGGTGCAAGTATGGGTACCAGCAAAATATACACTTACCCAGTGAGTGTGAATGGTCACGTATCGTGCAATTTCCAAGGTATAGTTTGGACAGAGATTGTTTTACACACAATCAAAAACTTCAATATGACAGAGCATTTTCATTCTACACAACAGTTTTAAAACAAAAATGCACAAGTGTAAATGCAGTTAAAGAAAAATGTTCAGTTATTCTTCAATGTTAACTGTTGATGTTAATTGTTTATTGAATGCTTCTGCTTTTTTCCCTAATATTGAACTATTTAAAATTAATTGTGGGGCGGCATGTTGGCTCAGCGGTTAGCACTGTCACCACACAGCAAGAAGGTCATTGGTCATTGGAGTCTCATTTGGGCCAGTTGGCATTTCTGTGTGGAGTTTGCATGTTCTCCCCGTTCGCATTGGTTTCCCCCGGGTGCTCCGGTTTTCCCCCACAGTCCAAAGACATGTGGTATAGGTCAATTGGATGGACTAAATTAGGTGTAGTGTACGAATGCGTGTTTGAATGCGAGAGTGTAATGAGTGTTTCCCAGTACTGGATTGTGGCTGGAAGGTCATCCGCTGCATAAAGCATACAGTATGCTGGAATAGTTGGTGGTTTATTCCGCTGTGATGACCCCTGATAAATCAGGGACTAAGCTGAAGGAAAATGGATAGATGGATAAAATGAATTGCAGTCGGTGCTAATAGTGTTCTGTGCACTGACATATGTAGCACAACTGCACTGCAGGCATCCTGAGTTTGAGTCCCGACTTACGGACCTTTCCCAATCCCATCCCTCCCTCCATCTCTATCATTATAAAAGGAAAAATATATATATTTTTAATTAAATGAAAAAAAAAAACATTAACAATTTAAATAATTGCAAATTCTCTAATTACTATTTAAAATTAAAATGCTACATATATTTATACAAATACTGATTACTAATCACAATTAAAATTGTATTTAAATTGCTTTTCTAATTACTTTATTTGAAAAGTAACTTAATTACTTGACTCTATAGTACTTAAAGTCTTCTTAGTCTTCTTAAAGTCATGCCACAACATCTTAATTAGATTTAGGTCAGGACTTTGACTAGGCCACTCCAAAGTTCTCATTCTGTTTTTCTTCAGCTATTCAGAAGTGGACTTGCTGGTGTGCCTTGTATCATAGTCCTGCTGCAGAACCCAAGTTCATTTCAGCTTGAGGTCACTAACAGATGGCCGAACATTCTCCTTCAGGATATTTTGGTACACAGCAGAATTCATGGTTTCATTTATCACAGCAAGTCTTCTGAAACAGCAAAGACCCAGACCATCACACAACTACCACCACATTATAGTGTTGGTATGATTTTCTTTTTCTGAAATGCGTTGTTACTTTTACGCCACATATAATGGTACACACACCTTCCAAAATCAAGTTTTGTCTCGTCAGTCCACAGAGTATTTTCCCAAAAGTCTTGGGTATCATCAAAATGTTCTTTTGGCAAAATTGGGACAAGCATTTTCATGTTTAAATGTTGTGTTACGATTTCACCTGTTATCCACATAACTCCAGCATCAACTCCCAGACCATCTCACAACCACCACCACATTATAGTGTTGGTATGATGTTCTTTTTCTGAAATGCGTTGTTCCTTTAACACCGTTGTTACTTTTACGCCGTTGTTACTTTTAGGATCTTTTTCTCAGCAGTGGTTTTCATCTTGGAACTCTGCAATGCAAACAATTTTTGCCCAGTCTCTTTCTTATGGTGGAGTCATGAACATTCAAATGAACTGGGGCAAGTGCAAAGAACTGCAGTTCTTTGGATGTTGTTGTGGGGTCTTTTGTGACCTCTTGGATGAGTTGTGGCTGCGCTCTTGGGGTAATATTGGTCAGCCGGCCACTCCTGGGAAGGTTCTACACTGTTCTGTGTTTTTTTTTTTGTGTTTTTAATGCTGATGCCTTTTTAATATTATATCCATCAGGAATTACCATGCAATGCTTTATACAAATTGCCGAATACCACAACTTTACAAAAGATTATCAGTCAACAGGAAATTAAAGTGGTTCTCTTGCACAAATACACTGTATGGAAGAAAAGCCAATTACTGTAAATGTATTCCACTTGGCAGATGCCCTAAAGGCTAAACCTAAACCTTTAAAAAATGCTGGGAAATGAGGCTGTTTACTGTTACATTGCTTAAAACCCTACTTGACTCTATGCCAACACACCTGCCAATATTTGTTAGTGTGAGATTTTATATGAGAGCTCTGAGAAATGCTCTCAGGGCCGGCTGCCGAAATAATGAAGGTTTTAATGTCCTCCCTCTGATCAGCTTGATCAATGGCTGCCCTCCAGCAACCTCACAGCATTATCCCAGAATTAAAGATTATTGTCTCGTTTTAAAGAAATCCAGCTTATTTTCATGGTGCCAAAAGCTTTCATTTTCCCACATGGTTGCCTTTTCCCCAACTGGCCCTCGCTCATTAGAAGAAAATAACATCTTTAGAATGCGTTTGCTTCAAAAGCAAAAATGACAATAATCAGCGTCTAATTTATGCGAGTAATTAAGTCAAATTTATATGCAAACCTTCATGTATCTTATATGAGATGCTAATAGAGTGGATGCTTAGCAAATTAAATGCCCAGCAAGACATTATGGTCCCATGGCGCTTGTGATAATGGATTAAGATACACCACACAGATGAGATTCTGTGCTCTCCATCTCACATTTCATCTTTCATTATTGTTGCATTAAGTCTTTCAGCATAACGTATACAAGTATTTATCATTGTTAATAGTTATACTGTTCAGAAATGTAGTTGTGCATTTGGGAAAAATATCTGATGTACCTAAAGTTACATTTGGTGTTGAAATGCACAAAAATAATTAGCAAATTGGCAAGTAACAATAAACAATGAAGCAAAACAAACACTGTAAATTTTGATTTTACACAGACTTTAAAGTAAAAAAGACTCAAATAATATTTTCTAGTAATACCTATACTCTAATACTTAATGAGAATTTCAGAATATGTGTTTTTATAGTGTACGTATGGGGTGGCGCGGTGGCGCAGTGGGTAGCGCTGTCGCATCACAGCAAGAAGGTTGCTGGTTTGAGACTCAGCTGGGTCAGTTGGTATTTCTGTGTGGAGTTTGCATGTTCTCCCCGTGTTCGCGTGGACTTCCTCCGGGTGCTCCGGTTTCCCCCACAAGTCCAAAGACATGCGCTATAGGTGAATTGGGTAAGCTAAATTGTCCATAGTGTATGTGTGTGATTGAGTGTATGGGTGAATGGATGTTTCCCAGTGATGGGTTGCAGCTGGAAGTGCATCCGCTGCGTAAAACATATGCTGGATAAGTTGGCGGTTCATTCCGCTGTGGCGATCCCTGATTAATAAAGGGACTAAGCCGAAAAAAAAAAAAAATGAATGAATGAATGCTGGCATACATATGTGTAAATACTGTTTTGTGTAGATACAAACATAGTATAATTAGACATAGAAATATAAGCTTGGGAGAATACATTAGTTGCAAGAATACAAGTATACAATCAGTTTGTCATGTAAAGATTTTATTTTGTTTATGTCTACGCATTTTTATTGTTTAATTTTCTTTTATCATTTGTAAAAAAATGTTTGTTTATCTATCTATCTATCTATCTATCTATATTGTAATATATCTATCTATATTGTAATCTATCTATCTATCTATCTATCTATCTATCTATCTATCTATCTATCTATCTATCTATCTATCTATCTATCTGACAGTTTTTCCAAATATAATAATATGCTATTGTCCATCTAACTTAATTTAAATCAATCAATCGATTCCGAAATTTTACTTAGACTTACACAAAGTAATAGCAATGCAATAAAATGAGAAAATAAGTCGCCTGTCACCACTACTTATTTTGTTTAGATATGAACAGAATAAAATTAGACTTAAGAATCCTATTATATGAGCTACTTTATATTATGTATTAAGTGAGCAGGAGTTTTTACACTTCATCTACATAAAAAAGTGATATTATTGCTGAGTTATTGTTGGACAAAATAGGAGCAAATCTATTTCAACTTTAATAAGTCGGCTTTAATCCAACACTTCAGTTTGGGTTGGGCAGCTTTTTTTAGGGTGTATATTTAATTTTAGGTCATTTATTTATGTTTAATTCACTCATTTAAAATGTTAATACTTGTTACATGGACTAAAAATACAATATCTGGGCGATGCTTCTATTATCAGCAGATTTGGCCTTGTCACCCATAACTCACAGGTAAATAAATTCAAATGCAGCATTGCCAACAGTAAAACATTCATTCATTCATTTTCCTTCGGCTTAGTCCCTTATTTATCTGGGGTCGCCACAGCGGAATGAACCGGCAACTATTCCAGTATATGTATTACACAGCCAATGCCGTTCCAGCTGCAACCCAGTACTGGGAAACACCCATTCACACACACACTTATACATTACGGCCAATTTTGTTTATTCAATTCATCTATACCGCATGTCTTTGGACTGTGGGGGAAACCGGAGCACCCGAAACTCCAACCAAACTCCACACAAAAATGCCAACTGGCGCAACTGGGACTCGAACCAGCGATCTTTTTGCTGTGAGGCGACAGTGCTAACCACTGAGCCACCGTGCCGCCCAAACAGTAGAACAGAAACCAAGTTGGAGCTTGAATCAAAATAAAATTGCAAATGTGTTTGATCATACCTGCAATTGTCATACACATCTTGTCAGGAAAGCACGATTGTGTGACAAATAATAAATCTCTTCCGAAGGCTAGAGGGTGCTCTTGTGCAGAAACTCCAAACATGAACAAACCCAAGCCCAACCCATAGCGTTGCATTTCTGTGTGGAGTTTGCATGTTCTCCCCGTTTTTGTGCGGGTTTCCTCTGGACTGTGGGAGAAACTGGAGCACCCAAAGACATGTGGTATAGTCGTATAGATGAATTGGATGAACTAAATTGCCCGTAGTGTATGAGTGTGAATGAGTGTATGGTTGTTTCCCAGTACAAGAGAAGGGCATCCATCACATAATACATATGCCAGAGTAATTGGTGGTTCACTCCGCTGTGACGACCCCTGATAACTCTAGGGACTAAGCCAAAGGATAGTGAGTGAGTGATTCAGTGTGACTAATAATATCATTTGTCACTACGGACTATGAAATCATCTCACAGAAGCATTTATTTCAAACCCTTGACTGAAGTGTGTTTTTTATTTTTTAATTATTAAGTGCTATGCAAAATGAAAATGCCTCTTTTGTTTAATGTATTAATTAATGCTGTGGACTCTAATGTAGTTTTCATTAGAGTTATCATTGTTGGTGTAAATAGACTTGTAACTTTGACAACAAAATAACAATTTCTGCTAATGTACTTAATAACTTTGAACTAACATTGTTTTAATAACGTTGGAGAATATTTAGCTCATAAATTAACATAACATTGGAGGTCAACACAATGTAAGTTGTAAGCAATGTTTCTGTGTAAGTTAATTGCGAAAGCACCACACTGCCAAAGTGAGAGGGGTTTGGATGCAGACCTGGTGCAGATGCAATTTGAGCTGCATCCAATGCTTTTGAATGGGCTCACCTAACCCCACCCCTAACCCTACCCCTTACAGTGACGTCACTCGCTCCATTGAGTGCATTGTGTCTGACATTGCATCGCTGAGAGATGCAATCTTAGCTTGCATCATAAAGGCTGCATCCAGATACTATTGGCCAAAGTGGGCATGGTGTAAACATGATCTGCCAGCATTTGCAGGTACAACACTCAAAATGGAGTTACAACTACCTGTGGAAGAAATGTCAACAATACTATGTATTCACTAGCAGAACCAAGACTTGGGATTCAGTGGTCATGAAGCCATACACAAAAGCCTAAAATAATTGAGTGCGTGTGCGTATGAGTATGTGCAAATGCATGCGTGCGTGTACTCTGGAGGGATCACACTTCACCTGGCCATCTGGCAATCCAAGGGACTCATTTAGATTTGGCAGGTGCTATGACAATTACCGACTCAGATTCATGTAGTGCCAACGCTAACATTATTAGCAGAGGAATAATGATCAAAAACCAAATTCTTGTTTAAATCAACACAGATAAATCAAAATAAAAAACATGCTTTAAAAATAAGAGCAAAAGACTATGTTGTGTCTTTAAATTGTACTGGATCACATGACAGTCACATACTAACACACAGTAGTGGGGATTGTTGATGAGATCTGGTAGTGTACTGAGGTGTGTGAACTCATTAAATTGTAGGACTGGGTAAAAGATATCGATTATTTGATTTTAATCAATCTTCAGTTGAATTAAATTATATCAATTCAGGAAAGCCAGAATTTGTTCTCAACAATCCTGTTGACTTAACACATTTAGATCATTTACTTTAATCATTACTATTAAAATGCGAAGAGACTTTCATCTAGCACAACAAAAAATGTTTCTGAAGACAATCACCTATTGCACCTTTAAAGATATTTGGCTGAACAAAGAAGATATTTGTTCACTGCACACATTTGTGTGTGCTCCCCCCAAAATATGTTTATGAAACATAACTTCACAAGTTCACACTTACAGATATTTGACTGAATAAGGAAAATGTGTATTTGGCATGCTCTCCGGGGAGAGGGCTCTTAGCTTGAAAAGACACCCTAACTTTTTTCAATTCATTCTTATTTCTATAGTGCTTTTACAATGTAGATTGTGTCAAAGCAGCTTAACATAGAAGAGTACAGTAAACTGAAACAGTGTCAGTCCAGTCCAAGTTCAGTTTAGTTCAGTTCAGTGTGGTTTAATTTTCACTGCTGAAAATCCAAACACTGAAGAGCAGATCCATCGATGCGCAGCTTCACAGGTCCCGAACCATGCAAGCCAGTGGCGACGGCGGCGAGGAATGAACTTCACCAATTGGCGAAAGTGAAGGAAAAAAAACCTAGAGAGAAACCAGGCTCAGTTGGGCACGACCATTTCTCCTATGGCCAAACGTCTTGTGCAGAGCTACAGTCTAGGCGCCGGAAGCTGGAGAACGCTGGACGTCCATCGTGGAGAAGCTGCAGGTGGGAGAGGTCACCGGCTGGTGTACAGGCTGGCCCTTCAGGATAATGCGAAGACTCGTCTGTCAGTGGGGTCTTACAGAAATCAGTCTCATGCTCTCCACTCCTCCATGACCACTACAGCAGCTGCTCAGAATACGGCCTGATCCAGGATTATGGAAACCTCGGGAATAAAAAAAAAGACTAACATAAGCGCAGATGCCGTTCAAATTATAATGTCTTTTGGGAAGTGTTCTAACTCATCCTATTACCCTTGTAAGGAGAGAGAGGGAGATAAGGGTTCGAGCGCAGTGTCTATCCCTGCCTCAGAATGCTCCCCCAAAGATGAAACTTAGGACTTAGTAAAAAGCAGACATCTTTGGAAAGTTTCTTTGCTAAGGAGAAAAGGCCCAGTGAAGGACCCCTGAACTGCCAAGGAATGGAACCCATTTGTCAACAAATCAGGTGAATCCACCATGTCTGTGCAAGAAGATCAACTGCTGGAGATCGCAAATGATGGCAGCCTTTTAGGGGGCGTTCTCACATCGCATCTTTCCTAGAGTTCGTGCAAGTTCATTATTTCCAATGGAGGTGTGCATCTTGCACGCGCAAGCGGCGTGATGCGCTCTGGCCTTCCAGACGCACTCAGTTAAATGAAGGCCGGGAGCGGACCGCGAGTCACGTGACAAAAACTGACCTAACAGCTTAAGCTTGGAATATGCACATTTCGGTAGACTAATTATCTCAGACAAACACAGAACACCCACACACTGCAGTGCTTTGTAATTTTCTCCATAAATAAAACTTGTATAAGAGTGACAGCAATGTTTTGTTAGCTTGTCATCCTCTGAGATAACGGTTGATGGTCGCCAAGCAACCTACGAACCAACCACCCCCCAACCCCTTCCCTCCACCCACTACCCCCCTGGTTCGCGATAAAATTGTCAAACGTTGACCGGTCCGGGGTGATTAAAAAGTTTGGGGACCACTGATGTAGTGTACATGTGGCTCCTGCAGGAGCTGATACTGCTTTATCAATGGTGTGGTATAAATGAGGCTCCTGTGGGAACAGTTACTGCTGCAGCAGTGGTTTAGTGTAGATGTGGCTCCTGTTGGAGTGGGCTCTGCTGTGGCAGTGGTGGAGTGTAGGTGTAGGCCCCAACGAGAGCAGTCACAGGAGCGGCAGTGATGCAATGTACAGTAGGTGTGGGCTCCAGCAGAAGTTATAAACAAAATAATTATAAAATAAATTTAAATGCAAACATACATGCATACAAACAAACATCCATACTTCCATGCATACATACTGTTCTTAAATAAGGCATACCCAGCATGATGTACTCATCATTGCAATCAGGTTTTGTTTGGGTGTCAACCAACAGAACAAAAGTGCTACAAAGGCACACCTTCTTGATCTCCTCTTCTCAGAAGTGCCTTCCAAAACAAAGGGCCTTCCTTTTTGACCCCAACACCCTTCATCCTATCTAAGCTGTCACTCCGGAGGGTAAACCCTTCAAAGGGATTAGGGCATAGGGATGAGCCCCTCCGAATGGAACACAGTGAGAGCCTGGTACTGATGATGTAGGCAGATCAGCGACACAGACATAATTCAATTATTTCATGAGTATAAAAGAAGGATTACTGTGAAAGCATAAGTGAGCATCATAAGGATGACCACCATTTTGGAATCTGCCCTGTATTATGTCTAATAAAGCATCATTTTCTATGCTATGTTCACAAATTTGTTATTCATTTGTGTGTAACTTTTGTTTTTGTATTATTTTTTGTATTATTTTTTTTACATCAAATACTGTACGTGTCTATTAGAAAGTTTCTTCAGAATGAAAATATGTGCGACTGAGGTATGCTCTCAAATTGCTTTTACTATTTCTATGACAATTAATTTTCAACAGCATTCCTCATCAAACAAGTTTCCAGATCAAAGATATAATTTATGTAGTCTGTGTGATAACTCTGTGACATCCAACTCCACTGAACTCACTCTGCTCTGTCCCCAAGGACAAAAAGATCATAATTCACAGCATTTAACACTGCAAGTTGAAAGAATTGTGGTCAACCAGCAAGGTTCTATTAAGTGGCAGAGGGACATTTACATCATCAAGCATTTGTTAAAGCAGCCTTGCAAGTCACCCTGTCCTGGGCTGTTTCTCAATACCAAGACTGCAGAGAACAGACTTGCGTTTATGTGGAGACAGGTCTTGCCAAGTTACCTCTGAACTTTTCCATGCGTTTATGCCTTTATAAAAATGCTAATGTTTACTTTCACTGTCTCATTTAGGAAACTAAATCTATGAACTGTAAATAATAGTTCATATAACTTGCTTCCGGGCATCACGGTGGCGCAGTGGGTAGCACAACCGCCTCACAGCAAGAAGGTCGCTGGTTCGAGCCTCGGCTGGGCCAGTTGGCATTTCTGTGTGGAGTTTGCATGTTGGCGTGGGTTTCCTTCGGGTGCTCCAGTTTTCCCCACAAGTCCAAAGACATGCGCTATAGGTGAATTGGGTAAGCTAAATTGTCTGTAGTGTATGAGTGTGTATGGATGTTTCCCAGTGATGGGTTGCAGCTGGAAGGGCATCTGCTGCGTAAAACATATGCTGGATAAGTTGGCGGTTCATTCCGCTGTGGTGACCCCAGATTAATAGAGGGACTAAGCCGAAAAGAAAATGAATGAATGAATAAATTGCTTCCCTTCTCCTTTAGCCCCTATGACTTGTGAGACTTTGAGCAGGTGCTTTGTGCTCAAGTCTGCATTTGATTCGTCCTCAATATCAAGAACATATCCAGGTTAATTCACACGTCCTCTGTTCTTGCAGTCTTAAGTATTGGAATCGAACTTTGGCAGTTGATGATGACATTACACAGGGACGCAAGATCACTTATAGGGATAGAGATCACCCCAAAATGAAATTTTATCGAACACACAAAAAAAGAAATATTTTGAAGAAAGCTAAAAACCTGTAACCATTAACCCCCACAGTATTTGTTTTTTCTACTATGGAAGTTAATTGTTAATTTTTTTCAGGCTTCTTCATAATATCATCTTTTGTGTTCAACAGAAGAAAGAAACTCAAAGATTTATTATAACTTGAGGGTAAAGAAATGAGTAAATTGAAATTTTGGTGTGAACTATACAACATAGTGTAAGAAAAAAAGATGAGGACGTCTTGAAGCAAAATAAGTTTTATTCCAGAGTAGTAGTAACAAAGTACACGGCAGTACCTTGGGTTCACTGGAGTCAGAATGAACCCCGAACATTCTTAAACTCAAACCTTTATACTGTTTTAGATGTTGCTTTTAGACTTGCCTATAGATGTTAATGAAGTTGCTCCTTGGCTGTTGACCCAGCTGTTCCCTCTATCTCTCTATGTTAATGCAGTTTCAACACCATTGATGAGATGGTTCTCTGTGCACCACACCCATCTCCATTCTACAATTGTTACCATTTGGCCAAGATGTAGTCATCTCAAACAATGCAGAGACAACAAACTGCTGACTTCTCTTTTCTCTCATAATTCAGCCCTTTTGGGAAATGAGCATCAATTCACCATTTAGAGTGGAAGTTGGGTCGAGGCAGACTCATTTCTTACAATAGGATCATTCTGAAAATGTAGCCCTATATACATTTCTGGAGATCGCAAATTATGTAGCCAGAAGTATGTATCTTTAAAATGAACTTTAAAACGAACAGTATGGGGCGGTATGACGCTGTTCCTTTTTGCGCTTACTAGCTGACCGCTTACCTTCGTATGGATGGCTTTCCTGCTGTTACCAGTTTGTCGTTAGCTCACCATGTACCTCGGCGGACTTAAGATGCAGAGAGGAGTTGACCACGACGATGGGGTTCGAGTCCGGCGAATAATGGTTCCAGAAAGCAGGTAAGACAAAAACAGAAACCAAAAAATAAAATAAACAAGTAAATAACAGGGTGTAATTGTGGTAAAATCTGAAAAAGTGGTAAAAATCAGGCAAGGGCTTTTCTTTTTCTGGATTGCTTTTGAAAACCGTTGGTTGGGTTTAGGGAAGTGGGTGGGTGGGTGGGTCAATCGGTGCTTTTGAAAACACTATTGGTTGGGTTTAGGGAAGGAGGAGGGTTGGTCAGTTGATCAGTCAGTCATTCAGTCAGTCGACAGCGGCCTCTGGTGGATTTACACGAGAACAGCACGTGCGAATGGCACTCACAAGAGAAATTTGAGATCTGAAAAAGTATTTGGCACTCTCCAGAAATGTATATAGCAGTACGTTTTCAGAATGAGCCTGGGTTGGAACTATACCTTTAATAACACATACTGAGAAACTAGTCTGAGCAGAAGTGACAGAAGGAAGTACTGGACCTCTAATTTAAAGTAAAACAATTACACAACAAATGCAAACTTTGTCTTTCTGAGATGCTTTTGACAGAGCCTCTTTTGTTCCTTTTCTAAGAAACACAAAATGAGATGTTTAACAGAATGGCCACAGAAAGTTTAACAGAAAGTGTTTTCCAATTCCTGACAAGGTTAAAAATGAGAAATAAGCAATGTGAAAGAACGATAGTCTGCAGTAATTGTCTATGCTCCAAGGGTTCTCTCAAGGTTTGTGCAAGGAAGCTACCAATATCCTTTTAATTTTCCATTCTGTCACAGCTCTTAAATTGCATTATTGTCGAGTATCTACAGTACAAATATGATGGGTCAAAGTCATGTCAGTTTTGACGTCAAGACATTATTGATTCCAGTATCTTATATCTGAACACTACACGCCAGTTGAAGTAAAAATAATACTTAAAAAAATGTGTGGCCTTTCATTTCATTTTTATAGTGTGGAAAGAGAATCAAGGACGTTATTTAAAATTTCCAGTTTAATGTTTCCTGGAAGGAAGAAATCAATGACATTGAATATATTTTAGAAGTATTGCTGTGTGAATTTAAGTTTAGTTTAGTCAACTCGTTGTGTGCCTTAACTTTCCCATTATCTATGGAGTCATTGTTTATTATCCAAGGGGATAATTAAATGTTTGTAATCTGTAAATGCATGATTCACCCAATGGAACATCTCTGGATATATCTGAAAACGGCTGTGCACCAATACTCCCCATCAATCCTAATAGAGTTTGAGAGGTACATCAAGAAGAATTCAAAAAGAAAACCTTAACCATAATTCTAACCTAACCCTAACTAGGCTTCTAGCATCATAATAAAAAGACTTGAAGCTGTTATTAGTGCCAGATGTGTTTAAATGGACTTTGATATTTAAAACTCAATAAAACATTTATTGAAATTTTAGTAACTGACACCAGTGGTTTTTATTAGTTACCATGTTACCATACAATTTAATTATGCATAATTAAGACTGTAGTTTAAGTTAACTTTACTAGCATCATTCCTCAGAGTACAGTTTCAGGTGAGTTAACGTAACTTAATTGACCTAAGTAAATGTGACTCAATATGAGCAATAATTACTTTTACTACATTAGTAAATAATAATTGATATTAAGTTAAGATGACTTAATTGACCTAAGTAAATGTGACTCAGGGCAACACGGTGGCGCAGTGGGTAGCACTGTCGCCTCACAGCAAAGGTCGCAGGTTTGAGCTGGGTCTTTTTTTGTGTGTATGTGTGGAGTTTGCATGTTCTCCCGGTGTTCACATGGGTTTCCTCCGGGTGCTCCAGTTTACCCCACAGTCCAAAGACATGAAGTACAGGTGAATTGAATAAGCTAAATTGGCCGTAGTGTATGTGTGTGAATGAGTGTGTATGGATGTTTCCCAGTACTGGGTTGCAGCTGGAAGGGCATCCGCTGTGTAAAACATATGCTGGATAAGTTGGCGGTTCATTCCACTGTGGAGACCCCTGATGAATAAAGGGACTAAGCTGAAAAGAAAATGAATAATTGAATGAAATGTGACTTAGTATAAGTAAGAATTACTTTTTCTACATTAGTAAATAGTACTTAATGCGATAAAGTTACAATTTTTTCATGACATTTTTTCATGAAATAGCAAAAAAAGTACCGGTAGTTTATTGCCAGTCCCAGTGGCGAGGCCAGAAATTTTAAAATTACATTTAAAACTAAGTAACATATTTCAAAGTTTTAAGTGACTTTCAATTGTAATGTATTTCTTTTCCCCCAACACTGCAAATAAGATCAACATTTGAAGTTTAGATGCAAAAACCTCTAAGTGCCGTCTGAAATTTTCATCTAAAATTATCATTTTTCTCAGACTGTTGTGTGTAATTTCAGTCATTTTACTCTTAGTGCAAAGAATAGGTTATTTTCATTGCCTTTAAAGTGAAATAACTCAACATAAACATAGGAGGCTGAGAAAAACACACATTTTAAAGGAAAATTTCTGATGGCAGTTAGAGGTTTTTGCATCTGAACTCTTCATATGTCCTGTTATTTTTTGAGACTTTGGAAACGTAAAATTCCAAACGATTGCCTAAACATGATTACTACACTACTATATTACAATGAAACTACCAAAATAAGGCATTTCATGTAATGCCCAAAACAAGTTAAACCAAATTAATATATTATAATACCTTTCTCATAATACTAATTTGTCATTTTATTACTTATGATGTACTTGACCAGCAAATAAGAACAGTCCCCTGGACAGGACTTCTAATTTAATTTTCAGAGCTGTTGCCTCAACCTGTCAAATTGGGCCAAAAATAAAAGCGCTCAGGTGGGAGCAACAGTTGGACAGTTCCATTTTTGTGCAAAGGAGGGGGACTGTTAATCGTCAGCTTTAAATTACATTCATATTCAGCCTTACATCCATTACATGTTTTCAAAGCAGGATTTTTCTGCTTTAAAATATTTTTGTCTGGGTGGGCCAGCCTTCCATCTAAGTGGGACAGTGCCACCCTGGCCCTTAAGTATATATATATATATATATATATACATACAAACCAAATCAGAAAAAGTTGAGACAGTATGGAAAATAAAAAAAGAAAGTAGTAATTTATAAATTTACTTTGACTTGTATTTCATTGCAGACAATACAACAAACATTATTTATTGTATTCCTCATGATTTTTTTTTTTTTTTAAATAAACACGTTCCAATTTTGGTGTGTGTGTGCGTGCGTGCGTGTGTGCGCGTGTGTGTGCTTGCGTGCGTGTGTGCGTGTGCGTGTGTGTGTTTCTTTTTCCATGTGGATGTTGGCATCATGACAAGCCAGCTTTAAATGGTTGAAAGGTTTAGGCGGAAAAAATGGCTGTATTTGCTGAGCTAAATATAAGTAGTCTCCTGTGTAACTGTGCTTGTTCCTTCAGAGAAATACTTTTTTTTCTATGTCCTTTGGTGACACCTTCATGCTGTGGCCAAGAAATAATATGTTTTGAGCTTTGCATGTGATGAATTTTAGAACCCATAATTACATGGTGAGCTGTTCTATTCTGCAACAATTTTCCAGTGTTCATTAAGGGACTCTTGAGGACCCATGACACCCACATGATTCCTGGCTAAGTGTCACCCTTTAGCCTAGATCTTTGCTTGTTAGTGAGCTCAACTCATGTTTCAAACAACCTCACACTGAGCCTCCTGCAAAGCAGTGTCATAAGCTTATTCTCTGTAGTGTTTCAAGACATTGATATAGAAGTAAAAGGTGAAAATATAGATGGAATTGCTCACTTCCTCTTAGTTTAAGACTATACTGGGTAAAGTAGTAAATGTCTGCTATCATTTACTCACCTTTGACTTGCTCCAAAGCAATTAGATTTTTTTTTAACATAAAGATATTTTTAAGAAAGCTGAAAAGCTGTGACTATTGACATCCATAATAGGAAAAACAAATACTATGGAAGTCAATGGTTACAGATTTCTAAGGGTGCTTTCACACTAGCACTTTTGGTCCGCACCCGGGTTCGTTTGATGTCAGAGTACGGTACGTTTAGCTAGTGTGAACGTGTCTTCTGAACTCGGGTGCGCACCTGTGAACCGTACCTGAAAGCCTGAAAGAGGTGGTCTGGGGTACGGTTCGTGCGAACTCTGGTACAAACTCTGGAATCGGCAACTGTACAACAAACTTTAGTTTTCATAATGTTCATTCATCTGTGTATGTCTGTGCATCACGTACCTTGGCGACAAGCAGGACTGACCCAGTGCAAACAGTGATAATGTCTGCTTGTCTCCACCAAAAAAGACTTCTGCAGACATCGCGTGATGTTCTGAACGTTTTTAATGTTTTTTTTGCCACAGATAGATGCAAGTGGCTCTCTGTATTTTGGCTTTGGTAACAAAACCAAAAGATTCAGTAAAAGCAGAATGACAGTGATATGCGGATGTCTCCATTTTGGCGCTTTGCTTTCGTGGCAGTCACCTAGCAACAGCCGTACACGAAACAGCAGCTTGATGACGCAAATGTACCAGGGTTCAGAAGGAAAAAAGACAGTGTGAACACAAACCAGCCGAGAAGGTGGCAAGGGGGGACAATCGAACTTGGCTTCGGTCCAGGCAATACGCTTATATCACGCGGCTGCCATTTTAAAGAACGAAAGCGAGGCTGCGGTGGGAAGAAACCCGGAAGTATAGGATCAGCACTGTAAACATTGCAACAACATGCTGTGGACTACAAACCTCCAGCTGTTGCCACGATTTCAAAATGCAGAAATGGTGTACACATCACTTTAATATCACTCAGTTAAGTTTAATTTAAACAATTAAAAGCATATTAGGCATCAAACAGAATCACAATCTCTTTAAGAGTAATAAGCTTAAGTGTCCTCCTAGGCTTCAGTTAATGGCACCAGGTGAACACCGTGAGGACGCTTCCCTGCGTCAGCCTATGTAACCCGGTAAGCGATAAAACAATGCAGTCCTCTGTAGCACACCCTCGTGTTGTCTGTAGTAGTGTTGTCCCAGTACTGAAGTTTTAAAAACGTCCATTTCCCGCTAACATTCAAGCGCCGCTGAGCGCGTTCTTAAACAGCTGATTTGCCATAGTATTCACACATGCTCAACAAAAATGACTGTTATTGGCCGTGAAGGTCATCTGTTCACTACTCTTCACTGAGTGCAAACACAGATACACGGACACTGGAGCGTTTTAAAGCCGCGAAGATCAGTCGAGTCATGAAGCGGATCGCTCGTCTGTGTTTGCACTAGGTAAACTTTGTGAAGTGCGGTGAACTAATGACCTTCTCGGCCAATCACAGTCATTTCTGTTGAGCACGTGAACACAATAGCAAATCAGCGCGGTTTAAGAATGCCATCAACAGTGCCTTAAATGTTAACGGGAAATTGACGTTTTTTTTTATTTCAGTACCGTGACAAGTCTAATATAGTGAAAGAATCAGTTCATTAACTTGAGTTTGATAAATTGCATTTAAAATGTGTGTTTGGGAAAGAAAACGTTAGCTAACTAGTGCCATTTACCTTAACTTAGCTGAAAATGAGGTCTGACATCCCTTTTTATTTTCACTTTCCATTCAGAACGGACCTTCGGGTCACTCAGAAGGCGGTGAAATGATAAATTTGTATCACTTTCTCTTAGCTGATAAGATATTTCTGGGTTTCTTCCCACCGCAGCCTCGATTTCGCTTTTCGGCCGCATGAAATCAGTCTATTGAACCAAGTGAAAACACTTGGGTGAGTAAATAGTGAGTACATTTTCATTTTTTGGGGGTTAACTATACTTTTAAAGGGTTAGTTCACCCATCTGTTCCTCACCCTAATGTCATTTCAACCCCCTGAGACCTTCGTTCATCTTTGCAACACAAATTAAGATAATTTAAGCTCTCTCATCCTACATAGTTAGTGATGGTCATTATACATTCAAAGTACAGGAAAGGGACCAAAAACATTGTCAAAAATTCCTTATGAAACATTCAGCGGTTCATCATACGAAGCTCCACAAACACTTTTTTTGCACCAAAACACTGTAAAAAAAAAACTATTTTGTTCGTCTTCCTCGTCATAACCCATGTATTTATTGGGTTGTATGCAACTATATGGGTTAGGGTAAGGTTCAGAAGTAGGTTTAGGGATAGTATCTGCACCCCACCTGTTTTGTGTTTAAAAGACATCTATTAGACATCCAAACATAGACATCTTGACTAAAAGTTAATTTGTTCTGTCAGTGAAAATCTTATAGACGTCTGTCTGTCGCACTGTCTAAACAAACTTGTGTAGTCATTCATTCATGTCTTTTTAATGACTTTAGTCTATTTTCGGACTTACTGTTAGACATCTATTTTTACTGATAGCCAAAGTTTTAGCTGAGACATCTATGTTTGGACATCTAATAGATGTCTTTTAACAAACAAACAAACAAACAAACAAAAAAAAGATTGTTGGATAGTTATTGGAATGTTTATGTAATGCCAATGATAAGAACATAGTACCTTTAGAATAACAGAAACAGGACTATAAAATAAAGTGATCCCATAATTTCATTTGCTGTATTGTTGTGCTGGACTTTTTTTTTTCAAGAATGCATCATGTCAATTACAAACCTAATTGACCACCAAATCAAAAGCATTTTTCAGCTGTCTAAATAGTTAACTTGTGACCCTTTCCTTCTAAACTGTTTTTTTCTTAAACCTATAATTGGTTGCTTTGGCAACTTTTGTAACACCTTTCATTTAAAAACACCAGTGTTTCCAGTTACTCAAAATAATAGGATAGGTTTAACCACTCGGCTAATATTTTACATTTGTAATAATAATTTACATTGCTACAAAGGTGACATGAACCACATTCTCGCAAAACTAAAGCACAACCAAAACAAAAGCATTTTCAATTGTTTTTTTAACCACAATATGATTGTAAACCATTTTAATAAAAAATTAATTTTGACATTTAGAGATAATTGAAAATTGCTCAAGTACTTAAAAGTAGAGTTGTCAACATTTACTCATCCTTCACTTGTTCCAAACCTGTTTGAGTTTCTTTCTTTTATTGAGCACGAAAGAAAACATTTCGAAGAAAGCTGGAAACCTGTATTTATTGATGTATTGGTACATCATATGTATACGTCAATAGTTACAGGTATTCAGCTTTCTTCAAAATATCTTCTTTTGTGTTAGCAGAAACTTATAAAGGTTTAGAACCACATGAGGTTTACTTAATGGTGAGTGCATTTTCATTTTGAGGTGAATTATCCCTTACGTTAAACCTCTAGTTTTCCATCATTTTATGTCACAGATAGGTTTCTCACGTTTATTTCCCCTTTATGTTCCCTAATGGACAAATCATTAAAGCTCAATCATCCCTGCACTGAATTGAAAATCCACCAGAAGCTGTCTTAGCTTGTCTGCATATGGAAAGGCTTGAACATTATACTCACTACAGAGATGAACGAACAGTAAAATGTGAGTGATGACAAAGACAAAACAGCTGTTATCAATCATTTAACAAATGTGTGAATGTGTGAGACAATATAACAGCCTGCAAATCAGATATTTGGGTCAAACTTTTGAGAATGAAGTGAGAACAGCACTCAGAACAGCAGGTATGTTGGATTGTTTTGGGACATGTGGCATATATTAAGAGATATTTATTTCTGAAACGGTTACTGCCAAAAATATCTCCTTACTGTCTGATGTGTTCAAGCTGCTATATTTTTAAAAAAAGGGCTCTAGGACGTCAAACTCCCAAGTGTCTTTCTCGCAAGAGACATTATGCTGAATTTTGTACACAAATGAAACAGACTGTGTTTTTGAAAATATAAATATACAAAATAGAATCTGTTACTCTGGATAAAGGTTATCTTAAATATTGTTAAGTGTGTTGTTTAATTTGACCTTTTTTGATTCTTTAAACCTTTTTTCAAAATACACATTTTATCATTTATAACATCATAATTGTTTTATTCATATATAATTGATAACATAATATTCATAATTTGCTGTAATGTTTAATCCTCAAATGATTTAACCCCTCAGAATTATATATATATATATAAACAACAGTTCTGTCTGGTTCTTGAATCTGATTGGCTGATAGCCATGAGACATTAAAGTAATATCAGTACTCGTACAGCATCTTCACCCTTGTGTATTACTCCGCCCACATGAGTGGCAACCAGAGGACTACAGTTTGACAAATATTGCAGCTGTTGGACAACATAATGTACTTTTGAGGCTTTTTAGGCGAGAATGTAGTTGTTTAGATTGCAACTATGCAGTTTATTTATAAGGATAGTGCCTATTTTAAATATTTTTAATTTCTGAGATTTAGCGCGTTCTCGGCCATCAGCCTGTCATACTGAGCAGAGCAAAGACGGTTGACGTTCCGCCACAAGATGGTGACAGAGACTGAATAATAAGTCCTTAGGGGAGAAAAACAGCATTTTTTCAGCGTACGTTTCAAACTTCAGCTGATCAAATCATTACAGAACAGGTAAGTGACATTTTAAGTCGATCTTTCTCTTTTGTATGTTGTAGTGCTGTATTTATACCATAGTAATCTGGTAGTGTTTGCTTTGCTTTGACTTTTTCGGGGTTAATAATTGTGATATCCCGATTGCAACAGAGAAATACTGGGAAATCTCTGTAGACTGATGGCATTTCAAGCAAAATCACCTGTTTTGTCATAATTTTTGACATTACACAAAAGAATCATTCTAATACTATCGCTAAAGTGACATTTGTGAAGTAGCAACAGTTTCTGCTGTTCTGACGGTCAGCTCTAGATGTGTATGAATGGCAGAAAGTAGTTCCTCTTACAAAAGGGTTTTTCAGACTCTCTGTGTGTGCTTCTCTTTTTTTATATACTCGATTATACCATCGAACTGTTGTATAAACGCAATATCACACGAGTAGCAGTGTGATATGGCTGTACATCGACACTGGCGGGAGACGTGCGTTGGCTTGAGGCCGCAGGCCGAGTGCCTCAGTGTCCCACCAGTGATGATATACAGCCATATTGCACTGCTATGAGTGACTACATGTAAATTATTTAATCTTTCTTAAAAAATATATATATGTGACATTAAGAATTTATTTTTCTAATTTGGTCATAATTTCTAAGGTGAGTCTTAACCAAAATATATTGAAATATACTGTAAGAATACCAATGAATAGTAGAACAAAAGCACAAAATAAAATGTCTACCCCCTTTTATAATTGAGAATAAAACATCTTTTCATAAAGACACAGATGTCTAATTATACTGGTAAGATGGAAGATTGAGGTATTGGCTGAGAATAAAACAAAAGGAACTGATCTCTCAGACGTTCCCTGGGGACCCTCAGGATCTGTCACCCAGTGAAGACCAACCGTGTAAACAGTGTCTCCTGTTACTGCCGCCTCCCATTGTTCCTAAACAAACAGCACCTCTCTGACAGTGGTCAGGAAAGTGTTTAGTCTGCTAATGTATCAGGAAACAGAAGAATCAGTAGCAGACAGTGCTTCCATTGTATGTCTGGTAACTGGGGGAACAGATCCCACTCTCTAACTCAGATTGAGTGATCCAAGGCAGAAGAAAGCTTAAAAAAATAAAGAGAAAGAGAAACACAAAGAACTACATCTGCTGCATTCAATTTTCTAGAGAGAACTGCTAAAAGGGAAGATGAAAGAGCTGACCACAAACAAACATGTAACTTTGCCTTTAGCAATGCCAATGGCACTTATAGCAAACTAAAGAGAGAGAAAAAACAGAGCTGATCTTGTACTTCTGCCTCTAGTTAAATAAAAGAGTGTTTTTAGATTCACAAAACACACTATGACAGACAAGCTACTGAACAACCAGGCAAAATATTAGAACATTTAAATCATGCTAAAAGTAAGTTGTGATATTACGCACAACAGAATAAGTGAATTAATTTCATTAAGCTGATGTTGTGGTGAATTTGTTATTCCATGACAAATATATAAAAAACGGGACCGCTGTCACTCAACTGCCAACATTAAATATAATGGCTGTATACAAGCTAAGCCACTCCTCCATACAAACAAGTATATAAGAACTCTGGCATGCACCAATAATTCCAATTTTTGCTTCAGAGCCAAGCAATTCTCTCCAGAAAGCCATAGCTACCTCTCGTGTGTGTCTAAACAAAAGGGCTGCTTTCTCTTGGCTGCATTTATGACGGCTCATTAAGCTCCTAGTCTACCTCGTACCACCTCCTGAGGTCTCCCTGTAGTTCTGACAGGACTGCATAAAGCTCTCTTTGAGCAGCTTTCTAAGAATCCTATCGCTTAAGACAGTGCTCTTAACCATGTTCTTTCCCATCAAGATGTTTTAAGACCCTGTTAGGTTATGTGCTCAAAGTTCTTGCTATTCTCTTCTGGGACAAGGTGGCGAATTTGCAAGCTCACTCATTCTCTCTCCTTTGACTTAGGCCCTGATTTATCACAGCGGAACGAACCGCCAACTATTCTACCATATGTTTTATGTGGCAGATGCCCTTCCAGCCACAACTCAGCACTGGGAAACACCCATACACTCTCATATTCACAAACACATTTATTTACTATGGCTAATTTAGTTTATCCAATTCACCTATAGCGCATGTCTTTGGATTGTGGGGGAAATTTGAGCACCCGGAGGAAACCCAGGCAAACACGGGGAGAACATGCAAACACCACACAGAAATGACTCCTTTCCCAGTCAGGACTCGAACCTGTAAGGCTACAATGCTAACCACCAAGCCGTTGTGCCACCCGAATTTTCAAGCTTTTAATCTAATTAAATTTTTGTTATTTTAAAAAATCCAGCCTTAAACCCTGCTCACACTGTGCAATTCCAGCCACAGTTTGGTTGTCTGAAACAAATTTAAGAAATTCAAAAACATTCTATTGTTACTAGGCTAAAATCTGTGTTTTTTGATTGTTGGTTTGACATGTTCACTAACGGCCACTTAATGGCAGTTGCAATTAAATCTTCTCTCCGATGAAGTTCTGGCAATGTCAGATTAAGAGCATCAAACCAATAAGAACCAATATGATCTGATGAAACAATCAGCATGACTACTTCAAACCACGACATGTTTTCAGGTTTTATTATTAAGGTATGACATGAGCAAAATTAATGTTAGAGATTGTTTATGTTTGCTGAGAGCTATTATTTTAGAATGCGGGTTAATTGATTGTCACAGATGGAAGGTGCAAACTCTTGAGTTTTCTTGCGTGTGTTTGGCACGTCTTGATTGACAGTCTGACATTAAGACAACTGAGATCTTACAGTGTGGCATGGAAATCATGGTTGTGTGGTCTGACAAGCTAATATCATATAGGATTATAAAAAAAATGCACAGTGTGAGCCAGGCTTAAAATGACAGATTTTGTGAGGCCTTTTCCCAAAAACGACTTGGAGTAGGTGCTCCCTCCTAGGTTTTGCTCAGTGGTTCTGAAGGGGTGGAAGTGTAAGGCTGGATCACATTTTCCATTTTTGCTTGGCAGACCCACTGGTGCCCCCAGTGAGGAGATGGAACCAGCGCTTGACCTAGGTGCCCCTGACACACCTCCAGAGGGGGACTGTTTCTACCCACCTTAAAGGGCCATGAAACCCCCCCTGTCTCAGCAGGGTGTTTTCACAACTCTAGTTTGAAAAAAGTCAGGAAAGTGGGTGAGTCCAGCTTTGTTTAGGTGGGAGTGTCGAGTGGTGAAAGAGGGGAAGGGTTTGCATGAAAAGGGGAGTTTCATTAAGTGAACTACAGCTGATTTTTACAGCGGCAACACAAACACAGATGCAGGGGAGATAGACAGTGACTACGTTTACATGGACATCTGTAATCGAATTATTTTCCTTAATCTGAATAAAACAATAATATGATTAAGGTGTTTACATGAGTTGCTTGAATGTTGTTGAATGTTCCTTTCATCATCCTGGTTTACATGTTATAGCACATAATACGATTAACGTCATCGCGTCACCACGCTATCCACTTTTTCTCTGGAGTTTCATGTCATTTCGGGTGTTTCATTCTTAATTTTATCGACTTTAACTGCCGTTTGGCACTTTAATTTTCATTCAGGAACATTTCATGCATGCCACCTATGACAAATGAGATATTGGATGCGAGGAACTGCTGGAAGAGTGTTGCTTCCCTCCGCATTTCTCGGTAGATGCAGAGACTCTGTAAGTGCCGTGTGTATATAGACTATCCTGTCACAAAATACGGCGAAAATCCTACACGACGGTAATTGTTTGATTAAGGTGTTTACATGTTTACATTCGGAGAGCAGCATTTACAGTGGATCTTTTAGTCCATAATGTTGTAGTGATATTAACGTACTGTAAACGTAGTAACTAAATCATTTTGACTAAGGTATGTCTTTAAAAACTGAAAGAGTACTGCTGACGATACGAACTAACTTTTCCATCTGAATAAACATTAACAACGAACATTGATCACACACTTACCAAATCCGTAGAGACAGGACAATCAACACGAACTGGAACCACGTCTTTTTTTAAAAAGAAGATGTGTGGCAAATCCGGATTTCACCTTTTCCAGATGCGAAACGCTCTAGGGTAAAAAATGTTCCTTACAAACATATTTTTGTTGTGTGTTAGCAGACCACCGTAATCCACACATGTCCACATGCAGCAGTGCTCTAATTGTGGGAAAATGGAAACAAAACCTTTGTTGCGGCACATTTATAAACACAACACTGACGACCCATGCCTCCGAACAATTCTTCTTCTTCCACTTGTTTTAATTACTGTTGGCAACACAATGTGGCATCTCTCCGAACACTGTAACAGGTAAAAAAAAGGTCTTCGAAGCTATATCATGCAAATTAATGAAGTTGCACCTCATTCACAATAGAGCGCGCTGATTGGCAGTCTGGAAGGACTTGGAAGTCTTTCTCATGAATTAATGATAAAAACTCAAAGACGTCACTTTGTACCGGCCGGTACAGACAGCACGGCTCTTTCTTCCCCGTTCGCCTGGCTCTGAAACGCGACTGACTGCATGCTTTTAAAGTGACAGGCTTTTATACTTGATGCGCTCGCCATTGTACTATTATTTGTAACAACAGGGGTAAATGTCATGACAAAACAGTAGTAAAGAAGAATTCAGTGGAGTTGCTAAATGAATGAATTTAGCTATATACTGTATAAAACAAATAAGTTGTGGATAAATTTGGAGCACGCTCATGAAAATGTTTGCCTTTAGTACAGTTGGGCAAATGGGTAACTTAGGCTGCATTTTATATATCCAAGCTAACTGCGTACTTAATGCAAAACCTTTTATTCAATAAAGGACAACCGTTGCACAAAATATATTCATTGTTTTTCTTCAAAGCTTTAAAGGAAACCTAAAGGACTTCACTTCAGGCAGTTGTTTTGGATTTCTACAGGAGTTGCACGTGTAAATTCCCCAGCTCGGCCGGACTCTGATCCAAATTGTTCATCTTCGGATGCGGACTCGTGAACAAAGTTACAAAAAAAAGTTGTGTGCTCAGCCAGCCGAAATCATGTCGCACACACCCAAAGTGAACCTCCGCCAACACCACGATGACGTCACATTTAGAGCACGCACTCAAGCGAACTAGCGGGTGCATCAAGTATAAACCAGGATTTAGCCTCACCCCTCCTTGGCAGCCTCACATCTGAAGTCGGTGTACTGTACATTTATGTGTATAGCACCAAGAACTATAGGCAGTGCCTCCATTATTTTGCAGGGAGATGTTACATATTTGCGACCTAAAATGACTTATTTTGTGACATTGATTTTCAAACTTTGCTTAAATTATTGTGTTTTTCTGTAAAAATACACAAATATTTTCTTGTTTTGAGCTCAAGAACCACTGGACTTGCATGGAGGGACTATTTAGAAGTACTAAGCAGCTTTGTTTACTTTGGTGGTCAGCTGAAGGGCAAGGCTTTCTCCAGAAGTTGGTTCACTAAATTATGGATGACATTGCCTTGGCTTTCTAATAACAAAGGCAAGCCATACCCCACAGAGTGTTGCTTCCCCCTTAGCTTTAGCTATGTTAGGGGGGAAAAAATAGGGTGTTCCTGGAAGATATGTGTTTTTGTTTGAATGCTTTATTTTCCATTGGTGTTCTGCTTTCTGTCTTCGCTCTTGATCTGTTGTTGCTCACCCATCTTCTGATTGGCAGATGGGATAAGCAATACTGTATTTGATCCATCAACACACATGAACTGAGAACTCCTCACACTCCCTGGCAACACCTCTGGCAACTTCTACCAGCCAGACTTATTGGTACTTATTATTACTATTAATCATTTGCAAGATGCCACTGTCGGGGACACCGGAGTGACATACAGGGTGATTCAAAAAGGATACCACAACTTTGAAAATCTGTATTTAATCAAAGAAACATGATGGGGCCTTGGGTAATTAATCAACGTGAAGAGTACTTAACAAAGATTTTTTTTCAGTAGAAAACAAGTTCATAGATGTTCAATATGACCCCCTCCAGACACTAAAGTGACATCAACCCAAAAGTTGTGGTATTCTTTTTGAATCACCCTGTATAAGCATTTATAGACACAAATATATTCTAGATGATTCGTAGTACTCAGATGAGCCTGTGTTATTAGTTTAATTGGTGGCTATCAGGGAGTAACATACCTCAGAATGCTGTAACTGACCAATCAGAATCAAGTATTTCAGAGAGCACCAGTGATAGTTTTTTAAGGTTCCCCAAATTATACCTTTATGCACAAATTCATGCAAAATCACAGCCAAGCAAATAATGGATTGTCTGGTTAGCAAACAAATTGCATGTATTCCCAACTGGCTTGTGACCTGACATTTAAATTGAGTTAAACTAATTTTAGTTATTGTTTCAATAATAAAAATCATTCATTTTCCTTCGGCTTAGTTCCTTATTTATTAGGGATCGCCACAGCAGAATGAACCGTCAAATATTCCAGCATATGTTTTACGCAGCGGATGCCATTCCAGCCGCAACCCAGTACTGGGAAACACCATACACTCTAACATTCACACAATTTAGTTCATCCAATTCACTTATAGCGCATGTTTTGGACTGGGGGCGAAACCGGAGCACCTGTAGGAAACCACACAGAAATGCCAACTGGCCCAGCCAGGACTCAAACCAGTGACTTTCTTGCTGTGAGGCGACAGTGCTAACCACTGAGCCACCGTGCCGCTGCCAGTTAAACTGATCTATGTGGATAAAAAACTGTGACATTTGTATGTGTATGTCTACATAAGAAAAGAATTCCCTAAGTTATGACCTCACAGATCATATCAAAACACGATATTTTGATGAAAGAAAAAGAATTAAAAAGCATTCCTTAATCAGTCATAGCAAGCCACTATGAAGAACATCCTGTGAGCTGATAAGGACACACTGCATGTTTCCTTTTGATGTTGATGGGACTTGATATGCTGTATACCTTTGTTGACACTGATGACATTGAACAGGATCCTTCCACCCAACCATATGGATCCAGTCAGAAGCCTTTGATGAAGACATCAAGTAAAATCAACTTCAATGAGCAGGAACAAACAATCCTCCTGAGTAGATATAAATAAGCTGTTTTAATTGTCTCATATACCTAGTGTTCCTGGGAATGACAGCTTAAACTAAAACTGAATTAAAATTTTATTTTTAACAATGTCAAGTGGTGATAACAAAATGTTCAGTATAGCATTAAATTAAAAATCGCGGTGAGTATACATATGCATGCTATAGATTGTTTAGTGAGTGATACCTCTGTGCATATTTTTATTTATTTATTTATTTACTTTTTGTTTATTTTTTAATCAAAATCTAACAACTGGATCTTTGGGTGAAACAAAATTCAAAATTGCCAAATTTTTGTGGCATGTTCTGTACTTCATTTATGTAATCCAATATATCCAATATTGCTGTTTCCACTTTTATGTCTGCTTCCACTTCCTTCATGGACCTACATTTTTATTTCTCAAAAAATTGTACCTTCCTTTTATTTAATAATTATTATTTTATTAATTATAATAAGATTTTTTTAATCATCACTATTAATGTTTAAGTTCTAACATCGTCTAGTGAAGCATTTGTTTTAATCCACTTCTCTCACATTTGTTTAATCATATTACAGTCAGTAACCTTTTTGAACCGCATCAGTCGGATTTTTGTAAATCTCACAGTACTCAGGCGGCATTGGTCTAAGTCACCAATGATTTGTTGATGGCATCTGACCCTGGTGCAACATCTATTCTCATTCTGCTTGACTTAAGAGATCATAGGTTTTTACTTACTCGTATCAAAAGAGTGTCTGGACTGTCTGGGACTGCATTAAAATAGCCAAGGTCGTTGGTCGGTTGTAGATATGTAATGAGCTCTGTCTCCCTACTGGTGTCCCTCAGGGGTCGGTTTTAGGCCTTTTACTTTTTAACATTTACTTGTCACCTTTAGGCTACCTTCTGAGATCTCTCAACCTTTAATCTTATCCTTTATTCTTTATGAAGACGATATACAGATTTACATACTGTACCTTCAAGACTGACAATATACAGATTTATATTATGTACATTCAAGACCTCATGGGCATCTCGGAATTGCTTTTTTTTTTTTTTGACTGAGATCAGATAACCTATCAAGTACAAGCTTGCATTCCAATCTGCTTTTAACCAATGGATAATCATGCATGATAAAACAAATAAAACAATATTTTTTGTTACTAACTTTTCATTGCAACTTTAAGAACAATAACTACAAAATCAAAAGCCACAAAGCAGGTTGGATAATGAATAGCACTACAATATACACTCACCACTTTATTAGGTCCAACTGCTCATTAATGCAAATTTCTAATCAGCCAATCACATGGCAGCAACTCAATGCATTTAGGCATGTAGACATGGTCAAGACGATCTGCAGTTCAAACCGAGCATCAGAATGGGGAAGAAAAGTGATTTAAGTGACTTTGAACGTGGCATGGTTGTTGGTGCCAGACGGGCTTGTCTGAGTATTTCAGAAACTGCTGATCTACTGAGATTTTCATGCACAACCATCTCTAGGGTTTACAGAGAATGGTCCGAAAAAGAGAAAATATCCAGTGAGCGACAGTTCTGTGGGCGCAAATGCCTTGTTGATGGCAGAGGTCAGAGGAGAATGGGCAGACTGGTTCGAGCTGATAGAAAGGCAACAGTAGCTCAAATAACCACTCGTTACAACTACGAGGTATGCAGAAGAGCAACTCTGAACGCACAACACGTCGAACCTTGAGGCGGATGGGCTACAGCAGCAGAAGACCACACCAGGTGCCACTCCTGTCAGCTAAGAACAGGAAACTGAGGCTACAATTCGCACAGGCTCACCAAAATTGGACAATAGAAAATTGGAAAAACGTTGCCTGGTCTGATGAGTCTCGATTTCTGCTGCGACATTTGGATGGTAGGGTCAGAATTTGGCATCAACAACATGAAAGCATGGATCCATCCTGCCTTTTATTAACAGTTCAGGCTGGTAATGGTGGTGTAATGGTGTGGGGCATATTGTCTTGGCAGACTTTGGGCCCATTGAGCATTGTGTCAACGCCACAGCCTACCTGAGTATTGTTGCTGACCATGTCCATCCCTTTATGACCACATTGTACCCATCTTCTGATGGCTACTTTCAACAGGATAATGCGCCATGTCATAAAGCACGAATCATCTCAGACTGGTTTCTTGAACATGACAATAAGTTCACTGTACTCAAATGGCCTCCACAGTCGCCAGATCTTAATACAATAGAGCACCTTTGGGATTTGGTGGAACGGGAGATTCACATCATGGATGTGCAGCCGACAAATATGCAGCAACTGCGTGATGCTATCATGTCAATATGGACCAAAATCTCTGAGGAATATTTCCAATACCTTCTTGAATCTATGCCATGAACGATTAAGGCAGTTCTGAAGGCAAAAGAGGGTCCAACCCGGTACTAGTAAGGTGTTCCTAATAAAGTGGCCGGTGAGTGTCTGTGGCTTCAAATGTTATGGTTAAAACACGACTGGTACAAACTATTGCCACAAGAACATAAAATGTTCCCATGGTCATCATGTCAACAATATGCAACAACTATTTTCTATTCACATGGAATGATATTTTAAGAGATTTTCTTGGAAATGAACAATTGTCATTCTTCATAGGATTTATTTAGATTTGAAGCTATTGTTGCATGTGCAGTGTTCAGATTTAATGTTAGTTTATGTGGTTAAAGCAGAACATGTTTGCTCTTTAATCTAAAATGGGTGAGCCCAGGAAAATATGTTTAGATTTTTTTTTTTTAACCACTCTTTACTGTTATATTTTCTCAGTGTTATGCACTCCAAGTTGATTTAGCTGCAACATAGTGCATAAGTGAAATGTTTGCTAACTGTCAGAACACCTAAAACATTTCGAAACAGTTTATTTGTTGAAATTGTAGATGCAAAAGTAGACACTGCCTTCATTGAAATGTCAGATAGCTGCTGCACACTTCAAATGGACTCCGACATCTCTTCAAGGAGAGGTTTTCCGTGTCAGCACAATCTGATTGCTCACTCCACTTGATTCTGTGACTTCATTTCACAGCTTAATAAGAACATGATGTTAATCCGGTGGCTTGATCAGGTTCGACGGCCTTTATTGATCACAACGGCCCATAATGTTTGCCTTTCACGCTGACAAAGCTACCAAGCCATTTGATTTACAGTCTTCTGTTCTGTCCAGAACTGACAAGAAGTTTCCATCTTTTGCAGGATCAAGCTATTTAGATGTTTGATGTGTAGACCAGTGACCTTAACCGCTAATAAGAATTACATCATCGCAGATGGCTGCCGATAACTGTTGGCTTACATCATCCATTAATGCTTGTCCATCAATGTCTTTTATGCTGTGTTTTACTCTTGGCGAGGACTCAAACTGATTAAGCATTCAAATCTAAAAGCTCCACGTTGCCAAAGACATGAATATGTGCCTCACGGAAGGGTAACTGAAGTATTAGTCATTTAGAATAATGAAACCTGACCCCATACGCATTTGGTCTTAACAGCAGTCCCATTTGCCTAATTACACACTGAGGACATCATCAGATCCTTTCTTATATACAACATGGAGCTCACCATTACAGTCCTAATCAGTCAAATGATATGTTGCGCTTTCTGATTACGAACAGTGGGTCAAATGTCATTTAAAACATTTAGCGATGGGATTGTCTTGCGGTAGATAATGCAGTGATAAATACCTTCAACCAATAATGGTGTCTGTGCTCCTTTTATTTCAGTATTTCATAGCAAAATCTCACTAATTCAGACTCTGGTATTGTCAGAATTCATTCATGCAATATGCTGACTCTTTTTGAGGGTATGTTTATGTGACAATGATGTTTTCCTTGTGTTTTGAAACAACATTTACGCAATAATGTGTTCAAAACAATCTCCCACATAGGCCTACACTGCTAACAACTTCCTATAGAATCTACAGTAACTTAATGGCAGCATTTCGCCAGTAGCTTACTGTAAATCAATTACAGCAAAAATACTGTATTTACATTACATGCGGCACCATTTATCTTGCTGTATTTGTATTTACAGAATTGTATATATATCTTTACTGTAAAATATTGTCACAGTCACCAAGTAGAGTACCCACCACACTAGAGGGCACTCTACACATCACATCTGCCACTGAACTGGACTACACATCCCATTACCCTCAGCACCTCACACCTGATGTTTATGTTGCCCTCTAGTGTGTCTGGTACTCTACTTAGTGACCATGACAAATATACAGTAACATTCACAATGAAACTTAAAAATATGGTAACATACTGCATAACTGTCCTACAGTAAAATACAATTCATATTACAGTTAAACATTGTGTAATTTACAAAAATCGTTAACAGTGTACTCTGCCAGTGTTGTGCATGTTTGTTTGAGGTTGCCTTCAATCTACACTCACCTAAACATGTACTATGCATATGCTTGACATCATCGTTTTTAATGACTCGCTTTCATGTGTTCACACAGACAAGACAACGATGTTTTTAAAACGTAAACTTTGAAACCTGGTTTCAAATGTACTGTATGCAGTTTTTGCCCCAAAAATGACATTGGCATGTAAAGAATAGGCACAATGCATAAAACGTTTTCAGTTTTTGGCTCAAAGCATTGTTGTTTAAATGACCCCTGGTTCATTATCCTTGTGAACTCTCACTATTCTCCAAAATGGCCACTCTTTAGAGGAGTTCATGGAGGTGTACTTATGAGGTGCACATAAAACGAGGCCCTTAACTACATTTTCTGGAGTGGTCTGGATATTACCCTCAGCCAGATGTTGCTGGTACATGAGGGTCACCGTTTACTTGCTGGTCGATTTCACTGATTATAGGAGAATTCTTCTATGTGGAATCTTTTTGGTTTCTTTTATAAATTAATAAAATTGGCTTATTTTTTCTTTGGCAAATTTTTCTATTCAAGATTTTTTGTAAATATCCTCTATTAAATTAAGTGTAAATTGCTTAACTAAGTTACGTAAAAGTAACATAGCATGTTGAGTTATTTTTACATTTGCAATACTTTGTTTTAAGTACATTTTGCTTTACACTTTAATCAAAGAATTCACTTGATTTCTTTTGAAGTATATGCATTACATAAAAGCAAGTTAAAAATGCATCAGCTATCTTGTTATAATATGAAAACATACAGACACAAATGAGACAACGAGGTACCAAATTGAACACAGAGATCTCAATACTTGATGCACAACACAATGTAAATTTCATTCATTCATTCATTTTCTTTTCGGCTTAGTCCCTTTATTAATCTGGGGTCGCCACAGCGGAATGAACCGCCAACTTATCCAGCATATGTTTTATGCAGCGGATGCCCTTCCAGCTGCAACCCATCACTGGGAAACATCCATACACACACTCATTCACACACATACACTACGGACAATTTATCCTACCCAATTCACCTATACCACATGTTTTTGGACTTGTGGGGGAAACCGGAGCACCCGGAGGAAACCCACGCGAACACGGGGAGAACATGCAAACTCCACACAGAAACGCCAACTGACCCAGCCGAGGCTCGAACCAGTGACCTTCTTGCTGTGAGGCGAACGTGCTACCCACTGCGCCACCGTGACGCCCCCAATGTAAATTTATTTAACATTATTTACATCATTATTTACATGTATGATATATGTACATCATACATTTCTTAATTTTTTTAGTATGAATGTGTCATTTAAAATGACCCACATGTGTTATAAAACAGCAATTTACTACACCAAACTCCAAAAGCAAATATTAAACAAAGAAAAATTCTAAATCTGTTTACTTATGTTTCTTTACTTGATTTTTTATGTATGTGTGTTTGTGTGTTCTGTATGTATGTATTTACTTATTTGTAAACCACTTCCATGGTTTTTGCATTCTTTTGCTTTACATTCACAAGTATTTTCAGATGCTAATGCTAGCTACATATGAAAACATATATATTTTTTACATCTTATAAGATTTTCAAAATGCTAGAGACTACAAACACGAGAACAAAAAAAAATCTGACCTTCAACCAGAGTGTCAAATGTGAACACGGAAAATCTGATCCTCCAAATTTCACTTTGAACTGACCCATGATTATGTTTGTTATGCTTCTGTCAGGATATTGTTTTGTTTCATATCATAATTTCTGTGGGCTATGGACTATGGTCATTTGTTCTCCAGGTTCCCTCCATATATTACGATTTCTGATTGTAAATACTCATTCATTCATTTTCCTTCGGCTTAGTCCCTTTATTTATCAGGGGTCACCACAGCGGAACAAACTGCCAACTTATCCAGCATCTGTTTTACACAATGGATACCCTTCCAGCTGCAACCCAGTACTGGGAAACACCCATACACTCTCACATTCACACACACACACACACACACACACTACAGCCAATTTAGTTTATTCAATTCACCTGTACCGCATGTCTTTGGACTGTGGGGCAAACCGGAGCACCTGGAGGAAACCCACGTGAACATGGGGAAAACATGCAAACTCCACACAGAAATGCCAACTGACCCAGCCGAGACTCGAACCAGCAACCTTCTTGCTGTGAGGTGACAGTGCTAACCACTGAGCCACCGTGTCACCCATTGTAAATATTCAACATGTTGAATTTTTAGGATTCACGATCGGAGGGCCTTTAATGTTCTTTTTATTTCTGAAGCATTCACTTCATCACAGAATCAGTTTTATCAGTGTACACCTTGGGTGTAATAAAGGAGCAGACCATAAGTGCAGACTCCTCCTTTTGAGAAATGTGTCATCTCCACTTTCAGCAGTCATTAATGTGCCCACTCTAATCCCAGTACCATCATCATCCATCATCCTCCTATTCTGCCCATGACCTCATGCTTGCCAAAGACCTGAAGCAAGAACCCAAACACTGCCATTGACAAGTCCTTTCTGGTCTCATCCGGCCTCCAAGCTCCATCTCAGCTGGCTTCGTCCAATTCCCACACACCCTCATCCCAATCCAAGAAGCTATCCAGAGCTTGTTCCATTAATTTTTGTTCCTTACATTTCATACAACTGGCTGATCCCTCAATGGTGGTTGGGTTTAGAGGTGGAGTTTGGGACCCCCTTTTAAAAATCATACATACATGCATATGAAAGAAATTGTATGAATATTGAACGAATTAGCTTTTTTGACAATATGTAAAAGAGTTCAGATTGGGCTGGGGTGTCATGTGAACCAATTAACAGGTCTCATTCATTCATTCATTCATTTTCTTTTCAGCTTAGTCCCTTTATTAATCTGGGGTCACCACAGCGGAATGAACCGCCAACTTATCTAGCATATTTTTTACGCAGCGGATGCCCTTCTAGCTGCAACCCATCTCTTGGAAACATCCATGCACACTCATTCACACACATACACTACGGACAATTTAGCTTACCCAATTCACCTATACCAAATGTCTTTGGACTTGTGGGGGAAACCGAAGCACCCAAAGGAAACCAACGCGAACACGGGGAGAACATGCAAACTCCACACAGAAATGCCAACTGACCCAGCCGAGGCTCAAACCAGCAACCTTCTTGCCGTGAGGCGATCATGCTACCCACTGAGCCACCGTGACGCCCTAACAGGTCTCATACAAATCGATAATCCGGAACAATGGAAACATAAACAAAAGTAACTATAATCATAACAGTAAGTTGTGTTAATATAATAATGATAATTGGAATTATATTACTACACTAAAAAAAATATGTTTGCTGTTTGTTCGAACTACTTATTTAAAATAAGCTGAAACAACACAATTCTTGAGCTTTTTTGGGGACAACTTAATAGTTTTATCCTCAATCCACTTAAATTTAACAGGTTAACATAATTCCTTCATGTTGTCCCAACACAAATCAATTGTTTGAAACCCAGCATTTGTTTAAGTGCACACTCAAAAAAATTATGTTTGCTGTTTGTTCAAATTACTTAAATAAAATAAGCTGAAATAACACAACTCTTGAGCTGTTTATCGATATTGACATATCGATAGTGTAGAACCCAGCATTTTTTTTTACAGTGTAGATAACAAATTCACACTGCTTGAAGCCACCAATATTTTTAGTGTTATCGGTTGCAGGAATCCATTTGTAATTACAACAGAAAGCAGTGTGCAAATTCAGGTTTCTTGCATGGTTTTTGCATTGTGTTTTGTTTTACATTCACCCGAGTATCTTCAGATGCTAATGCTGGCTACACACTAAAAGATTGCTTTAAATTGTATAAGATTTTCTAAATGTTTGAGACTACAAACACGAGAACAAAAATCAGAGCTTCAACCAGAGTCTCGAATGTGAAAACAGGAAATCTGATCATCCATCTCTGCTGTCCAAACTAATTTCACAAGCTGAGCCATGACTGTGTTTGTTATGCTTCCGTCTTCTGTCAGGATATTGTTTTGTTTCATATCATGATTTCTGACTTGTATGCACATTTGTTCTCCAGGTTCCCTCCACATATTAGGATTTCTGATTTTAAATATTCAACATGCTGAATTTTTACAATTCGCACTTCAATGTTCTTCTCAGCAGATTAAAACCCATAATTTGAATTTGAGGCCCAATCAACTTTTCATTCATGCATTCAACTTTCTTTGGCTTATTTCCTTATTTATCAGGGGTCGCCACAGTGGAATGAACCACCAACTATTCTGGCATGTTTTACGCAGCGGATGCCCTTCCAGCCACAACCCAGTACTGGGAAACATCCATACACACTCACATTCACACACACACTCATACACTATGGCCAATTTAGTTCATCCAATTCACCTATAGCGCATGTCTTTGGACTGTGGGGGAAACCGGAGCACCTGGAGGAAACCCACACCAACACGGGGAGCCAATCAACTTATCCTTAGCTAAAAAAATGGTTCCCTTCATCTTATTGAATTAAGATTGTGTGACTTTTCCTCATTATCTATCTATATTCACATAAAAATCCTTGGTTGTCTGAAGGTATGTCTTTTACATTTATGGTAATTTAAAATTTAAAATGAATGGGAAATGCAAAAAATAATCTAAAAAAATCTGGCATTTATCTGAAAATTTCTAAACAGAAATGAAGAGCTACTAGAGCACAATTGTAATATAGAGAAGACATGCTCACTCACGCACACACAATCACACACACAGGTATGACTGACACAACGAGCATTTGTATAGTATTTGGCAAATAAATTCAGTCACAAATGCAAACCAAAGATAAAAAGGGGTGAGCCCTAATGCTCACACACAGGCATACACATTTTCTTTTGTAAACTGTAATCCTTTTAGGGTCATCACTAACTAGCAGATGGCAGAATTTTACGCCTAACACCCAGATCAATCCAGAAACAACTTACATTTAAATTTTGATACTTATTGAAGTGGCATTATCATAAAAATGTAATATTTCACATACAGGGGAAAGGTGTAATTGAGGATTGTGTGGTAAAGTAGGTACAAAAGTACTTCATATCTCCCAACACATCATTAATGTACAGCAGAGAAGTAAATAAATAAATATAATTTGTATGGGGAAGATTGTATACATTTTTTTTACAATTGCTCTAGAAATTGTTGGGATCATACAGACCAAATACAAGAAATAAGTTCAGTTTGAGGGTTACGTTACTCTTAACACACCTCACACCACAGAAAAATATGATAAGATAATCTTTAGAACCACCAAAATAATTGAGACATACCTAGGATTTTCAGAAGGGCTCAAAATCAACCTGACTTTCTTGTGGCGTGTACTCAGCATAAGTTTATAGTGTATATTATGCTAAAATAACGTTTACATTTTTCCAAAAAAATAAAAGATAATAAAATCCCCAGATTCAGACTTGTTTATGTGATTTTTTAAATCCCTTGTCCTTTGTTGGCTGTGATTTCCACAGATTCTTCATGGCTGCAGAGTTAAATAAATGTGACACCAAACGTTTTAGTCAACAAGATATTCTAGAGAGGTTAAAGTGCTTTTTGGCAACATGTCAAATACCAAAAATTGATTATTTCAGCCGCATTAGCTTAAGCCACCCCCATAGGCCCATTCCTCATCCCAAATGCTGCTGACTAGCATAAATATGAATGAATTATGTGTGACACACATTAACACCTGAGGGATCATTATACAATAAATCACACAGATGGGCGGAAATAAGCTGGTGCACAGCCACACACTGGGAGAGAGACATTAAAATGCTGCTCATAAGCGGGTGAGAGGAAAGTGCACAGACCATTGAAAACCAACATGGTGCTGAAGTCCTCTCATATAAACAGACATCAACTTAAGGATGGCAGCAGAGAATACAGAACATTTGACAATTCTGTGGTAGGCTACAATTGAAATGTGAATAAAGTTGCATTTAGAAATTATGTACAACTTACTTAAAGCTTAAAGGAACATTTTAACTTTTTAACAATAGGCTCATTTTACAACTCCCCTAGAGTTAAACCAAGCCAGGCTCATTCTGAAAACGTAACCCTATATATATATATATATATATATTTCTGGAGAGCGCCAAATACGTCCCTGGAGGTACGTTTTTTTGCAGTTTTTGTTTTAGCAAATCCACCAGAGACCGCTGTGTACGTTTTTTGAGATCTCAAATTTCTCTCGCAAGTGCCATTTGCGCCTGCTCTTCGTGCATAAATCCACCAGAGGTCGCTGTTGACTGACTGACTGACCAACCAACCGATCCCCCCACAGATAGTGTTTTAAAAAGCACCGATTGACCAGCGCCCACTCACTTCCCTAAACCCAACCAACAGTGTTTTGAAAAGCAATCCAGAAAAAGAAAAGCCCTCTGATTTTTACCACGTTTTCAGATTTTACCACATTCTCTCTTCCTGTTAATTTTAATTTTTGCCTTTTGTATTATCTGCTTTCTGGAACTGTTCTTCGCCAGAATTGAACCCTGTCGTCATGGTCAACTCCTCTCTGCATCTTAAGTCCGCCGACGTACGCTACAAGCCATTGGACAAACTGGTAACAGCGGGAAAGCCGCCCACACAGAGGTAAGCGGACAGCTGCTAGCGCAAAAAGGAACAGCGTCATACCACGCCATAGTGTTCGTTTTAAAAACAAAATGCAGCCATACGTACTTCTGGCTACATAATTCACGATCTCCAGAAATGTATGTAAAATGTGCAATTTTCTAGGCTAATATGGCTAGGAACTATACTCTCATTCTGACGTAATAATCAAGGAACTTTGCTGCCTTAGCATAATTAAAGCAGATGCAATGATAATTGATGATATTGATCCATTAATGATATTGATTGAAGCTAGCCAACTTTCAGGCAATGTGTTATATCATTGTGACTGCTGCAGCTATGGTACTGCAGCAAATTTCCTTGATTATTATGGCAGAGTGAATGTATACAGTAGTTTTACCCAAAACAACATGTAATTTTCCTTCAGTATAAGTACACGATGTAAATACAGAAGACTCAAGTAGGAAAATTATCAAAATTATTTGGTCATTTCTGAGCAAGATGCTAATGGTCTAATCTGATTAAGTGATTTATGCTAAGCTAAACTTACCTAAGCTAAAAGTGCTCCCATTAGACCCGAAGATCGGATGGAGTCAAAAATGTAAAGATTCAACTATTCAGCTCTAGGGGAGTTGAATGAGCCTATCTTAAATGAGCCTAATTGTCAAAAAAGTATGTTCCTTAATGACTAGATTAAACTGAAATTGTAATGTCATATTCTGCTTCTTGCTGCATTATTTTAATTATTCTAATTGTGAGATTCGGAGAATGCAAAACATTTGTTTTAATATAATACATAGTAATTACATTCGCTCAGGCATGTGTGTACCCGGTTTAAACACAGAGCTGATTTATTTCTCCATTACAGTGTTATTTATAGTGACAAGCACAAGGCCAGCACTTGAATTTGAAGGATAAATTGTTTCTACACTGTGGGCCTGTAAAAGGACTGCTGACCCTCTTGTGTTTGCACTGTTGCAGTGCACTTCCTCCAGAGCAATTTGATTAATCTCTATTGGCTCCTACCTCGGCTGCAGGCGCACTCTAGATGTGCTTGAAATACACACAGTTGTTCTTCTGTGATTTTAAAGAAATCTTTATAGGATGTGCCAAACAGATTCTGTTTGAAAGCTGGTGAGCAGGGCTGTAAAACGTATTTACAGTTGTAAGAACCTACCTAAAGCATTAGTATCATATTTAATTATAGTTTTATATACACTTTCAATTGACTTTTGAAACAAGAAACAAGATTTTCTACGTCACAAATTTTAAAAGGAAAACTGGTCAAAATTAATGCACTGATAATATCAAAAACTCTGTGACACAGTGGATGTTGCAGTAAACCAACATTCTGAAAGCTATTACATTAATATTTTCAGCGTATGATTTTACAGAATAGTTATGAGTAGTGGTTTGATCTGTGCTCAAACTGGAATCAATCTTATTTATTTACACCAATGGCTCTTATAAAAATGGAATATTCTCTTGTCATTTACACCGCCTCAACAGATGAAAACGAACATTTTTCTTCTTCTGAAGTCACGTTTTTAATGTGTTAGAGTCATGTAAAATTAATTTGATGAAATGATTCACAGTAATTCACCATGTGTCATCCATCAGCAGAATCGAGTATTAACAAAAGCAGAATGTGTCTTCTCCTTGTCACTTTCCTGAAAGATTCATCTATCCAAAAAAGAGAAAAAAATCTACAGCTCGTCTGACAGAATTGATATAGTAATTGGGATCAAACGTTAACTTGTCCTGCAGTTATTTGGTCTTGCTTAACTTGTATAGTTAGTAACTTGGTGTAATTTTTAGAAAAGAGATCCACAGGAATGATCTGCTTCCTTCGGCTGCTTGAGGTGTAATTACTCTTTTTACAGGTTTGACCCAACCTGAGGAAACCTGTCATTTAAATATGTAGTAAAGAAAATTTTGACTTTGAGAGAGTAGCTGATAACCATATTAGATGCACATATTTGTAACTCATATTTTATAAAGAATATTTCATAAAGGATATAATGCTCCCAACATTTTATTTAATAACAAAGTTACATCCAATTAACTCATTCTGAAAACGTGCCGCTATATACATTTCTGGAGAGCGCCAAATACGTCCCAGGAGCTACGTTTTTTTTGCAGTTTTTGTTTTCACGAATCCACCAGAGGCCGATGTGTATGGTTTTTGAGATCTCAAATTTCTCTCAGGAGTGCCATTCTCACCTGCTGTTCTTGCGTAAATCCACCAGAGGCCGCTGTCGACTGACTGACTGACGGATCGACTGACCCACCCTTCTCCTTCCCTAACCCAGCCAATAGTGTTTTCAAAAGCACCGATTGACCCGCCCACTCACTTCCCTAAACCCAACCGACAGTTTAAAAAAGCGATCCAGAAAAAAAAAGCCCTCGCCTGATTTCTTTCCACTTTTACAGATTTTACCACATTCTCTCCCTGTTATTTACTTATTTTTTAGATTCTGTTTTTGTTTTACCTGCCTTCTGGTACCGTTCTTCGCCGGACTCGAACCCCGTCGTCATGGTCAACTCCTCTCTGTGTCTCAAGTCCACCGACGTACATGGCGAGCTAACTGGACAAACTGGTAACAGCGGGAAATCTGTCCATACGGAGGTAAGCGGTCAGCTGGTAACCGCGAAAAGGAACGGCGTCATACCACCCCATAGCGTTCGTTTTAAAGACACAAACTTCTGGCTACATAATTCATGATCTCCAGAAATGTATATAGGGCTACATTTTCAGAATGAGTCTATGTTGGTTACATCTGCACCCTAAATGGTCTGAGAAAGGTCTTAATTATAATTTTGAAAGGTATATGATATGTATAAAAAGCTAGTAAAAATGAACTAGCTTTTGCAGAAAAGCTAGTTTATGCTTTCATGACTTCTAGGTTGGATTACTGTAATGCTTTGTTCGCTGGTTGCCCAGCATCCTCTATTAATAAACTTCAGCTAGTACAAAATGCAGCTGCCAGAGTTCTTACCAGGTCTAGAAAATATGATCATATCACCCCAATTTTATCCTCCTTACACTGGCTGCCTGTTAAATTCTGTATTGATTATAAAATATTGCTTCTTACCTATAAAGCTTTAAATAATCTAGCTCCTGTTTATCTAACCAACCTTCTGTCTTGCTACAATCCAACCCGTTCTTTAAGATCTCAAAACTCATGGCTTCTGGTAGTACCTAGAATAGCAAAGTCGAGTAAAGGTGGTCGAGCCTTCTCATTTATGGCTCCTAAACTCTGGAATAGCCTTCCTGATAATGCCCGATGCTCAGACACACTCTCTCAGTTCAAAACTAGATAAAAGACCTATCTTTTTAGTAAAGCATACACTCAATGCATCGCATAACGGTATGATGCATGAATGTGCTCAACGCAGGTGAGCTGGCTCGACATCACCTGTAGGACACACTCCTCAATACACCAGACATTGTGTTAGAAACTCTCATATGCTTTACATGTTTGTTTCTATGTTTGTTTATTTAACTGCTATTTTCATCTATAACACTCAATTTTTGCATCTCGGTTAAATACACTATGAACAGCAGCTACACAAATTATTTTCTTTATTCTCTATTTCCACCTGGGGATACTCATTCCGAGGTCCCTAGAGACTATGCAGCGCCATTGATGCAATCCAAGACCTGTGAAGAGATAATCCCAAAGGTATCCATAATCCTGGACCAGGTCGTATCCCGAGCTGATGCTGTGGTCGTCATGAAGTGCATGAGACTGATTCCTGAATGACCACCGTGACAAACGAGTCCCCACATTGATCCTGCGGGCCAACCTGACCACCTGCCGGTGCCCTACTCATACCTGCAGCTTCTCCACGACAGACGTCCAGCTTCTTCAGCCTCCAGCGCCTAGACTGCAGCTCTGAACAGGAAGTTTGGCCAGATGAAAAATGGTTGTGCCCAACAGAGCCTAGTTTCTCTGTAGGTTTTTTTTTCCCTTCACTTCGTCAATTGGTGAAGTTTTTTTTTCCTCGCCACTGGCTTGCTCGGATCGGTACTTGTGGAGCTGTGCTTCGGTGGATTTGTTCTACAGTGTTTGAACTTTCAGCAGTGAAATTTAAACCACACTGGGCTAAACTACACTGAACTTTAACTCTGAAATCTGGACTTTATTAGAACTATGTAAAGCTGCTTTGACACAATCTATATTGTGAAAAGCGCTATATAAATAAACATGAATTGAATTTAATTGAATATATATATGAGGTATTTATGTATATATATATATATTTTTTTTTTAATAGATTTTGTTTGTTTGTATGTTTTTGTTTTTTATTATAAGCCCCCCAAAAGACCGGGACACACCAAAGCTGATGGTCGACCATTGGGCAGCATAGGGCCTTTGGTGAGCATCATTGGGAATTTGCTCAATTCAGCATGTAGAACAATGGACATCAAAAAACCCAGGCTCATTCTGATTATGTACCCCTATATAAATTTCTGGAGAGAGCAAAATACATTCCAGCAGCCCAACCACCCTTTAGAGATTTGGATTTCAAAGTTATGCGTTTGTGTTTTATGTGTATGCTAGTGCAAAGAGATGTGTCTTCAGTCTAGATTTAAGTGTGTCGGCCTCCCAAACAGTTCTAGGAAGGTTTAGATGCCAGATATGATATGGATCTACCGCATTTAGCATACAACAAATTGTTCAGAATTCATTTGACATTAACATCAACATACTTATTCACAGAGTTCCCAGTCTTTTATGGACACCAGATTCAAGGACATTCAATATCACTAATAATTTTAAATTAAAAAACACCCTTGTAATTCATATCCCAGCATATGAGGCACTATGAAAATCCTCACTGTACTTAATATTTGACTTACAGTTAATTTTTATGTTAAAAATGTCGGAAAAAAAATTTAATAAAATTAGTTGAATTCAATACTGGTAATATTCAAATGCTGTTTCTTAAATATGAATAAAATGTGCATTATTTGTCATATTAAAATGTTTAATTCTCTGTTTTTTGACAGCTGCACAGTACAATTGTTGAAATAACACCATAAAAATTATTTCAAAATATTAATCAAGCATTTTCAAGGACCTATGTTTGTTTTTAAGTACTTTCCAGGCCCTGAATCCATAAGTCTGAAATTTAAGTATGTGGGAACTCTGATTCATTGCCATAATAAATCTTTTAGAGAGATGACAGAATAGTAGTGATATCAATTAGGGTCCTGATGTGTGATCAGTGTTTTGTTGATTGCTGTGCTAATACTTGTAATAGCTGTTACTATTTACAGCAGTCTACATTCAAATAAGCCTAAATAATGCAAAAAAATAAATAAATAATCCAGCACAATTTATGTTGTAGTCTGAAGCACACAAAACAGGTGGAAATTCATTCTTATCTTCTTTTTTTAAGTATTCATAAAGCTGCTTGATATTCAGCAGTGCTGCTTTTAGGGATTGCTGAGCACGGCAGTACAGGAGTGTCATGAGGAAGATAAAGACATCGTGGAGGTTTTTATGACACTGTTTGGTTTCCTGCCAAGAGATTATGCAGAGAAAAGTTCCAAAATCATGATCATCGATCAAATCTGCTTTGTCAAATGCGGCTGTGTGAGTGTGTCAGCTGTAGGGCTTATATATTTAGAGAGGGGGGAGGAAAGATAACTCCAGGTTGAAAATAATTTCCATGAATTTAAATATTGATCTGATCCATTATCTGGTGTTATCTAGAACAGCAATGTGACATTTAGGCATGCCAAACTCATGTTTCCACCGCCTGCGATGTGAAATATTCACATCTAAACACTCTGTCTGTCTGTTTGATCTGCTGCGATGTTTATATGATCACGGCTTAACTGCATTATTCCAAGGTCACGAAAACATTTGAAAAAGCATTGAAGAGATCACATTACAATGCAGTGTCAAAAACATAATTTACATCCATTTTCATTCATGATACTCTTATACTAAAGTGCATTGTGTAGCTCTGAAGTATACTTAAAGGGGTGGTCCATTACGATATCATATTTTAAACTTTAGTTCATGTGTAATGTAGCTGTGTGAACATAAACAACATCTCTGAATGTAAAACGCTCAAAGTTCAATGCAAAGGGAGACATTGGCTTTTACAGAGTTAGCTTAGCCTACAGCGAACGAAGTTTGGGGACTACAAAAATATACATCCAGGTTAATGAAATCATGAACCCTTCAGGTTACGCGCATTCACCCTGCGCTGAGAAGGGGCGTAGCCAGATATGCTAAGGTTATAGCAGAGACAGCTAAAACTCTGTCCAAATGCTCCTATTTTCACGGAGCTTCCTCTGTTTCTGTATTTGGGCTTCCAAAGGACATGACAATTTAGGGCATGTGAAAAGTGTTTACAATCTAATTTTAATTATGTTCCAGAGAATTATAAAAAAGATATAGCTCTAGCATTTGACAAAGGACAGCTTCTAGAATCTCTCCCAGTTCAGTGCTGGATTCGGCTAAAAACTCCTCCAACCGACGAAGCTGTGGATGGTGAACCACAACCTGTAAGTATATTTATTTGTTAAAATTGACCTATTACATGCATAGTGTCTAGCGTTAACGCTATGTTGTAGCGAGGACGTAAACAAGGATGTAAACAACAGGAAATGCTGTTTGGCACTGTTTACAATTTAGCTACAAATTCATATTTATCCGTCAAACGGTAAACATCCACAATCTTCACCAGTGTGTGAAGCGAGTGTCTCTCTATGCAGCCGCTTTCCTTGCATTCTGCATCTCAAACAACAAACTCGCAAAAGATATGTCAACGTTTCATATTACTTACACATGCTTTTTCCGAATATATGTGAAAGACACTTGTCAGATTTTATTTTAGAGAGCAGGCGTGAGGTTCAGCTGTGTCCTTTTCATTTTCTGTCTAATTCAGGCTCAAACTGCTAACAAACAGGCTAACAGCTACTCTAACTGACAATGTATTTACACAATGGCAAAGCACGTGCTAGTAGAGGCGTGACGCTTCCTGGTGACGTTCCGCAAATCACAGCACATTATTTTAGCTGACCAATCAGAGCCTCTTGAGGGTGGGCTTTAGGAGAAACTAGGAAGTATGATAGTCGTTTTCATGTTAGCTGAGTAGCAGTATATAATTAAAGTAAGATATATGAAAAAATAACATGATTTTTTTTATTTACAAATGAACCATGAGCACACATTTCTTTGCACCCCATAAACACAACCAAACCTTAAAAATACACTCTGGACCACCCCTTTAAAAAAATATGTAAAATAAATAATACCCAGTTTATTGTATTTATTTTTTATAAAAAAATTTGGAAAATTAATCAGTCAGTTCTTCAATCAGTTAATCATTTCATTTTATTTGGTTATATCAAGTTGTCATAACAGACATCTCCAAAAATGTCACCTTTGCATTTAAAATGACATAACTGGGCGAATGGCATTTAATTCACGACATGTTTCAAGACACATCTTATGAAGTAAAGTGTTACCAAGAATAGAAATAAAAAAGAAACATTCTGTTCTGTAATTTGGACTCCGCTTTTATGCATGTCATTAGTCATAGAGTTCAAAAGGAGTTTTTTGCACTTTGAATTAAATGAGTCCTATACTTCATACAGACTCAACAGGGAACCCCTCTATTAGTAAAGTCAAACTGGACTCAAAATATGGTAAGATTTAAATGAAAGAATGCTAAAATGTGTATTGTGTTCGCAGTACAGCCTTCTCCATGGGTGACTTCGGTGCCAATGTAATACAGTGGCATCTAGGTCTTATTTAGGTCAGTGAGCATAAATCAGTCCTGTGATGTTTTTTTGAAATAACGTTTGCTCTTTGATGTTTGTGTTATTATTGGATGGATGTGAGCAGCAACCATCTGTATTTGTGCTTGTGATCATGTGGAGGTGCTTTAAGCCCCTTACAGTGCTGCTAATAACAAACACCCAAACATCCATCCACAAATAACCTATTGCAAGTGAAATTCTTATATTAGCGCACTAACATGAAAGCATGGCTCCTTTGCCTTTTCATATCATAATATTTTTTTAAAACGCAGAACAGATTATACACAACTGGCAGCTAGGTGATCTCAAGAATAAAAAATAAGTAATTTATAAATGGTAAACGTTGTCAGATTAGCGGGTAAGTTTTGTCAGAGTGAATGAAGTTTGAGTCCACTAGAGCTTCTTTGGCTATATTTGAAGTCAAAAAAGTATTTTGATACGCATAAATGTACTTACCTTTGAATGGCTGCAGCACATCTATGGCCACAAGACATCATTAGTTTAACTGCACTGCTATGACTTAGCCATAACTATGTAAGCAAAGATTTTCCAGAGATTTGCAGTTGACTGTACTGGCCATTTCATTATTTTCAGCATCAATTAACTGTTTTACACCATGAAACTTCCTCCTCCACCTTTCATTGACTTCTTTAGGCATTTTGAGTTCAGTCTTTCCCCAGTTCGATGATGAACATAATGTGTCCCATTGGATCCAAAGAAATAAAACTTGCTTTAATCAACATTACAGAGTCTCAGTCCACAAAACATTCTACTCTGCAAATGTTTACCTAGCCTTTTTTTTTGGAGTAGAAAATTGAGCAGATGCAAAACAAGGATGAGACAACACAAACAAACCAGGTTGGAAATGATGAAGGGAGGATCCAAGAAGAGGCCCAGACCACAGCCAGGATGATGGACCATAGAGCTGATGGAGACATATCTGATGGTGGTGGAGCCCAAGGTGCAGATAGAGCATCACAGAGCCAGGGTTACACTTATCCATTTTCCACCATAGCAGTTCTAGTGTTGTAGCTCTCTCTGTTTTTGAGCCAGAGCCTAGTTCCAAGTCAGTTTTGTCTTTCGACACCCAAAGCACTGCCTCTGAAAGTTCTTAAGTAAAACCAAAACATTGGTGGTCTAGAAGTAAAAAAAAACAACTCTTGTATCAGGGTCTGAGGATGGGGTTACAGTGACCAACAAGATTAACAGAAACAGATTAACAGTTTTTAGCACCATATTTGAAACAGCAGCATGAACACATTGGATTTGTTTTGTTTGAATGTAAAGTTATTAGCACTAATATTAATTTCATCATTGATGCCATGTTTGCATTTGTGACCTGATCCAGCAAAATGAGTCACAGTAACCCACATTTCAAAATTGAGATTTTGGTATAAATGGAAGAGGAGACTTTAGGCTCTAAAATGATATCCTATTTAAAATGATATCCTAATATGATATCCTAATTCATACCTTGAATGGTTTTGAAGATATGCCCATTTAAATTATGGTTGTCTGCCCTCGTTTTTCAGTTGAAAACCTGAGAAAATTGCAAGAAAAAGTTTTTTTGCCGTTTTTTTTTTTGCTGATTTCCTTCAAAATCCATTGTATTTAAAAGGGTTAAACTATTTATTGTACAGCTTAATTTGTACATACAGTATATACAAATCTACTAAATCAGGCTGAAGCTCAAATTCATTCATTCATTTATTTTGCTTCAGCTTAGTCCCTTTATTTATCAGGGGTTGCCACAGCGGAATGAACCCCCAATTTATCCAGCATATGTTTTACGCAGCGGATGCCCTTCCAGCCACAACCCAGTACTGGGAAACACCCATACACTCTCACACTCATACACTACGGCCAATTTTAGCTTATTCAATTGACCTATACCGCATGTCTTTGGACTGTGGGGGAAACTGGAGCACCCGGAGGAAACCTACGCGAACACGGGGAGAACATGCAAACTCCACACAGAAACGCCAACTGACCAAGCCGGGGCTCGAACCAGCGACCTTCTTGCTATGAGGCGACAGTGCTAACCACTGAGCCACTGCGCCGACCTGAAGCTCAAATTATTATAAATATTGAACAAATATTTTAAAAGGCACTTTTACAAAGATTTGCTAAAATCAGAAAGATTGAACAGAGGTGCTACATTTTTAACAGTGTTAATTCATAATGGAGATACCAACAGTTAAATATTGGGCTAAAAGAAATCTCGTATTTGGTGAGAGAGGTCATAGGCAGATGTATCTTGTAAACGAAATCTTCATCAAATGACAGAAAACACGACTCTCCCTTGTTAAGTTTACAATCTTTACAGCAAACGGCACGTTTTGGCTAATTCATCATCTCGAACCATGAAGGGACGAGAGGAGTTGAGAAAAGCAATGTTAATTTAGTAAATATTTAAGTCAATTTTCATAGACATTTAAATACCTTTATTCAATGATCTGGTCTACGATATTTTGAGAGATTGTTTTTGAATGTCTATTCTGTGAAATTAGCAAGATTTCTGTGAATTTTTCATTGTTTTTTCACATTATCAGCCTGTATCTTAAAATAGAACGGTGCGACTTCCATTTTGCCAGATCGGGTCACATTTGGTTTTGCTGGGAAAGATGTGTCGTATGCAGAGACGTTGCACCTGGGTCTACCTTGGCTCTCTAGCCCTTGGAGAGAAAAAAATGAACAGTTCTTAGAAGGCTTGCCAGAATAACCATCTCTAAACTGGCAACAGCACTGGCTCTGAACTAGCTCCTAGATCATGCTAGTGGAAAAGAGATAACTGAGGGTGCGGAGGGTCTGATGGTGGGAGCTGATGGCTCTGGAGACTAAGATGGAGGTGGAAATATGGAAGACTTTTGGGGCTGGAGTGACAGAGCACCAATGTTGAGCTCAACAGCATCAAAGGGATGGAGGGCTGAAACACAGCGAGAGGAGATGAGTCCAGAGGTGGAGGCAGGCCGATGAATGACATATGCAGAGTCAGAGAGAGATGACAGACTCCAATAGAACTGCTGGTCTGATAGGCCAAAATAGAAACAAGAGAGGTAGGAGCCAAAGTGGAGTCCATAGCTCGGAAGTTGCAGTCCATATCTAGGATGCTGGAGGCAGAGATGTGGAGCTTCATGACCAGAAGGCGCTAAAGATTGGAAATCCCATTGATTAATTTCAACACCAGGAGGAGTTGGCTGAGGAGCTTAAAGTGATCACTGGAGACTGGGCTGAAGAATTGTCTGGTTTCTAGAAATGAGGCAGAGAGGGAGGTTGAGCGGGACCATCCTTGGGTGGATTCCATTCCAAAAGGCTCATCTGTATGCCCTAATTATTTCGTAGGCTCCCTCTGAAGGGATTAGAGCATAGGGATGAGCCTTTACAAATTGAGTGCAGTGTGTGACACCAAACTGATTCCCTGCTCAAAGGATAATTTCCCGAAGTCTCCATCAGTTGTATTTTTCAAAATCTTTCATTCCAAAGGGCCCTTCAAAGTGGCCAGTTTTGATTACTTTGGTTTTAAATGACACTTCAATATGGCAGCCATGAATTTTTTCAATCCAAAGTGCCTATCAGAGTGCAATTTATCCAGTTTGGAATGCACCACTTGACACTGGAGATGATGAGCCAGCTGATAAGGGAGACAAGGATCTGGGAGACAAAGGAGATAAGGAGCTGAGCGGGACTGGAGACGCAAATGTCCAATTTAGTAAAATAGATAAAAGTCCAGCAGCTGCTCACACACAGTGGAGGGAGTATGGGTAGAAGTTCTGTTCATTCCATCAATCTCCACAAATACTCCCTCAAAGGAAGATGTTACATGATCACCCACCTGGTCAAACTTGTTTTGGGGATCTGGCTCGGGGTGATGATATGCTCTCTCATTCTCGGGCTCAGGCAATTGCTCCATCCAACAGGTTGCTGGCTGGCTGGAATCTGGGTCAGGGTTTAGGCTGGAGATGTTATCAGCGGGGCAGACAGGGAAATTTAATACATTTTTCTCCAGCACCCACTCCACAAATTTGCCATAACTCCCTTGAGGAACTGTTACAGACAGGCTTGCACCAGACCACTGAGGCTAGCTAAATAGAAAGTGCACAGCGAGCAGTCCGGCAACATGGTTAGATTAGCCAGTCCAATAAAGTCTCTCTTATGGTCCTTGAGGGAGCAATCTCCCTGCTCCAGACAATGGAGCTGTACGGTGGTGATGTCCTTGGGGAAGAGAGATGAAAAAACAAAACAAACAGGGAAACATAAATGTGTGTCCCAGGAACACATGAGGACGGAGATACAAAATCACAGCTTTAATGATGAACATCAGGGTCAAAAACAAAAGCACACATGCAGAAATGGTGTTCACACAGATGAGACCATACAATGAACTGATGAAACAAGGTGACTTAAATATAAAAATGAGTGATTAACTGAACAGAGTGTGTGAACCAATAAGGTTTAAAGATGGCAAATAATTGGAAAGCAGAGCAAAGGAACATAAGACATGACAAATCTACACAAACTCCTAATTTCTATGGCCCTCACAAAATTGTATGAATGAATATGAATACTATGTAAAGGTGAAGTAAAAATGGAAATGTTTTGCCAATGAACACAAAGCTTCTTGAGGAGTGCACTACCATCTCATTTTTTTTACCCCTATTAGCAAGCCCCATTAAGATGTCCACACATTTGAGCATTCCTAGCCCTTAGTCATACTTCTAAAGCTAAATATGGAACAGCAGGGTCATTGTTTATGCTAAAGGGACATTGCAATAAAAATAATGTGCTTAGGATTTATGGCATTGTCCCAAAATGTATTATATAAAAGCAATTAGTACAGTATTAGTGAGTGGTGCACATAAATTCCACTTACAGTTTATGTTTGTGCTGGAAAGAGAAACACAAACTGTGCATTGCCTCAGTTTCTAAGCAGACACTAATGCGTCGTATAATTGCTCATTCGCTAATTGCTATAGGTTTACAGGTACCAGAGTAATAATGAGCAGTTTGAACAGTTTAGCCCTAACTAGTGGCCATTGCAAGCCACATTCAAATCTATAAACAGCACTTAGTGAGGGCAGGAGATGGTCATTGATTACCAAAGCACGTTCCAGGAGAGCACTTTTGTAAGAGCTGATGAAACAACTTCATTCTAAATGGTCTGCAGATATTCCTCTCAATCGGTTAAGGGAGAAAGGTAAATGTATAGTATATGTCTAATGCATGAGACTCAATTCAATTCATCTTTATTTCTGTAACACTTTGTACAATGTAGTTTGTGCCAAAGCAGCTCGACATGCATGAAGAAAAAAAGAATAAAAAAGCCATAACAGAATTTAAGATTGTGGAACATTCCAGTATATCAGGGCACATAAACCTCACTAAACCTCAAAAAGAAAGCAGCTACATTTAATTTCAATGCTCAAATCTATTTTGCTTGAAGAAACAACCTCATCTTCAACAAAAAATTTGAATGTAAACGATTTTTCTCTTCAGTGTGGAGTTTTTCATCAATGTTTAATGAGTGGGCAAGACTCATTTTTGTCTAAAGTAAAGGGCATATTTTATTTTAAATGTTAAATGTACCTGCATAAGTGTAAAAAGTTTTTTTAGCAAGACAGTATTCATAAAAGTTAAAGCAGATTTTTTTATTGGTCATTTTAGAAAAAGTCACCAAACTTCAAAATAAAAATAAAAAACATTTAATTGAAAACTAAATTTAGTTGGTTTTTTTTTTCCCCTTAAGTCAACATGAGGGTTAACTAAGTTAGTTCAGTTTACACTCTCAGAATAAATCTGTCATTTTTCAAAAGGTACATTTTAACAGGTCCTTAAAGGTACATATTAATACCTAAAATGTACAAATGTGTACCTCGTAGTACCGTAAAGGTACAAAAGTGAAACTTAAAAAGGCACAAAAGTGTACCCTAAAGGCACTAATGTCCACCTGTATGAAAAGGTACTGCCCAAATGACCTTTATTTCTGAGTGTGTAGCAGTTATGAGTACAGAATAAGGATGTCCACAGATCCTTAAAAAGTCTTAAAATAAAAATAAGGCCTTAATTAGCCTTAAAATGTATTAAATCTGCATTTCAAAGGTCTTAAAAATGCAACTGAACTTACCCCGTAAAGAATATTTTGTGTACGTTTTGAAATCGACATAAATCTCTTCGTCTATCATCATGCAGATCAACATAGGCTGAAGTAAGTTTATAGTCTTTGGCGGAACCCAATAAAAAACGTTACGGTTACTAAAGTAACCCTCGTTCCCCGAGGGGGGGAACGGAAATGCTATGTGGAAAAACTTCCACTATGGGGATTTTGTCAGAAAGCCAATCATTCTGAAGAGTAATTAAACGGGCCAATGAAATGCCAATGAGTTGGCGGTGTCAGCGTGCGCAGCTGGCAGCAATCATAATCAGCTTGTGAATAAGAATGCCGGCTGTGCCACACAACAACACC
>CAIGQV010019086.1:2391737-2411175 GCA_903798115.1 Danio jaintianensis
GTTCCCCCCCTCGGGGAACGAGGGTTACTTTAGTAACCGTTACGTTATGTCTTCTTACTTTACAGAAGAGACAGACATTCGTTTGACTATACTTGTATATACGCAGCTTAACATTCTGCAAAAAATATCCATTTTATTTTAGCAATGCATTCAGTTTTAGCTGAACAATGACTTCATTGTCCGCTGGCGCTCAAATCAATGTCCCCAGAGTTACTCATCATTTCAAATACCTCAAATTCTTTAGAAAACTCACATCTCAAAGGAAATTCGCCAACTAATTACAGTGATTAAAGAAATCACATGATAGGAGATTTGCACCTTTGTAGCATTTCGCCATTTGATTGATAATCTATGAGCCAAAAGAGCATTCAATTAGTCTAAAAGCTCAGGCTAAAGATAGCTTTCAATGGCACCTTTACCACAAATCGTCCTAAGATGATATGTAATGGAGAGTTAATGTTTGTTAATTAGCTCATTTCTTCCTTTTCCTCGTTACTTGCGTCACGGGGTCCAGCAGTTAGCGCAAAGCTAATGTGTTATACAGACTGCTCATCTGACCGTTCCTGATCCTCAGATCCACTGGAGAGGTAAAGCGGAGGTTAATTTAGCTGCCAATTCCACATCATTTAAGCAAGATTAAACCTTTTTAATGAGGCTGTTTGGCTAATAATGACTGTGTTCAGTGTCAGCCAAAGACATGTGCAAATATCCCAGTAACATCACAGGGCTTGAAATGAGTTTAATGGCCATTTTGTGATGGAGTACCAGGGGGAAGAGGTGTATTGATCATAAAGCAAACACATTCAGCAAACGATGACACTCGCTTCGCTTGTTTCACATCTAGCAGCTTCACATAATACAGCAATTGACTTATTCACTGTGGGAGAGCTTTTTTAACTATGTTGATGCAGCTGGTTTTAGTAATAATTAACGGTTTTAATATGATTTTGGGCTTCATTTTACTCAATTTAAAAATATTAGGAATCGTCAGCAGCTACAGACATACCATTAAGAGCTTAGTTTGGTGTCAAATGATGGTAGATGATGTGCCTGGTACAGTAGTTGTTTGTATAATCTTTACATTGTCATCATGGGGAATTGCTTGGAGAAATTTGAGGAATGTAATTATGTCCATTTTTTAATACGGCTGTAGCATAACAAAATGTGGAAAAATTTCCTGATCGGGTTCTGTGTGCACTACACAACCCAGGCTCATTCTGAAAACGTACCCCTATATACATTTCTGGCGAGTGACAAATGCTTTTTGAGATCTCTAATTTCTCTCGCGAATGCCATTCGCGCCTGCTCTTCTTGCGTAAATCCACCAGAGGCCGCTGTCGACTGACTGACCGACTGACTGACCGACTGACTGATTGACTAACCCACCCTCCTTCTTTCCTAAACCTAACCGACAATGTTTTCAAAATCAATCCAGAAAAAAAACCCCTCGTGGCACCCTGATTTTTACCACCTTTTCAGATTTTACCACATTTTCATCCTATTATTTAGTTGTTTATTTTATTTTTGGGCTTTTGTTTTTTGTCCTACCTGCTATCTTGAACCGTTCTTCACCAGGCTCGAACCCCGCCATCAAGGTTAACTCCACTCCACATCACATGTTCACCAACGTAGGCAGCGAGCCATTGGACAAACTGGTAACAGCAGAAAAGCCGTCCATACGGAGGTAAGCGGTCAGCTGGTAAGCGCGAAAAGGAACGGCGTCATACCGCCCCGTAGGGTTCAATTTAAAGACGAAATGCAGCCATACGTAGCTCTGGCTACATAATTCGCAATCTCCAGAAATGTATATAGGGCTACGTTTTTATAATGAGCCCATGTTGGCACTACAATACATTAGAGGGATCAGAGGGGTTAAGTTTAACAGAAAGAAGTTTTTTTTCAACACATTCATTCATTCATTTTCTTTTCGGCTTAGTCCCTTTATTAATCTGGGGTCGCCACAGCGGGATGAACCGCCAACTTATCCAGCATATGTTTTATGCAGCGGATGCCCTTCCAGCTGCAACCCATCACTGGGAAATTCAACACATTCATAAACATAATAGTTTTAATAACTCATTTCTAATAACTGGTTTATTTTATCTTTGCCAAGATGACAGTACATAATATTTTCTAAGATATTTTCCAAGATACTAGTATTCAACTTAAAGTGCAATGTAAAGGCTTAACTAGGTTAATTAGGTTAACCAGGTAAATTTATGGTTAATTAGGCAAGTCGTTGTATAACGAAGGTTTGTTCAGTAGACAATCGGAAAAAAATATTGCTTAAGTGGGCTAATAATATTCACCTTAAAATGTTCTTTAAAAAATGTAAAACTGCTTTTATTCTAGCCGGACAAAAACAAATAAGACTTTCTCCAGAAGAAAAAAATATTATAGGAAATACTGTGAAAAATTCCTTGCTCTGCTAACCATCATTTGGGAAATATTTGAAAAAAGAAAAAACTAATTCTGAGGGCTAATAATTTTGACTTCAACTAAAATGTTTTTTATTTGCTTTGCTTTCATGATGAAACATATAAAACAATACTGAGATGTTGCTGTGATTTATGCATGTATGCACAGTGTACCTGTATGATATCAGGTCAAATAAATCCACTAGGTGCTGTAATAATATAGCCATGACAGAGAGAAAAGCCATTCAACACTTAATAGAAGCTGTCGGAGTCACTGCATTTGACTGATTGAGCTTGCAGAAGAGGTGACAGCATTCTGTATGTTTGACGATGTTTAAAAAGTTCATTTAATCAAAGACAACAGTCATTTGGGGTAGAGGAAGATCCCACAACTTTATATTGCAGAATAATGATCTAGGTGTCTGACTTTTTTCCAAAACTATCCATCTGACTAAACATTTAGCTCATAATTTTCTCAGAAATATTCCAGGTAATTTGATCATATAGACTTAAGAAAAAGCCTCAGTTGATGTAGTTACCCTTCATTATAGCATGCATGCCTCAGTTTTTACCTCTGTAATGTAACATTCACACACTGGAAAAACCTGAAACGGAATACAACATCAAAAAGAAAAACAAAAAAAAAAATTGAGAGAGAAAGTGAGAATTCATTTTTCACCCATCTCTTTCGTTTTCAAAGTAATCAGCCCCCCTATTACTGGCTGCAGAAAAAGACCTCAGAAACCTGAGAGAAGGCTTGTGTTTGATCACCATTGACAGATAGGAGGAATCAAAGGAGAGCTGAAACAGAAAGGTCTGGGGAAAAGGATAAAAAGTACCTTGTGATTAAAAAAAAAAGCATATATATTCTCTATTTATATAGTCAATAGTATAAACAATTAAATTTTGGTGTTCCTTGTCAGGATACTGTCAGGAGGCGTTTGTTCTGTTTGATGTGTGTGCGTGTGTGTTTTGGATCCTCTGTGAGAGCAGTATCGGGAATACAAATCTCCAGGTAAATAAATGAATTTAAAAAAAACTAATTTAGGATCATTATCAAACAATTTTATGCCCTTCATATTTGCAGAAAGGTATTTTTTTCTTTCCTCTTACGTTACTGGACTGTTTTAAATTTCTTAAAATTGGATTATATCTGTGTTCATAATTCAGACATTTTCATCTATCTAGTGATGTCAGGCCAAGGACAGTACATCTTTTGTCTTTTATCCAAACCATTTTATGTTGATAGAAGAAAATAAAAGCATAGTTTGAAGAGTAAAACATTTATGTGCTCTGCATTTCAACTGTATTTGTAATAATCAAGGAAACAAGCTTATTGGAATCTGTACAGGAAATTGGCTAGTAAAATAGAGAAACAAAGTATTTTGTAGTCACTGTGTACAGTTTATTGCTTTATTTCTTTTAAGCTTTTGTTTTCCTGTTTTTTACATTGTAAAATTAAACCTATCTACAGTTATAAATTGTAGTTTGCCATTACCAAGTTTAGTGTTTCTATCTTTCCAATATAACATGTTGCTCATATTTTAATATCCTACTCTATATGAACATGCCAAGAAAACAAATGTATTTTTAACTTGGCATTTAATATGTTTATAAAGATGTATTCTAATGGTAGAATGAAAATCTGCACCATTAAACTAAATTACAGATTAACCCTTGTACACTGTTCAAATGTACTACCCTTTTGTTATGTTAGGGATGAAAACATCCACTAAATTAAACTGCTGTAAAAATGCATCAGATAAATCTTTTTTTCAAAAATATTTTTTTGCATAAACCTGTTATTCAACCTCAGTCCTGATCAAAACTACTAAATTGTTTAGTAAATTACAGGATTTTAAGTCTTTAATTGCCAAGTTCACAAATAATGTCACTGATTTGGTGAAAAACACACACAAAATGACCGATTTTCAATATAAAAAGTAATTGTGGATTGGATTTTTTTACTTTTATCACAGTCTTGGACATGTGAACGATTAGTAACAACATTGGCTTTGATGCATTGTTAGATTTAATTTCTTTTCTCCCTAATTTACTGTTGGTGGCTGTTTTTGCCCCATTGACTTCCATTATAACCACATTTGATTGTGCATAAATACAGTCTTTGTTTTTGTTTACTCCATGCAGTTCTGAGAGCTGAGATGCATATTTTGATTTTCACTCTCAAACACTCACAGACACACACACACACTTTAATTTGCTGTTATACTCCATATAAAATCCAGAAAATAAGCTTTTTTTATTGCACAGGCCTATCTAAAGGGTTAATGGTGCCAAGTGATGATCAACGGTAAAAATTACTAATTTTACCTCTTCCCAACAGGGAAAAACACCAACAATCAAAAATGCATGATTATATGGTGTCACGGTTTTGCCATCAAAAAATGTGGTTATAATGGAAGTCAATGGGGCAAAACAGCCACCAACAGCAAATTAGGGAGAAAAAAATGAAAATTAATCAAAAACAATGCACCAAAGGCAATGTTGTTTCACATTTCCAAGACTTTAATAAAGCTAAAAACAAAAAATCCATTCCACAATTACTTTTTATATTAAAAATACGTCATTTTGTGTGTGTGTTTTTTTCACCAAATCAATGACATCATTTATGAATTTGGCAGTTAATTTTTTTAAACATTTAGTAGTTTTGATCAGGACTGAGGTTGATTAACAGATGATTGCAAAAACATGTGAAAAAAATATTGATCTGATGCATTTTTACAGCAGTTTAATTCAGTGGTTGTTTTCATCCCTAAGGCTAATAAATTTGCCCAGAGTGTATTTTTGAGTTTTAAAAAAAAATCATTTTCTCAAAATAAGATAAGACCAAAAATCATTCTGCTAGCTGAAACAGAAAAAGGCTATGGCCAAATTAAGACTCAAAATCACCCCAGAGTGGATGAAAACATCCCCAACAGTACATAAGGGTTAAAACATTATATCCAAATATTGATAAAAATCTTATAAACGGGCAATGGTAAAGTGGTACACTTAAGCTCATGTCCCTGTTATGTCACATTAAAGGAGCCATATGGTGCATTAATTCAGTATATATTAATTGTGAATAGTTAGGGTGCAAATTCATCAGGAGTGAAAAAGGTGACAAAGTAAACAATATTAAACTACATTCGTTCTCTGCATGTCTGAGTAAAAGCTCTTAGTCAGTCAGTGGGGAGTCTTGGGCACTTTTAAGCTTTGTTTGTAGTCAATATGTCTGCACAAATATCCTGACCTGCTCATGAAGGAGTTTACAAAGAGTCAGATCCGCTGCTTTCAAGACATGGAGAGCAAAACTTGTGTGCTCAGATAAGTTTTAAAGTATCTGCGTCAAACATATTCTAAACAAAAGTGGCTATAGTCTTTGTCTAAACTCAGTCATCGGCCAATAAAATCAGTTGTATGATCCCTCAGACTCTGGAAAAACCATGATCACACTCCCACCCTTGTTTCTAATGGTGGGCTTTAATGTGGCTGATTTGGACATTGCTTATTGAGGAGAACGAAAGTCCGATCACTCTATTGGTTAGTACAGTAAGCCTGTCACAAATAGAGGACAGTCATGCATTTGCTCCCGGATGAAGTATAAATATGTTGTTATATTTATATTGCATTCATTGCAAATGCAGCCTTTGCGATTAGAACCCCCTTGCCCAATTTGTTTTTACAGATCTAAACTATTCATGTGAATGACCTATTTTTAGGTGAAAAAGATTTATTTCGCCTAAAGGTGACAAAGTTGCACACCTGATAGTAGGTATGTTGCTTAAGTAAGTTAAAAAATTCTCCAGAAACAGTTTTATAACCGCTGGAATTACCCCTACAATGAAATGCTTGGGTTTGACCATATTTGGAGTGATTGTGAAATGAGCTCTGCTCCAATGCTCTGCAGCTCCTGTCAGTGCTTGCTCTCTTTCTCTCTCTCTCTCTTTCTCTCTCTCTCTCTCTCTCTCTCTCTCTCTCTCTCTCTCTCTCTCTCTCTCTCTCTCTCTCACACACACACACACACACACACACACACACACACACACACACACACACACACACACATACACACACAAACACACAGCATGAAATACACACATACAATACGATCATACTTAAGTTGTCAATTAATATTTTAACAAATTGAGCAGATGCCTTGTTAATCTTTTTCAACTGAAGTGGTGGAGAAGGTAACTTCATGCCACCAGTATAACTTTGTTTGCTCCTGAGTTGTGTTGTGGATGAAATATAGGCTAAAGTATAAATATAATCAATTGAATTTAATTTAATTTAATAAAAATAATTATACTCGACAAATGGGACCGACAGAGGTGTATTTAGAGCTGTCTGTTGAAGCTTTAGTGTACAGTGTATGAAAACACAGGCAGGAATTAATATCAACCTCTGCATAAACAGATGAGTTTTATCAATTTCACTCCAGAAAGAGCTGAGTGATATGACACAATGCGCAAACATGCACTTATGCTCAGCACTTTACATGTATTTGTTGCCTCATTACAAACATACATACACAGTAAACTAAGGATACATTTAAACAGAACTTAAATTATACATTTATAATCTACCAGGCATTCTACCAGGCTGTAAACCATGGGCGTAGGGGGGGGGGGGGGGGGGGGGACAATAAATTTCTCATAAGCAATTTTTGAAGGGGACACAGTCAAATTGTAGACTACCTATACAGTCAAATTGAAGGCTACATATAACGATATGTCCCCAAAATGAAATACTTTGCTTCTATCATTGTTATTGTAGCATGAAGATTGCGTCATTATGGTTATTTTCAAAGTTTTTCTCAGGTTCAATGACAAAGTGGATTCAACTATTTATTGCATTGTTTGTTATGTTGTTTACGGACGTAGCACAGTGCTCATTTAGTAAATGCACAGCGAAACAATATGCTAATTGTGGCTGTTAATGTTAAGTTAACATTATGCCACGTTGTCACAAATAAAATGCATGGGAAACGGCTTTAGCATGTTAGTTGCAGTGCACTATGCAACAAGCTATTGTAAACAAGCTAACGTTAAGTAGATAAGTCATATTTTAGTCGCTATTATAGCAGATTCATGGAAAATTACATCGGTAAACAGCATATTTGCTGCAACTAATTTACATGTCTCCTCCGTCCCCCCAGTATTTACGCCCATGCTGCAAACAGATGAGAAGCATGGCTGTCTGTTTCCCAGTCCAGTTCCTTTAGTTACCCTGCTTCTCCCATTTTCAAAATAAAAGTCCCACATGAATAGTTTGTTTAATGCAAGCTTAGAGTAAACATTGTGGCTAATCAAACGCTAGTGAATATGTGTATGTTAATGACCATCAGAGGTTTTTTTTTCTGATTGGCCTGTTTTACACAGGATTTACATAAGAATAATGAAACAATGGTATTTGATTCCATACACTGAACTCTTATTATTTAGCTATGCCTATGTATTTCCATCTTTCTTTAACACCTTGAAAGGTTCCTCTTTTTGTTTTGGAGGTCTCCGATAACTTTAATTTCAAATCACATGTACAGCAAGTGAAAGCTTTGTATATTTGCACAAGCATCATTAGATGTATCATGTCTACGTTTCATATTATTATTAATGATAATAATAATAATATATAATAATTTTATTGTAATAGTTTGATTTGTGTTTGTTTGAGTATTGAGGATCTATGTACATGAGTTTCTGAAATGAAACAGTAATTCTACAAGACTCGTTTCAGATTCAATTCTAACTTTAACATGTACTCACATTCAAAGAGCTAAATTACACACTGCACATAAGGTAATATTCGAAAAAGCACAATTTAACTATTACAACAAGCAATCACTAAAAGTACTTGAAATTCCACATCGGTGACTGGTTGCCTACAGTAGCATTCTTTCTCCTCTCAGAAAAAAAAAAATCATTAAATTCACCAGCTTGCTTGGTGTCAGTGCAGGCCAACATTCTTCTCAAGGCTTCTTCTATTCACACACAAGCTGATCCACAATAGGCCGACTGGGGCAAAAGCCAGACTGATCGTGTCTTTGGATGTCTATCGGTGTTCAGGATGTGCCACAGCTGAATAAACATGAGTGAACACAGTCAATAGAAAAGCAATTGAAAACCGTCCGGAGGAGAATCAACAGAAGCGTTAATGAAAGCTCCCCCATTGAAAGGACAGTTATCGCTGAGCTGATGTATTAGTGTGAGAGCTGGCAAAAGCATAATGGAAATGCATAAAAGAAGTGAGAGGAGGCGCTGATGATATCGGAGCTAATTAATCTGAATCCTTGCTCGGACAAAACCCAAGACATGTTGATGTGTGCCGTACGCCAAAGCGCTCAAACTCCAGCAAAGGCTATTTCAGGATTGCAAAAGAAGGCAGTGAAACTTGCTCAAACTAGTCAGAACCGACAAACTGCTGCAACAATTACTGCCTTAGACAACAGGCATCGACAGATGTTAAGGGACGTTTGCGGTTATGCTGCAAAACTAATATTAAAACATAATCTACATGTGGAATTTGATGACACCTTATGTATGCATGATGAAGAGCTTTCTGCAGGTGGAGGCAGCTCCTAAAAAAAGATGGATGGGACCAATTAAGCCTCATGCCTCATATCAGAAAGGTAATTGGTATACTCTAAAAGACTGCAAAACAGGTTGTGTGATGCTGAGCTTCCTGATTTGTAGCGGAAAGCCAGTTTTTATACCTGTATAAGCTACTTTTTTTGGTAACAGGAAGAGAAACTCAACTGATAATTGCATAGACTCATTTTTTTTTTTAAACATACAGCACCATATGTATTATTTTTCCTTGAGAAATAGGTATTTGAAAAATCCAAACCTGTTTGTGAGTGTGATATGAAGAATATTTTGCTTTTCCTTTTGTAAGCAATCAGATGTGATTGTCTTTCTGTTTTGATTTGGTCCAGTATGCTGAATGTTACTCACCTTTTCTAGTCTACTGATAACCATAGCCAGACAGAATCTGTTGACTTTTTTTTTTTGCTATTACTGCACTTAATTTTGTTACATTTAGTTAAAAACCATTTAATGTGGAACTCTGAATCTCATTTCTGAGGCTGACACATTTTCCGCTAGGCAACCCAGAATGCTGAAATATAATTTAATAAACTGGCAGTGGGCTGGTTATAGAGACCCAAACAAACACAGACTTTCTGATACTGAATGCACATTTTCAAAGTGGAAAAACTGACTTTAGCATTGTTTTTCAGATAAACAAGTATTTTCACATAGCATGTTTCTTAAATATCTGCAAATATTTTATGGTATTTTTATGATCTAGAACAGTCAAAAATGTACATACAGCACCTTTAACATAGATTTACATTTAAACTGAATTAACCTGAACCTCCAGTTTCTTGATAACCAGGGACAGACAGAATCTGCTGACATTTTTTTTTTTATATAACTGCACAGAATTTTGTAATAATAATAATAATAATAATAATAATAATAATAAATCAGTTTGCAGATTTATAGTAACAGATTTATTAATAGCATATATAATTAAATTTTTTTAAGGTTAACAATCAAAATCCAATTATAACTACTTGTTTGGTGAACAAAGCTGGTCTCATATAATGGATCCACTAAAATACAGAAATTATAAACTGTATTTTAGATAGGTTATCTAAAAAGTTGCATATTATTCGATAATATTACTGAAATTAATATAAAAACTGAATAAATATATTGTTACACACCTTTAAATAAATAAAAAGAATAAACTGTAGGCTTAATAATCTGCAGAAATCTCTGTGTGGGCCTACTGATAACTAATCACTATTTTATTGCTAATGTTATCAATCAAATAAGTCATTTTTAAAAAACACCTTATTATGCCCTCTTTTACAAGAAGCAATATAAACCTTTGGTGTCCCCAAAATGTATCTGTGACATTTCTGCTCAAAATACCCTTCAGATATTTTAGTGCTTGGGGGGAGGGGTCAGATAATTTTTTTTAGTTTGATGCATCCTTATGCAACTGTGGTGATTTGAGCGTTTATGAATTCACCTATTCACCTAATTATTCGCTGAATAAACATAAGATTTAACTGCTTTCATTGATTCAGCATGACTAAAAAACACACAAATATGGAATAGTCTCACAGAAGAATTTATTTCAAACACTCAACTGTAGTTTTGAGGTGAGTTTGGAGTAAAAACATGTTATTATTTGTTATAATTTCACTTGCATAATTTACCACAGCTCTAGTTTTTTTTTTTGAAAAGCATCACAAACAGTTGTCATTATTGCTAAATATTTATCTCAATGTCATTATAGACCACAGATGTCAACGCCAGTTCCTGGAGGGCCGGAGCTCTGCACAGTTTAGTTCCAACCCTAATTAAGCACACCTGATCAAACTAATTGAGTCCTTCAGGCTTGTTTGAAACCTACAGGTAAGTGTGTTGAAGCAGGGTTGGAACTAAACTGTGCAGGGCTGCGGCCCTCCAGGAACTGGCTTTGACACCTGTGCTATAAACTGATTTAACTGAATTTGAATGAAACCCATTTTTTTGCATAGCTCATCAGTACACTATGACTCTGTGTAGTAAACTTTGCTCTATCTTAATGCATGTAATGGAGGTTTACTAGAACCGGCTTTACTAACAAAATGCACATGAAAATTGCCTTAATTGCTAGCACTATTCCTATAAGTGAAATATAAAATTTAAAAAACTGAATGGGTTGAAAGATATTATTTGATTATTTATGAAACCCTAAATCAAATCAATATAAACAGCAAAGGGCAACATGAATTGCATATTGTGTGTTGTTTTCCGAGCTACATGATATTTAATACTTTTAGGCATTAATTACATTGTAAAAAAAAAGCAAATAGTTGACTATACTTAAAAAAGAGAATAAACTCAATGCCTTATAATTATTAAGTAAACTAACTATGTGCATAATTGCTATAAACTATGTGCATATAACTATGTGCATAATTACATGCCAATTTGCACATAACAGCTGCCATATATAGTAATATACCTGTACATACACTTGTCAATTTGTATACTTGCATTCACTATTTACTTCTATTTTTAAAATATATGTATTATTTGTTTTTTGTCCTGTCTCTGTCTTTCTGATGCACTGTAGATGCTCTGTCACGAAAACAAATTTCTTGTATGTATGAACATACCTGGCAATAAAGCTCTTTCTGATTCTGATTCTAATTATAAAAGTTAAGTTAAGCCAATGGGTTTACTGACTTTTTTTTAAAGTAGAATCATCTTGTTGCTTTTAAGGCAATGGGTTTACTCACTTTTTTAAAGTTAAACTAATCGCTTTTGACAGTGTAGCTACTATTATACTCTTTCCCAATATTTACAGTTGAAGTCAGAATTATTAAACCCCCTGAATTATTAGCCCCCCTGTTTATTTTTTCCCCCAATTTCTGTTTAACGGAAAGAAGATTTTTTCAACACATTTCTAAACATAATAGTTTTAATATCTCATTTCTAATAACTGATTTATTTTATCTTTGCCATGATGACAGTAAATAATATTTTACTAGATATTTTTCAAGACACTTCTATGCAGCTTAAAGTGACATTTAAAGGCTTAACTAGGTTAATTAGTTCAACTAGGCAGGATAGGGTAATTAGGCAAGTTATTGTAAAAGCTTAAAGGGGCTAATAATTTTGACCTTAAAATGGTTTTAAAAAAATTTAAAACTGCTTTTATTCTAGCCAAAATAAAACAAATAAGACTTTCCCCAGAAGAAAAAATATTATCAGACATACTGTGAAAATGTCCTTGCTCTGTTAAATGTACATCATTTGGGAAATATTTAAAAAAGAAAAAAAATTCAAAGGGGGTTTATTAATTCTGATTTCAACTGTATTTTAGTTTACACACAGTACATTTTTTTGTTTATCAGACTGTATTATTTAGTACTCATTCCACCCCTGTTGACCACAGAAAATGGACCTCTTTTGCCCACATACATTTGCTGCAATCTCACTAATTTGACATCACATTTAGGCTTCTGTGGTTTTTCTGTTTTTCAACATTAATATGAAACACACAAAAAGTCTATGGCACGTGGTGCAGGTTGTACATTTGGGAAATAGACTAGGTGCAGGTCTTACAGTTAATCGGTGCCTTAGGGGGCATGAATGCTTGTTACTGCCTCATGTTCAGCTCTTGACAGACTGGCATATGCGCTCTCTTAGGCTACTGACATGGCAGGTCTGTTTGAAAACATTTTTAGGTGTTCTAAATTAAACATTGTTTACATGTTGCTGAATCTTTCCATCTGTGCACAGGGGAAAGATTTCATGAAGCCTTCATAAATTTAACATTTGGCATAAAATGTTATTTTTGAAGTACCTTTTACATAAGGTGACCATGACCCGTGCAATTACAATTGGAAGAAAAAATGTAAGGAGTGCAGTTTGCTTGAGAGATTTACAGCAGATGACGCAAGACATGTACACTTGGTGATGAAAAATTTAAACACACATCCAGAGAATGTGGAAAAGGATCAATCAGGTAATCAGTGTGCATTCTTTTAGATTAGGGATGTGAAGAAGTTCATGTAACCGTTGGATATGAACTCACAGGAAAGAATCAAGGGAGGAAAGTAAATATTTTTTATGTGCTTTCACATCCTGATGCATTTATTTTGTACAAAACATGTTTATTTTTCTTTGGCTATTGCTTGATATAGTTTAACATCATCAGGTATAGTTATTAATAGATGATAACAATTAGCCAAGAGGGCTGTTTGACCACATTCAATGCTTAACCTATGTAAATATATGACTTATGGACCTCTTTGGGTGAGGTTCCAAATGAGCCAGATCAATTCTAAGATGTGATGTTTGATGAACTCTGAAGATCACTGATTGGCCAGAGAGAATCGTCACTACCCATGTTACTGGATTTGTGGAACAAGACAAAATCAAACCAACTACATAAACAAAAATAGTCTGCAACAGCCACCTTGGGATTATTTTAAATCACTGTAGCATGCAAAATGTAATGGCTGTATTACAGTCAGTAGACAAGGAGCAGTTCCTCCTCTCATTGTGTAATGTATGTCAGAGTATAATCTGCCCAGGTGAGATGAAGTGTTAAAGGTGGAAAGGAAAATCTCTAAGCACTTAACTGGTTGTCTTTATAGTTGGTTTAAAGCCCAGAAATCCATATATTTGTAAAAACAGGGGGCAAAAATGAAAATAACCTATGAATATAAAAAAAACTGCATAAAAATGCAAAGTTAATTATCTGTAGCAGAGCAACCATCTCTCATCTGCACAAGCCCTTTCTCTTTCTACAGACAAACTGTGTGTGTTCCCGCAACAAAAGTCATCGATGTTAAAACTCACAGGGATTTTCAGAACATAATATAAAGGGTTGTAATCCAGCAGAAGCTTGCTCAAATGCTGAGGAGCTAAAACGTTCAGGTCTTTGTAAGCAATTTATGATTATTAATGAGAAGTCTGTGCAATGTTGACTGAACCAAACTAATATGATCATACTTTCGGGTTTGAGTAAGCTGCTGCTTTTTCAATCAACCAAGTGCAACAATCTATCCTTGAGGTCATTCATGCATGAATTAGCTTTTCTGCATTAGGCATGAGATCATATGTTGTGGTTTATAAATATTATTAAGATGAAAGAGATTTTTGCTTGATGTGATCAAATACACTGATCAAATAAACATCAAACAACATCACCTCATGTTGCTGCATGATAATGCCTGGCCTCATGTTGCAAGGATCTGCACTCTTGCATGGCCAGCATACTCATCTGACATATCACCCATTGAACATGCTTTGGATGCTCTAGATTGCACACTTTAGAGCAGGGATGGGCAAACTCAGTCCTGGAGGGCCGGTGTCCTGCAGAGTATCCTCCAACCCTAATCAAACACCCCTGCCTATAGATTTCTAGTGATCTTGAAGACACTGATTAACTTGTTCAGTGTTGATTAGTGTTGGAGAAAAACTCTGCAGGGACTAAGTTTGCCCATCCCTGCTTTAGAGTGTCCTTTTATTGTGGCCAACCTAAAGCCGCGGTCACACTGCACTTTTCGCTCCATAGACTTCTATTCATACGCACGCGAATGCGACAGACCGGAAAAACATGCTCGTGCGACAAGTTTCGCATGTCGCTGCCTAGCATAATTCAAGCTTGGTGAACTCTGACCTGCGGAAATCACATCACGTGATTGCCTGAGACCAATAGAACATCAAAACATGACCTCTCTGCACAGAAATTTTAAATATAGACCAATCGCTCGCTTTTTTAATGTCTAATCATCTTGTTTAATCCCACCCCTTTCGCAAGCTCAAACTCTAGTGTGACCGCAGCTTAAGCCACACATGTGCAATAATCATGCTGTCTAATCAGTATCTTGATATGCCACACCTGTGAGGTGGATGTATTGTCTTAGCAAAGGGTGAGTGCTCACTAACACAGATTTAGACAAATGTGTGAACAATATCTGAGAGAAATAGGCATTTTGTGTACATAGAAACAGTTCAGCTCATGAAAATGGGAGAAAAATAAGAGTGTTGCGCTTATATTTTTGTTGAGTGTATATTGTATTGTAAGTCAATAGTACTGAGCCTTGCGTTACTTTGTAATTCCATTTGCTGCTACAAATTGATAAGAGTCAGAGAATGTATGATTGGAACTATTGCTGCGTCCCAATTCGCATACTATCCGTCCTAAACAGTATTTGAAATTATAATTAGTATGTCCCAAATCGTAGTTGTTGAAAAGAGTATGCCAAAGGTTCCCGGATGGTTTACTATTTCCGGTAAAAAGTTTAAGTGTAGAACCGTCCATACTCTAATCACTGATATTGCCCACAGTATATTGTGCGTTGGACGTGAATTCGATTAGAACTACAAAGGTGGGTGAAACTGTAAATAAACTACAAACACGGTGGACACGCGAGACCAAGCGTTAAGTAGAGAGGCTTCTGTAAAGATGTTTGTATGACTTTTAATTAATAACTAGCCCACTGGAAAATATTTAAATCGCGTTTTCTGTGTTATATTTCATCTGCAACAACAATACTGAACTTATATAAAGACGTGTTTGGACATTAACGTCTGAATGCATAATTATCCAAAGACCTAAGGAGATTTCTTTGCATGAAAGACTCGTGAATATGAGATTAGCCTGCTGCTGCTTCTCCAATAAGGTAGGAAATTAAATATGAAAGAAATGTGGATGATGTGTCGAGATGATTGACAGGGGACGTAACTAAGCAACATAATAATCTGTTAACGAAGTAGTATGTCCCAAAGCTTGCATACTCTTCTGTTACACACTCAAAAGTATATATTTTTCCTTCACAATAAAAGTACATACTTTTAGGGCATAGTATAAGTATGTGAATTGGGACGCAGCACCTGTCAATACAGTCCCATTAATGCTAACATAATTTTCGATCCAAGAAAATTTTGTGGTCAATATCAGCTTTAATTCCAACACAGGTTCATTGTGGATACGTACCCCTGTTTACATTTCTGGAGAGTGCAAATTATGTTGCAGAGGTACATCTGGCTGCATTTCATCTTTAAAATGAACGCTACGGGGCAGTATGACGCAGCCGATGGCTTCTGTTCCTTTGTACCAGCTGACAGCTTACCTCCATGTGGATGGCTTTTCCAATGTTATCAGTTTGCCCAGTAGCTTGGCGCGTATGTCGGCAGACTTGGGATGCAGAGCGGAGTTCACCGTGATGACAGGGTTCGAGTCTGGTGAAGAGTGGTTCCAGGAACCAAGTAAAACAAAAGAAAAAAAACAAACAAATAAATAAAAAACAGGCTGAAAACATGGTAAAATCACATGGCTGATACAGCTTTTCTTTTTCTAGATTGCTTTTGAAAACACTATCGGTTGGGTTTAGGGAAGGTATGGCTGGGTGGGTGGCTCAGTTGATCAGTCAGTCGACAGCAAGCTGGACTGGTCGGCTGAAGTGTATATTGCGCCCTCTGGTGGATTTATGCGAGAAGAAGACACGCAAGAGAGATTTGAGATCATCAGAAAGTGTACACAGCGGCCTCTGGTGGATTTGCAAAAACAAAACTGCGAGCAGACATACCGCCGGGCATGTATTTCGCTGTACCCAGAAATGCAGACCTGGGTACATATCTGCAATGTGCCTGGGTTGTTTAATTCTAGAAGTTGCTGCCACCTCCTAAAATAACAACCAAGCTTGCTAATAAATGTATAAACGAAAACTAGCACATGCTAGTCTTCTGATAATTAGCCATTAACCAAGAAGATTTTAATTAATATGATGTTTATGCAAGCAACTATTTGTTTTTAATTAAAAAGGTAATCTGTTTCCATAAATAAGTATGGTAATCTGAACTAAGGTTTTACAGAGAAGGATTCCTGATTTTTCATAGTTTTATTTATATATTTATGTTAGATAAACATACAGGACACATTTACGTCTGTTTAAATTGGGTTTAAACTGTAACCCCTATATACCTGACTGGGAACATTAGCTTCAAAAAATAAAACACAATGCATGTAAAGCTTGATACAGACACTAAAAGCATATATGTAAATGTTCAAATGTTGGTAACTTAATGACATAAGGTTTACTGGAGCTTCAGTTTATTGAGCACTCAGGCAGTATAATTGTTCATAAATAATGCAGACTTGTTCTTAATTTACCCTCCTACCACAAGTATCATGTAGGATGAATTATAGTCACATGTGCAGTAGATAGACTTTCACTAAACAGCATTGGTGCTTCAGTACCACAACAGCATTTTTACACAGACTTAAAGAAAGCCTTAGAATAAAGACAGAGAAAAGTCCTTTCTGGCTTTGTGAGTGATATGCACCAGATTGTTAATAGACTATGGGTCGCCTGTAGAATGGAATTGAGGTCAGACTGAAAAAGCCTTTGTTGTGTTTATTTGGCTTCCTAAAACTGACTTTCAAAGTTTCATCTCAAAGTGAGGCGCAATTGGAAAAGTTTGTTTGCTGAGAAAATCAGAGTGAATGTGCAGAAACGGCCTCTTTCTATCCTCTCAGGCCCAGCATGCAATTCACCCAGGCCTCGCTATCGGTATTGAATGATATTGCTCAGCACTCGAACTGTTCTCTCGCTGACTCAAGGCTAACAGTGATGGACAAACCCTCGGAGACTGGGGCCAAATGCAGAGGAATATAACTGTGGAGTGAATGAAAATCGCATTGATTGCTTTTCAATGCAATGTCAGTGTCACTTTTGTTGATTGTGGAATCAATTCCATTTGCCGCTGCTTGTCATTCAGGACATATCCATTGTCTTGTTTAGCACAAATACTGTGTGCATTTATAATTTACAGACTTTCTCTTCTAGGAAAAGAAATGAAAACTATTGAAGTTATCTCAACCGAATATTTTCTTTTTCATTTTTCCCCCCAGAGAGAGAATTAACCTCCATCCACAAAAAGCATTAAGCATTAACATAATTTTAGAAAAAGTACTAAATTATTACCATCATATACATCAATCTGATTGGTAAATTGTGAGATTTTGTTTAAAATGTGAGTTTTATTGAATTTTTTTTGGAGTGGTTGTCCATGTAAATTACAGTACAAAACAGTAATGATATATATATTTATACAACAGTTCTGTCTGGTTCTTAAATTTGATTGGCTGATAGCCGTGTGATGTTCTGCAAATAACAGCACTCGTCCAGCCTCTTAACCCTTCACCCTTGTGTATTACTCCGCCCACATACAGTGACAAGTAGAGGACACTCTACAGTTTGGCAAATACTGCTGCTGTTGAACACTATAATGTACTTTTGAGGCTTTTTTAGTCGAAAATGTAGTTGTTTAGATTGCAACTGTGCAGTTTATTTATAAGGATAGTGCCTATTTTAAAATATTTATAATTTCTGAGAGCCAGCGCGTCGACGGCCATTAGCCTGTCTTTGAGCAAAGGCGGTTGACGATGTTCATCCACAAGATGGCGACAGAGACCACATAATAAGCCCTAAGAGAAAAACAGCGTAATTTCAAACTACAGCTGATCAAATCATTATTATACAGGTAAATGACTTTCTAAGTCGATCTCTCTCTTTTGTATGCTGTAGTGCTGTATTTATACCATAGTAACATTGTGATCTCCCAATTTCAACAGAGAAATACTGGGAGATATCTCTGTAGACTGATGGCATTTCATGCCGTTCAGCCTTATAATCTTAAAATGTGAGCGAAATCACCTGTTTTGTCACCACTTTAGACATTATGCTAGATAATCATTCAAATACTAGCTCTAAAGTGACGTTAGTGAATGAGCAACGGTTTCTGCTGTTCTGACGTCAGCTGCAGATATGAAGGAATGGCGGAAGAAAGTAGTTCCTCTTACAAAAGGGTTTTGAGACTCTCCGTGTTTGATTTTCTTTTTATATACACAATTATGTTGTAGAAACGCAATATCAGACTCGTAGCAGTGCGATATGGCTGTGTATCGTCACTGGTGGGACATTAAGGCAATGCATGCCTGCCACCAGTGCCAATATACAGCCACATCGCACCGCTACTCGTGTGATATTGCTCATATACACAGCAGGCAACAACATCCTCATTGTAAAAGTGCAAATCCTCATATGCATTTGTTTTTATTGCAAAACATGTCTTTTTCCACCAAGAAGGTACATACAGTTTCCAAAGGCAGATACTGATAAGATCAGGGTCTGGTTAATATATGTGTGGACTTTGGGGGTTTTACAATGTGGTCACCTGTTGATTGGTCAGTTTGTATGTCGCAGTATTTGGGCTTTGGTCACATAGTCAAGAAAGATACAAAAATAGGTGGTAAACTTTGCTCTTTCTTTTTTCCTGGTCTGCTCCTCTCTTGGTCTGGAGTCTATCTTCTCTGGCTCTACTGCTATCAGGCTCTCTTTGAGGCCTACACTCTGTTCTTTGTCTCTCTCTCCCTCCCTCTGTCTCTCTACCACTCTCTCTCAGGTAACTTTATTTTACATTTAAGCTGGGTACAAT
>CAIGQV010019086.1:2419759-2449054 GCA_903798115.1 Danio jaintianensis
ATTATAAAAACTTAAGCAGCAACTTTTCCAATTTCCAATATTTATGTCATTCTCAAAACTTTTGGCCATGACTGTATGCACATTTATAAAAACAATATACTTTGTATTGTATCATCTTTCTTCGAATTACAAAAAATAAATTATGGCTAATGCGAGGTGTTTGTAATGCAGCATATGCAGGTGGGACTGTAAATTTGACATTGTTTTCTTCTGGCTGCCATTATCAGTCTCACACAATTTCTATTTTCTTTTTTTTTTTTTGAAAGTCATGACAACACAATCCTCTAGTTTTATTTGTATTATCTGAGCAAATAGGAATGCAAAAAAAAAATTTGTGTTACTCTCCCTTTCACTGCTCTCTAAGTTTATTGGGCATATTAAATTCACCAGAATGTTAGTGTTGTTTGATAATGATCCAGTTAAGTTCAATACGAATGTCATTGTTGAAGGATGTGATTCACACAAGGGCATCTCTACTGACCCCAACTAAGCAAGATGCCTAAGCAATGTAGCCATAGGGTTCTTTGTAAAGGATTCATACACAACTATTACAACTTTCGCTGCTGAGAAACCCAGAAATGTGAAAAGGATCCAATGATGGGATAAGCCCACAGGACTGATCATCAACAGTGACCTAAATGACGGTACAAATTCTCTACAAAGATGCCGATGGCTACTGCGAATCACATCCATCAGCAATGGCATTCGTATTGAACTGAATCTCGAATCATTATCGAACAAAACCTTCTGCTAAATTCAACATGGCAGATTTACTGTATGGAACTTGTTTTACAATGATGAAACCTGTGTACCTGATCTCTGTAAATCTGACACAATCTGCCTTGAATAAACTACTATAGGAATAAAGGTCACTCGACTTAAAAATGACAGAATATAAATTTGTCTAATTAAATGAATACAATTTTACTGAACATGAATATTTGTATCTGTGTTTTGTATTGTGATGTTTAGTGATGTTTAGTAATATTTGTACACATGTGGAAAATAAAGACTTCTTATTCTATTTTGTTTGAAGAAGCTGGCATCAAAAAATTATATTGACTGCCAATAATTCAAGGGGGATCACATTTTGAATTTGTATTATTATTATTTGGATAAGGGCAACACGGTGGCTCAGTGGTTTGCACTGTCGCCTCACACCAAGAAGGTCGCTGGTTCGAGTCCCGAGTTGGCATTTCTGTTTGAAGTTTCCATGTTCTCCCTGTGTTCGCGTGGGTTTGCTCTGGGTGCTCCGGTTTTCCCCACAGACCAAAGACATGCGCTATAGGTGAATTGAATAAACTAAATTGACTGTAATGTATGAGTGTGTGTGTGTATGGGGGTTTCCCAGTACTGGGTTGCGGCTGAAAGGGCATCCGCTGCGTAAAAAACATATGCCGGAATAGTTCATTCAACTGTGGTGACCTCTGAAATAGAGATTCCCCTTCATACGGGAACTTCAACGTGCGTCTGGAACAGACTATGGGGGTACGTCAGACGACCAATCACTCTGAAGAGTAAGAAAACGGGCCAATGAAATGCCAAATTGAATTGGTAGAGCTCTGCTCCACAGCTGGCAGCAATGAGCCATCAGCGCTATATAAGTTGCACGCTGTGGAGTGAGCCTCAGAATTTAATTACTTCAGAGCCTCTCACAGAGACTGAAGACACTCTATCTGCCAACCTGATTTCAAAACTGAAACCAGTTTACTCACCAGTGCAGGAGATGACGCGACAGCGGCAGTCGATCTGGGCTTCCTGTCCCCTGGGCGTTTCGCTGGTGTGCACAAAAGAGCAGTTTCCATTAAAAGAGCAGATTCCCTAAGAGAGCAACACAGTCAATTAACACGTCTTTTTCAAGACGCTGTTCTGACTGTGTGTTTCTGGATGCGGTGGTTCCTATCTCCGGATGATGGGCACGGGTATCGCATCACACGTCTGGGGGTCCAGCATGTCGATGCGGTGCTCGCAGACAGCTCATGCTCTCACTGTGAGAGCATGGCTGTTGCACAGCTGAGATCGCGGCTTCCAAGCCACCCCCGTTGCTCCCCGTGAAAGCGGTTAGCACGCGGGCAGATCTGAGGATTACAGTGGGGGCTTATCCGTCGCCTCCGGGCCCGCGGACCCCCCACTCCTCCACAGCGCGCTCCATCTAAGCTTCGAGTGGTGGTGCGGTTCATCCCCCGGGATGCCCGCGCTTCCGCTTGATGACACCGGAGATCAGATGTCCATCGCGACATCGGAGGGCGAGCTGTCATGCTCAGATGACAGACCGGGCTCGCTTCCATCCTACGGGGTGCAATGCGTAGTCACGGTTCTCGAATCAGACATGATGGCTGCGCTTCCTGGGCTGCTTCGGAGTGGCTGAGTGGCTGGAGATGGCTTGTCCCCCAGTCTCACCGCCGGACCGACTAGAGGTGTGGCGTGCGGGCTGATGTAAGATGAATCTTCCAGCTCCCGTCCACTTCTTCCCAGGGGCGCACAGCGAGCGCACGCTGGCATAGAGGGCGTTTTTCTCTGCCCGGTCCTCGTGCGCTTCCGCCTTCACCTCCCCTGATGGCAAGGCGGCCAGTGGGTATGAAGCTATTCCTCAGGTGGTTGGCGCCACCTGGAGGGGTAAGCTGAGACCCCCGTCCAAGGCGGGTGGGTTTTCTGTGTCTCTCATGGCCAGAGCCCACACCGTTGCGGGCCATGCCACTTCTGCCCTTTACCACGGCACCTGCTGTGCTGCACAAGGGCGGTTCTTCCCCAGGCTTATGCGTAAGCACCGCACGGTGGTCAACTATGCTCTCATGACCTTCAAGTCGGCCGCCCGTGCCCTGGGGAGGACGATGGCCACACAGTGGTCCGGAAATGCCACCCTTGGCTTACCCTGGCAGATATGCGCCGCGCCGACAAAGTACGCTTTCTTGGTGTGCCCATATCCCAGGCAGGCCTACTCCGCGACACTGTCGGGGACTTTACCCAGGAGTCCTCGGTGGTGAGAGATCAGCCGTGCGCGATGGAGCGGGTCATCTCCTGGTGGGCTCGGAAAACTGCTTCCCCACCGGACCCGTACGCGCTGGCTGTTCTTCGCCGAGAGCGCTCTTCCCGCGGCTCCAAAATGCTCCGCCGTCACAGCCCGTTACACTGGCTAGTGAACGCGCCGAGCCTCGTCGCAGGAAGTTGACGCTCCCGTCATAGGTCGCCGTAAAGTCCGGTAATCGGACCGCAAAGCGAACCTAAGGCGGGCCACTTGGAGAGGAGGAGAACCGTTCTTTCCCCGGTGGAGGGCTGGAGCTCCCCCGCGAACGAATGTAGCGATCCGAAAAGAGCGGCTTTTCCTCCCTCTGGGTGTAGAAGCCCAATTGCTGCCAGTATGGGACGCACTGCCTTCCAGCTCTCAGCTTTTGTGCACTTCGCCACAGGCTTTGAGGGCGCCAGAGGATGATCTCCTTTCTCGCACCTCCAGCCTCTCCGCGGGATCCTGGGAGGAAGGTAAGAGACTCTTTCTTATTTTCAGCTCTTCCTCGGGCCGCTCTGCTTCCCGGGGTGAGCACTCCCTTCCCGAGCTGCCCCTCCATTGGCATGTCATTGATCAGTCCGATGGTGCCATTAGCGCGGGCTCTGCCAGCCTGGTTAACGCTGCCCAGCCCGTCGCGGTGGCTCATGCAAACGATCAGACTCGGCTATGTGATTCAATTCGCTATCCGCCCTCCCAGGTTCACGGGTGTTCATACTACGAGGGTTCCCCTGAGAGCGCCCCTGTCTTGCGAGAGGAGATTTCTGTCCTATTGGCGAAGGATGCAATCAAGCAGGTCCCTCCAGCCGAGATGAAATGTGGGTTTTACAGCCCGTACTTCATCGTGCCGAAGAAGAGCGGTGGGTTATACCAATCCTATCTGCGCGTTTTGATCTGTCATCCGTTCAGGATGCTGATCAGGGTGCTCATGCAGAAACGCATCCCCCAGTGCGTCCGTCCGCGGGATTGGTTGCAGCTATAGACCTGAAGGACGTTCACTCCATGTCTCGCTCTCTCCCTCCTAAAGTGCGACGGGGCCCGAGCATGGCAGTAAATGGTCCTCCCCTTCGGGCTCTCCCTGTTCCATGCGTGGAGGATGCCCTATGTCTCTTCGACGCACGCGCATCTGCATTTTTGATTATTCTTTGACTGGGTTATTTTTTTTTCAGACCTTGAATTAGTCGATTATGCATAGGGACCTGGTGCTCTGGCACCTCGGCCTGTTGGGGTTTCGGGTCAACCGAGAATGAGCAAGCTCTCCCCCGGGCAGAGCTTCTCTCATCTTGGGTTGGAGCTGGACCCGGTCTCCATCACGGTGCGCTTTTAGCGCGCTGTGCTAGTGCTGCCCTGTCCGTTTAATTTGGCAGTTATAGTGGTTTCACTGAAGTTTTTCAGAGGCTCCTGGGGCATATGACATTTGGTAGCCGCTATCACGCCGCTCAATTGTTCATATGAGACCACTTCAGCGCTGGCTTCGCGATCGGGTCCCCAGATGGGCATGGCGCGTGGAGACGCACCGGGTGTCCATCACTACGCTGTGTCTCCACACCTTCAGCCCCTGGATGGACCTTGCCTTCTACGGGCCTGGGTGCCCTTAGAACAAGTGTCCAGTAATGCTGTCATTCTGACGGATGCTTCCAGTACAGGCTGGTGGGCTGTGTATATCGAGCATGCAGCCGCAGGTTTGTAAATCGGACTTCGGTTGCGTTGGCATTCAATTGCCTGGAGTTGTTGGCAGTGTTTCTCGCTCTCCGCCGGTTCCTACCGGTACGGGAGGGGGCACATGTGTTGGTTAGGACAGCCAGCATAGCTGCGATAGCGCACGTCAGCCGTTTAGCTGATGTGCGCTACCGCCACATGTCTCAGCTCGCTCGCCATCTGCTCCTCCGGAGTCATGCAGCTTAATAGCTGCGCGCCTTTCATATCCCATACGAGCTCTACCGTGCCACCTTATATGCTCTCACGACAGATACGTTTCTGGGAGAATGGAGACTCCACCCCGCAGTCCAGCTGTTATGGGGACGCTTCAGAGAGGCCCAGGACATCCTGCCGCTTCTCCCGAGCGGCCCTTCGCCAGCTGCTTTCCCTGCTCTGCACGGATGCGCTGGCTCTCAGCTGGCCCCGGGTTTGCGCAATATGTGTTTTCCCCTGTGAGCCTGCGCGCGCAGACTCTGTGCAAGGTCGGGGAGACGAGGTGCGGGTCTCGCTCGTTGCGCCTCCTTGGCCCAACCGGACCCGAGTTTCCAGACTCACACTCCCCTGACGAATTCCCCGGAAGAAGTACTCCTTTTTCTGGGACGGGCACCCTCTGGCACCCGAGCAGCGTTCTGGAACCCTCATTGAGGGTTTCTAGACAGAGCGTGGTAGACTTAGGTGACCTATCAGTAGATGGTTAACACCGTCAGTCAGGCTAGAGCACCCTGTATAGGCAAGCCTATGTCCTGTAGTGGAGTCTATTCGTTGTGTGGAGCTCTTCTCTCTGAGAAGAACCCCGGACATGCCAGATTAGTGTTGTGTTTTCTTCCTTTAGGATAACTGGAGCGCAGGCTGTCACCCTCCAGACTGAAGGTTTGGCATGCTGCCATCCCCGCTCTCTGTGGCGGCGGATGGTAGCGCGCTGGGAAAGCATAACCTTTTCAGCCGGTTCTTCAGAGGTGCGTGGCGCGAGATGGTTAATTCCATCCCCGCCCCCCTCTCTTGCCCTCTCGGGATCTCTCTAGCCCCAGCGGTTATGATTAGGTCCGTTGAGCCACTCGACTCTATAAGTTTTCTGTCCATGAAGGCAGCTCTGCTGGTCGCGTTGGTATCAGTCAGGAGGGTTAGGATTCCGGTGGCATTTTCGGTCAGCGAATCGTGCCAGGAATATGGACCGGCCTACTCTCACGTTTACCTGAGACCCCGGTTCAGCTTGTGCCAAGGTTCCTACCACCCCTTTTTTATATTAGAAGTGGTAGTGAGCCTGCAAGCGCTGTCTGCGGAGGAGGCAGACCCAGCCCTTTTATTGTATGTCCGCGCACTGCGCTTAATGTGACACGTAGAGCATACGTCTTTAAGCAGCTCTTTTCTGTTATGATCGGCAGAAGGGAAGTGCTGTATCAAAGCAGAGGTTGGTCCATTTTATAGTTATGCCATTGCCCTCGCCTTATGTGCCAGGGCAAGCTGTGTCCCCCAGGAGAGAGAGCACACTTTAAAAAATTTTTTTTAAAAAAAACGGTGCCTCCTTTTCGGCGTGAGTACGCAGCGCCTCTTAACAGATTATGCAGAGCTGCGGGCTGGGCGACACCTGACACATTCACGAGATTTTATAATCCTCGAGTGAAGTCGGTTTCCTCCCGATTACTGGGTCACTCCGGTCAATCGGGACGAAATTAAACTCGGTTTCAAAAACGCTTGCTGCGCCATGCTCCCTAACCCGGAGATATGTGCGCCTTTTCTATTCTGCTAGTAAGTTTCCCGCTTGGCGAACCCTAAAGAATTCCTCCGAGGCCCCCAACACCCGACTCAGCGGAGGAGCCAGGTGCCTGGCTCAGTGTGATGTCTGGTATGCCCACTCTTGGTCTACCCACATGCTGAGGTTCGGTGCCAGCTATGCGTGGTCCCCGATGGTGATCCCATATGCTTATTCAGCCACGGAGTGTTCCCCCTGACCAGGCGGACCCGTGTCTTACCTACCCGCTAACCAGCTTATCATATGTAGCACTCCCCCTCCATAGGGCTAGTCCATATGTCCTTATTGCCATCAAGTCTCCCCTCTTGGGTAGCAGGTGGCCTCGGCAGCGTCCTCCCCCTTCGGGGACTGGCACGCTTTCCCAACGTACTTTTTCGTATTTCTAAAATCCCTAGACTATATTAGCTAGGTAAAAGCACATTTACGACCCCCGATCTAAATTGTAATTATTCCCATGTAATGGTAATTAAGGGCCTAGGGGACGTTGGAAGGTTGCGCTCTTGGTGATGCTTGTGCGCCCACGCTATGCTTGGCAAACTTCACATCAGGAGCGTGACGGGCTTAGCTGCTGTGGTGTTTTCCATACATTTGAAATTCCCGTATGAAGGGGAACGTCCTGGTTACGTCCGTAACCCACGTTCCCCGAATAAGGGAACGGAGACGTGCGTCTCCACTGCCACAGCAGCTGAGTCTCCAGCTGATTAGCTGAGTGATCGGCTCTTCAGCAGGCAAATTCTGAGGCTCACTCCACAGCGTGCAGCTTATATAGCGCTGATGGCTCATTGCTGCCAGCTGTGGAGCAGAGCTCTGCCCATTCAATTTGGCATTTCATTGGCCCGTTTTCTTACTCTTCAGAGTGACTGGTCGTCTGACGTACTCCCGTAGTCTGTTCCAGATGCACGTCTCCGTTCCCTTATTCGGGGAACGTGGGTTACGGACGTAACCAGGACGCTAAGCTGAATGAAAATGAATTAATAATTATTTGGACATCCCTGCAATGCTGAAATTACATGCAGTGAATAAAGACTAAATGAAGAGATGTTCTGTCCAGTGCTGCTTTCCAAACACGGTAATAGATAAAAGAAAGCTTCTTTTAACTGTAGCCCTGGAGAGATCCCAATGTCAATATTTAGCAAATTTTGCAAGCTTTTCTTTCCACATCCCAGGACTCCTGCCCAAACAGATCTATTGCCCAAAGTTCTACTCCCCTCGATTGAATTGAATAATCTCTCTTTTCCTGCTCTTTTAACATCATCAAAAAGAGAAATCTATCATTACAAATTTCAAAGAATAACACAAAGACACTGTTACGCATTTTAGGGCATTCCAGTTTGTCCAGTAATTAAAGTTTTCTGGAAGTTTCTATAGACAAATACAAGTACATTTTAGCTATAAATCATATTACCTAAGTTATAAATTCCATATTGTGTCTGTCATTGCTTGTGATGACAGTGTACTTGTGTTTCGACTACTAAAGGAAACATCCTGCCTTGTTGTTAACAATGGCAACAGAGTGTTTAAGAGCACTAGAGGTTAAAAAGGGCTCTCAGCCAAGTTGTCTTTTTAGTGTTGTTTCTTCTTAAAGTCTTATCTGGGGACTTGAGTTCCAGCTTCAAAATGATGCGGCAGAATTTTGTCTTTGGTTTAAGGCCAAAGCAATGGAACATAACGTGCACAGTAGAAATTGCTGACAGAAGATAGAAAACTATTTTCATGACATAATTAAAGTATAGATGTGTGCATTGAAGGCGGCATGGTGGCTCAGTAGTTAGCCTCACAGCAAGAAGGTCACTGTTTCAAGTCCCGGTTGGGCCAGGAGGCATTTCTATGTGGAGTCTGCATGTTCTCCCCATGTTCACGTGGGTTTCCTCCGGGTGCTCCGGTTTACCCCAAATTCCAAAGACATGCACTATAGGGCAATTGGATGAACTAATTTGGCCATAGTGTATGAGTGTGTGTGTGAATGTGAGAGTGTATGGGTGTTTCCCAGTACTGGGTTGCAGCTGGCAGGGCATCCGCTGCGTAAAATATATGCTGGAATAGTTGGCGGTTCATTCTGCTGTGGTGACAATGAATGAATGTATGCATTGAAATGCATTCTTTACACATTATGATTCATTCATCAAGCTCAATTTCTAGAAGTCATCCGATTCCCTCAACAGACAGCACTTTAAACAGTACTTGCGCTTTTAATAACTGTGTTCATTTTTTTCTCACCACAGTAAGTTGTGACAACAAACCAGCCCACGTTTGGTCTTTTTCAGTTCGCCCACTCTCACAATGCTGTAATTAGTTCGAAATGGAGCCAGGAAGTCCATTTAGAGCATATGGGAAATAATTGGTGGTGGTTATATTCCCTTGCGATCCTGTCTTTGATTATTCAGGGAGAAGATGAGTCCACTAAATGAAGTGCCAAGGAGCACAAGACTCAAATCACCAGGCTACTTCGGTATGGCACTTCTTATTCTTCTCCCTGACAGAAAAATCTATGACCGGTCACCACAAAACGATGTAATTTACGTCTTTTTCTGCCCAAGGAGCCAGATGCAGAGTCGCTATAATTGGCTTACTTTCTAGCTGTCATATACTGAGGGTGTATAGAGAACATTGACTAGAGAGGGTTTTTATCTGACTTAGAGATACATTGTTTTGCAAACCCTAAATATTTGCTGCAGGAGGATTTCACGCTTTGGCATTCTAAAAATCAATCAGATTGCTATATATGAATGTGTGTGTGCGTGTGTGCATGTGTGTGTGTGCTTGTTTACTTGTTTGACCTAGTTGAACTCTATTAAGGTGGCCTTTTTGCAACAGTGTAAGACTTACCACTTTCACCTTTGTACAGTTTAATTGAGTTTTTCTGAAGAAAGAAAAAGGCTTTTGGGCCAGCCACAGCCTCTTCTTAACTTCCTTTTGCATTTTAATAAAAAATTGTTTAGACCTTTTTTGTATTATTAATTGCTTAAAATAAGTTGTACTTCTTTAAAAGTAATTATAGACCATTTTCAACAACACTAAGGGCCCTATCGTACTCGTGGCGCAATAAGGCGCAAGACGTGTTTGGCGCAATTTGTTGCTATTTTTAGACCAGCTTAACCCTAATTTTCACGCTTGCACCATGGTGTTAGCTAGTGTTAGTGTTAGTGTTAGTAAATAGCAAATTTGTCCACCTGTCGGGTTTTGGAGACGTATGCATCACTATGGGGCATAAGAATAGGACGTGTGTTTGGATATAACTCAGTTTTTTGACCACACTTTGTTATTATTGCTCATTTTTCCTTTTGCTGGAAATTAGAACTGAATTTAGAAATAGTTTTTAAACAAATCTCGCACTTAACAAACTAAATTAAATATGTAGACTGTCTTCAGTGGAGTGCGTACAACACCGTTTCCTTATCCACGAAAGTAAAGGAGTATAGAGTAAAAGTAAAGAGGCCGAATGGAGGAGGCTCGTTCTTTATCCTCACGCTGCAGAAGGTCTGTTTAACTGTTTTCTCGCTAGTAAAGCATTCAGTTTTTCCACTTACAAATTCCATCATGTAAATAGTAAATGCGCCATGGCGTGACACAACTGATTGTTAAAGGGAATGGGAGATGAGACTGATTGGTTTAATGCACATTATGCTTAAAACACACCCATAACTCATTAAGATAATGTATAAGCACAAACTTGTTAGACCATGCGCCGTAGTGCAGAATGTATTTTTCCGTCCTTAAGTGGATTCGGACGCGTCCTTAATGCTTTTACGCCATGCGCTTTAGACTTTGTGCCTAGATTGTTAAAATAGAGCCCTAAGAGTGCACTTTTGTATCAATCATAAAAGAAATACTAGAACTAAAATGTATAAATCCACATAAAAAAAAAATTATAGTAATTTTTAGCAAATAGTCTTTTTGAACCATACTATAGTAAAATCGATTGAGTAACACAAGAACTCTAGTAAACAAATTACCACTAGGATATACAATACAAAACTGTTCACTGTAGTAAAAACTAATGTATACCAGAGTGTTTATTACAGTTTATCAGCTCACTAGTTAATACTACAGGATGCTGCACCATTCATTAACAATGAGTTGTAAATATTATAATATATAGAGTATAATACACCTTAGTATGGCTCAAAAACACTATAGAATTTGTTATAAATTACTTTAGTATTTTTTCATGAGGGAATTGACAGAAACCAAAAAAGGTGTCCATTTTAAAACTATATACTTAAAATGGCTTCTGTTATTTTGTTTGCACTTGGCTATTTTGAAGCCATTTTAAGATGATGGTTATTACAAATGCAAAGCATCAAGGAAGAATACTCTGGACTTATGCATTTAGGTAATAAGAACAGGACAAAATGTCCTCAGTATAATGATGATATTAAATGTGCAAATAGACTCTATTATAATGGCATAAAATTGCTGGCACAGAATCCCTACCAATGTAAGGCAGTACATATTAAACATCAACAAGATGTTCTGCTGAGTCTCGTGAGGCCCAGCGAAAGTGGCACCATTTTTATTTTAGCCTGAAAAAGTATGAGGAAAGCAAATACTCATACTTCACTACTAAAGAAAATGGTTTGGAGACGTTATTTAACATATCCTCGAATAAAAATACCTGCACTGAGTAATGGACATTTACATTGGACTGTACAGTGCATTTCACACAAATCTAATCCTCATTTATAAATACCAGTGTTCTTTTTATTGTTATTAATTCTAATTTTAAATGTATTAATTTAAGGTATATCTTTGTTTACTGTAAAAAGATTGAATATTAATATTAAAATTATATTAAATTATTATTTTATCTTTTTTTTTTTTTACTGGTTTGAGCCTTATCCTCAATTCTTTCATTGCAAGATGTTTTTTTCCCCCGCTACAGACTTGCGTGGAGTACTAATTACTATAAACTGTACTCATTATTGCAGCAGTGTGTTAGTGTGACAATAATCTGAACCACTCATCCTCATTCTCACTGCAGTCTGAATAGTGATTGCAGCAAATGGGAGATTCAACAGAGCCTTAAATTAGCACTATTCTCAGAACTAATATGAGATATTGCTCTTCTGGATGTGTGAGGCAATTTAATGAGCATTTTCTTCTTCAAGTAAATACTGATGCACATATCCCAATGACATTAATGTGGGCATGATTATAAACACAAAATGCTTACACACATACACACACACGCACTCTCATTCTTGTATATATGGTTCACGAGGGCTCTCCATACACTGGAAAAAAGAATCACTGGATTTACAAAAAAAGTTAAGGTAACTGGTTGCAAAAAAGTTAAGGTAACAATTTATCAACCCAGGCTCATTCTGAAAACGTACCTTTATATACATTTCTGGAGACCGCGGAATACATCCCAGGAGGTACATTTTTTTTGCAGTTTTTGTTTTCGCGAATCCACCAGAGGCCGCTGTGTACGCTTTTTGAGATCTCAAATTTCTCTCGCAAGTGCCATTCGCGCCTGCTGTTCTCGCTGACTGTCAACTGACTGTTTGACTGACTGAATGACTGACTGACTGACCGATCGACTGACCCACCTTCCTCCTTCCCTAAACCCAACCAATTGTATTGATTGACCCGCCCATCCACTTCCCTAAACCCAACCAACAATTTTCAAAAGCAATCCAGAAAAAGAAAAGCCCTATGCCTGATTTTTACCAAGTTTTCAGATTTTAACCACATTCTCACCCTGTTATTTGTTTGTTTATTTAATTTTTTGGATTCTGTTTTTTTCTTTCCTGCTTTCTGGAACTGTTCTTCGCCAGATTTGGACCCCGCCGTCGCGGCCAACTCCTCTCTGTGTCGCAAGTCCGCCGACATACATGGCGAGCTAACGGGACAAACTGGCAACAGCGGGAAAGCCGTCCATACGGAGGTAAGCGGTCAGCTGGTAAGCGTGAAAAGGAACGGCATAATACGTAGTGTAGCGTAGCGTTCATTTTAAAAATGAAATGCAGCCATACGTAGCTCTGGCTACATAATTCACGGCCTCCAGAAACGTATATAGGGCTACGTTTTCAGAATGAGCCTATGTTGCAATTTATATAGGCTGAATTTAAACAAAAAAATTAAACTTAGTTAGCCCATATAAATTGTTTGCGCTAATTTAATGTAATGTATTTTATCTATTTTATTTACATTTTGTTAAAAGATCCAGTTAAGTAAGATTTTTAAGTGTATTGAATTACGAGGACACAGGGCATATGGTTGTAAACCACCTTAGTGAACAACTAGGTCATTCCCATGTCATTATACAATGTTGTGTCCTCATAAATCACATAAACATGTTACAGTGTATTCATTAACTGAGTAATATTAATTAATTGCATGTACGTATGTGTTTAGGGTTAGAATGTGTTTGATCTAGGGTAAGTTGCATTGTTTGTTTTGGAAACTGAAATGCAAGTAGTATAGTAAGTAGAAGAAAATTGCTTATTTTTTATCTTATTTTTGTCTTCCGGGTTTCAAATGAAGTTCTATTTCATTCTTCATTTGAGGGCAAAAAGACGTTCAAAAAAGTGACGATACACTTTTTTTTAAACACTCCAACACCCCCACATTGCAGTAGGTGGGGCTGTAAATGTGTTGCGCTGCACAACACAACAATGCTGGTGGCTGAGCGAGAATAAAATTGTTGATGCCAGTCTTTAAAAGCGTACTTTTCATTCATTCATTCATTTTCTTTTCGGCTTAGTCCCTTTATTAATCTGGGGTCGCCACAGTGGAATGAACCGCCAACTTATCCAGCATATGTTTTATGCAGCGGATGCCCTTCCAGCTGCAACCCATCACTGGGAAAAGTTTAAATAGTTTAAATATTACTTGTTTGTGTTTTGCTATTTAATTTGTTGGTTGTGACCATCATAAAGGTGTGATAAATAGGAAATCACTATGCCTAAAAAAAGAAGTTGGTGAGACACAATGTTTGAGTCTTGACCACTTTTTGTTGGAAGATTCTTGTGTTTGGAACAAATTTTGTTTGATATAATTTGTATCTTATTTAAAGTGCATTTGAAACAAAGCCCACTACCATTTTTGTTTTACGCCAACCTGATTTCACCAAGTAGGACATGTTCCTGGATTAACTTCTATGTTTATCCTGGAACAACATTCCAATCAGCCAATCAGAATTAAGGGATATGTTTACAGTTTATGTTAGGTTTAGGCTTGTGGTTAGGTGTATGCCCTTCTACATGATTGTTATCCAACTGTTATTCCCCTCTAATTATGGGAATAATTTACAGTTAAGGTTGGGTTTAGAGGTAAGGAATAGGTATGGATTACATTTTCGAACAAAAATTATGTTCCAGGATCAACATAGATGTTAATGTAGGATCGCATCGTACTTGGCCAAATCATGACGTGCATTTGTTTTATATTGTATTTATTTACATGAAATTTAGCTGCATGTATGTTTAGCTTACATGTTCATTTTAAAATGATTTGAACCACATTCCTTGTTATGCCATTAAGCTTAAAGGTCCCATGAAATTAAAATATAGTTTTTAGATGTTAGTATCAGTGTTGTTAGTTTTTAGGATATCTTTAAGCTAGTGCACACCAAAACAGTGACAAAATTCGCACTTAGATGATATAAAACCAATATAAACATGTAAAGCTTGCAGTTTGTCACTTTCGCCTAAATGGATCAACGGTTTTATTCATGTCACCTCATACTTCAGTTTCTCATCAAATCGTGACCAATCAAATGCTCTATACTGGCATGCCCCACCCCCTTTAAGACACTTCACATTTGATGCACTTGAGCTGAAACACTCTAACTGACAGAGCGGTGATAAAACAAAACGCTATTGGCTGTTTTTTTAAAAGGGGAGGAGATACGCTATGTCCCACCCTTTCTTTGTGTTTCAGTTAAGATTACGTCAAACATCAAATAAAAATGCACATTTCAAAGCACTTCACAGGACCTTTAAGGTAAACATTATAGTGAGTTCCAGCTCGGTTGTGTTTGGTATCTCTACCATAATTACCAGACTTTAACTGTCTTTTCTTTTCATTCATTCATTTTCCTTCGGCTTAGTCCCTTTATTTATCAGGGGTCGCCACAGCGGAATGAACTACCAACTTATCCAGCATATGTTTTATACAGCGGATGCCCTTCCAGCCGCAACCCAGCACTGGAAAACACCCATATACTCTCGCATTCACACACATACAATACGGCCAATTTAGCTTATTCAATTCACCTGTACCGCATGTCTTTGGACTGTGGGGGAAACCGGAGCACCCAGAGGAAACCCACGCAAACACGGATAGAACATGCAAAGTCCACACAGAAATGCCAACTGACCCAGCCGGGCCTCGAACCAAAGACCTTCTTGCTTTGAGGCGACAGTGCTGACCACTAAGCCACTGTGCCGCCTTTCTTTTTTTTAATTTACTTTTATATTCGCTATGCATGTCTTGCACCATAAGCCTTCACTCAGAATGCCTGGTCATAATTATGGTGAAAGTAACTCAAAAGGAATTCAAAAACATGACAATTTAAAGACCATAATACTTTAACATGACTAATTATTTTTAAAATACACTAACTAGTAATATATAATAACTAACATGTTGTAAGTAACTTGCCCAGCACTGAGCCTAACATGAATATATTTTATGCCAGTACCTAAGCTTGCAGTACTCGTCTCAAAGGAGTGCACTCTGTGTTTGAAGAGGACGTATTAATGACTGTGAAAATCACTTTACCCTTCACGAGCTCCGAATCACATGCAGAGGTAGAAAACAATCCACCAACTAGTCACAGCCTGTTTAAGATGCGTCTCAGAGGAAATCAAATCGCATTCGGATGTTGACTCTCACGCTCCGCATTAATTGTAGGTATTAATAAAGACATAGTGCAACTGCGAGAACATGCGCAAGTGCAGTAATTGAAGAGCAGGTCTCAATTATTCTTGCATAGTTTATCAAATAGCATCATCCTCTGACACAAAAACAACAACAACACACACACACACACAAAACATGGCAGATGAAATATTGTGTGAGGATTGCTCAGCTCACTCTAATATGAATAAATGAGGACCTTGCTGTGCCCTTTGCCGGGTTCCTATATCGCTCCCCGTGGCTGCACACTTGTCCACCAACTACAGCCAGTCAGATTAATCGCTGGCAACACAGTCGCCCACACACAACTGGCAAAATTGGGTGGGCGACAGGTGTCATTTATAATGTATGGCTTCACCTGAGGGGGCGGCATGATTTCCAATTACACCTCACACCTCTGGGGCCTCGCTGTGTAATTATGCAGGAGCGGCAAGCAGGAGCAAAAAACTTGGGGAGATAAAACTCAGGTCAACTTAAACCGATTTTGACCGAAGTCGCTGTCAATTATTGTAATGCACACTGAAACATTTAGAAGTTAGTATGCTAATGTAAAGTTGTCAATTAAGTGTGGATAAAAAAAAAAGAAAGAAAAAAGTTATTCTAACTCTAAGAGCAGCTATTAGACCCAGTGTTAACTATGCATAATCTTAAAATGTTAATATATTAAAACAGTAAATGACTACCCACACATAAATGGATCTGTGTGTGTACACTTGATGGAGGAAATGCAGAGCACAAATTATGAATATGGATGACCAAATTTACACAAATGTACTCCCTTTCTCCTTAGTAATCGTTTCCACAAGCTAAAAACATACTAATATGCAGAAATTGCTTACTTTGTTTCACGCAACTATTAAACAACGTCATGGTAAGACACATGACACTAAGGGAAAGCAATGAACAATGATCTTACAACATTAAATGTGACATAGGCGTCACGGTGGCGCAGTGGGTAGCACGATCACCTCACAGCAAGAAGGTTGCTCGTTCGAGCCTCGGCTGGGTCAGTTGGCATTTCTGTGTGCAGTTTGCATGTTCTCCCCGTGTTCGCGTGGGTTTCCTCCAGGTGCTCCGGTTTCCCCCTCAAGTCCAAAGACATGTGGTATAGGTGAATTGAATGGACTAAATTGGCCGTAGTGTATGTGTGTGAATGCGGGAGTGTATGGATGTTTCCCAGTGTTGGGTTGCGGCTGGAAGGGCATCCGCTGTGTAAAACATATGCTGGATAAGTTGGCGGTTCATTCCTCTGTGGCGACCCCTGATTAATAAAGGGACTAAGCCGAAAAGTCAAAATGAATGAATGAATGAAAATGTGACATAAAACACCAGTGTACATGGCCGATGAGTAGGTTTCTGCAGATTTTTCGCCCATCATTAAGTCTATTTATTGTAAATGTGTGTAAATTTATATTTACTCAGTTTTAAAATTTATTTCAGTAATATTATTGACAAATATGAAAATGTTCATATGATTTATTTACAATACAGTTTGTTAAAGTAATATTTTCTGTCTTTTAGTAGATATATTATGGTGCAACACGGTGGCGCTGTCGCCTCACAGCAAGAAGGTCGCTGGTCAGTTGGCATTTCTGTGTGGAGTTTGCATGTTCTCCCCGTGTTCGCGTGGGTTTCCTCCAGGCTAAATTGTCCGTAGTGTATGTGTGTATGTCCTGATCCTCCAGGTTGGGGGTTGACCGTTGGGCTAACAACCCACCTCATAAAAACTAGATGATATGAAACACCAATATGGTGCGGCTAAATATCAACTTCGATATAAATGGCTCTGGAAGTAATAAGTATGTAAAGTAAGATATATTATATGAGAGACTTGCTTTGTTTACCAAATAAGTGCATCTAATTGGAGTTGCATTGTAAACATTAAATAAAAGTTTAAAAGGTATTTTCTTGTTTCATATATTAAGTTTTTAGTTATGATACTCCCAAAATCATTCCGCATAAATCCGCACATTTTTTACTAAATTCAGAAATTTATCCAGAAATAGCAAAAAATGTCTGCAGATTTTGTCTGATCCTACCAATGAGAAAAGAACTTATAATAAATAAATAAATAAATAAATAAATATTGTGATGTTTTACTCATAGATATAATAGATGTCGCCTGGCCTATTGTTGTCTATTGGAAGGAATGCGTCAATAGAGCCACCATTTTAGTACAGGGTAGCGCTCCTTTGAAATGAATGTGGGACCATGGTGCAGTGGAGGACTGTGGCCATCCAGAGCCAGAGATATATACACATATATCTATGATCGGGAATTTTCCCCCGTGGTCAGTACTCAAAAATTTTTTTACTAAAATTTTAATTATGAAAATTATAATTTGACATCACTTTTCTACATTGATGGATAAGTGACCACACGGGCATTGCCGATAAAGAGTGTGTGTTTGTGTGCATGAAAATGTATTATCCTCCCTCCCTGTTAAATTTGATCTAATCCGTGTCCTGAAACACACCCCTGCTTTCACTTCTCATTCTAATGGAGGGAGCGATTCGTTTGTGAATGAATCCCCGTTATGAACGACTCGTTCACTTAGCCGACAATAATACAAATTTTTGAAATGACATTAGTTTTTGTACTATTACTATTGACTAATTTATGACATTTTAATATTTAACATTTAATAAGACATTTTAAATATATTACAATAAATTTGTAATATATTTATTGTAATACATTTTAAACTATGTTACAATAAATATATTATTAATTTATTATAATGTATTTTTTCTGTGAATTTATTTATTTATTTATTTATTTATTTATTTATTTATTTATTTATTTTAGAAGCCATTCTTTCAGTCATTGGTGTTAGTTGATCATACAAAAACCATAATAGTACTGTCAGCGATCTATCCTGTGCAGATCTTTGGAGAATTACACATAGGCCACTATATGAAATACAACTCCCAGAAGTCTTTACACTCACACACCAGTTCCTGATCCCCCTGATTACACACACACTGAAAGCTCATTATGGACTGATTACTTGGACTATAAAGACACCTCATTCACACAGACTCTTTGCTGAGTCTTGTTTATCTGTAGAGAGCATTTCAAAGTGTTTCCTTGTCCTGCCTATCGTGTTTTTTGACCTTTGCTTTGTTTATTGTTTTATGTTGTTTTCCCGCCTGTCCCGACCATTTGCTTACCTTTCTGACTATGCTTTAGATTACCTGTATGCTCCAGTTTGCTCCTGTCTTGACCATTGCCTGCCTGACTATTCTGTTTAATAAATGCACATGGATCGTCACCTCTGTTGTCCCCGACTCGTTACAAGTATAATCAGGGCTTGACATTAACTTTTTTGATCACCAGCCACTGTGGCTAGTAGTTTTCCAATGTTACTAGCCACTCGCCATTTTTACTAGCCACAATTTTGTTGTTGGGAAAATATTTTGATATGCATAAATTTGACTTTGGCATGCTAAAAAAATAATAATTTAAATGTTGTGTTATGTCCACATGCCTCCTTGTTAATTTACCTTTTTTTTCACATGACTTTTTAGGGCTCAACACTAAGGATTTACCATTTTTTTTCTCTGGCCACACCAAACTAATTATTTCCTTGCCACAATTTTTATATAATGTGTCAAAAAAAGCTAAATATTGCTGTATACATACAGTACACTTTTTATTCAACAAAAATGTTTTAAAAAAAACAATTGATATTTAAAAAAAAATTCTCATTTATATAAAACTATACACAGCAGTTTGTCTGAAGGTCCCAGATCATCAGGTATCCATAAATAAACGGTGTGTTATCTCCTATTAAGCCAACGTTATTGTAAAGGATGATAATTAAACCATATTAACAAAAATAACTGGAAGCAAAAGAAAGCAGGTGAAAAACATTCTTTGTGCGATAGTGAAAGGATGATCGCGCACACACGGTTAACGTTAGGCCCAGTAATAATCTGTTCAAAGAATGCTAAAAGTGAAAGCGGCAACAGTGGCTGCATACAAAAAATCTGGAGATCTCTTGAAAGCAGCAGGACTGTGGGTGCATGAGCACCGCTTCTTTCAAATCTATTTCAAAGACAAACGATCGCACCTGTTGCGTTTCCAGGCATGGTTGTTTTGCACAAGGAAACGGGAGCTTTTAAGCACTCACGTGCATCACAACGTCAGTGAGCGAGGATCGCCTGTGTCTCGTCATGACCCTGATCATCCTCTCATTCAGTATTCCCTTGCTTTCTTTTGCCCGAGTGAACAGTTATCAATCGTGCTGCTTTGCGATTCTAAGAGCACATTTGCATGCATATTGACAAAAGGTCTTTAACTAAAATTCTAATCTTTAGGGACGAGGCAGCTCTGGAAATGTAAAAATTATTTTCAACCAGCCAAAGTGGCCAGTGGGGGTGTCTGTCTAACCCACCACAGCTGAAATCTACCCGCATTTGGCGGGTTGGCGGGTGTTAATGTCAAGCCCTGAGTATAATGATTTTGGTTTTAAAATATTTATTATCAATGTTGTCTTTGCTAGTTTGTGCTTCCTGATGTTTTTAGAACCATTAAACATTTTTCATGATTATATAGAAAGTTCAAAGAAAAGAATTTGAGTATTTTACATTTACCTGTAGTAATTTGTCACTTTTAATCAGTGTAATGCATCCCTCCAGAAAGAAAGAAAGAAAGAAAGAAAGAAAGAAATCCCAAAACTTTGAACAGTTTAAGATCCACCAACTGGGTCTGTGAACTTTAATTTATGAACCAACTACTAGTCTCCTGTAATGCTTGTCCACATTGGTCCTCTGCAACAGAAGCAGTTAATTGTGTTGGTATAATTCTCTTCAGCATGGGTTCATGGGTCAACAGCAAGCTCCAAAACTCACCAACACTTCATCTTCCATGGAAGAGGATCTCACCTAAATCCTCTGGACGCCAAAGAGACAGATGTATTACAGATTAAAGGATTAACGACAGACCTACCTCTAAGTCCTTATTTGAAAGCCTTAAGCCTCCATCAGAGACCAGAAGGGCTCATCCAAGGTGCTGATCTGGCTCATCCGTGCTTGTTAAAAGAGATAGATCCTGACAAAGCCACATCATAAAGCTTGGGAGATTTTGCCACTGTCACACAATTTTTGAGTACTGGAAAAGATACTTTGGTCCTTTCTGTTAGTGGTGACACAAAATCGATTAAAGCCCCATTCAGACTACACAATTTTTATTGTCAGTTGATAGTCACTGTGTTAGATTATGCATATAGATAATATTTTGACATGTCGTGGGTACCTAATATGCCAGATTACATTGCTTCGTGAACAATCATAGCGTGGCATCTACGCCGAACATTCTATCATAAAGAAGCCAGATACGTTACAATTGTCTCTGTAACTGTCCGTGGTGGATGAAGTACACAAATTAAACACTTGAGTAAAAATAATGATACCCTAATTTAATTTTACTCAGTAGAAGTACAATGTCCTGCTTTTCAACATTACTTGAGTCAAAGTGCAAATTGATTTGACTTTATTTCAGTAATAAAAGTAAACGTACTTACTTACTAATGCAACTCCATGAAAGTTGAATTAACAAACTTTTTCATGCTCTAATAACCACACTGATAATTCATGATGTATGTATTCATGAAACCACATTCACATGAAGAACACCATTGAGTTTATAAAATCTCACTTTGAATGGATCATTTCGATTATTGAATTATTTACTGGAGCCTCACTCTGAATCAATCATTTGAATCAGTTAGTTGTTGATGTTGAACAGATGTCAGTCCAATTCATTCATTCAATTAATTGTTTGGTGAAATTTGTGAGCCAATTTAACAGGTTAAATTATAAAATTCTGTTTTTCTTTCATGAACAAAACACCACTATATTTATTATTAATCTCTGAGCAGGTGACCATTTCTTCCCTTCAAAATAACTTTTTACTCAGCTTCATTTAGGAAGTATAGTAGAGTAAAAAGTACATTTTATTTTTTGTTTTGGAATGCAGTGAAGTAAAAGTAAAAGCTTCCTAAGATGAATATTCACCTGACAAAAGTCTTGTCGTCGATCCCAGTTGTAAGAGCAACAAATAATAACTTGACTTCTAGTTGATCATTTGGAAAAGTGGCAAAAGGTAGATTTTTTTCAATGAATCATCTGTTGAACTGCATCCCAATCATCACAAATACTGCAGAAGACCTATTGGAACCCGCATGGACCCAAGATTCTCACAGAAATCAGTCAAGTTTGGTGAAGGAAAAATCATGATTTGGGGTTACATTCATTATGGGGGTGTGCAAGAGATCTGCAGAGTGGATGGCAACATCGACAGCCTGAGGTATCAAGACATTTGTGCTGCCCATACATTACAAACCACATCACAGGGCAAATTCTTCAGCAGGATGGCTCTCCTTTTCATACTTCAGCCTCCACATCAAAGTTCCTTAAAGAAAAGAAGGTCAAGGTGCTCCAGGATTGGCCAGCCCAGTCACCAGAGCTGAACATTATTGAGGATGACTGGGGTAAGATGAAGGAGGAGGCATTGAAGATGAATGCAAAGAATCTTGATGAGCTCTGGAAGTCCTGCAAGAACACTTTCTTTGCCATTTCAGATGACTTTATTAATAAGTTATTTGAGTCATTGCAGAGATGTATTGATGCAGTCCTCCAAGCTCATGGGAGTCATACACAATATTAATTCTTTTTCCACTGCACCATGCCTTTATATTCTATACTGTACATTATTTCTGTTAAGTGACAAGACTTTTGTCTAAGCAAAGTCAGACCTTAATGTCCTAATTAAATCATTAAAAATCAAGGCATGATCATATTTTATTTTGGTAAAATAAGCATAATCTAGAGGCCTTTGACTTTCATATAAACCACTTATCATACCAAATGATCAACTAGAAGTCAAGTTATTATTTGTTGTTCCTAAAACTTGTATGGGCGACAAGACTTTTGTCAGGTAGTGTACTCAGAGATACTTAAAATATGTACTTAAGTACAGTAGTGAAATAAAAATACTTACTGTCCACAACTGGTAATTGTCTATTGAGTGTTCCTCCCTCCTGTCTTTTTTTTTAATAGTTCCCAAATTATGTTTAACAGAGCAAGGAATTGTTCACAATATTTCCTACAATATATTTTTTTCTTCTGGAGAAAGTCTTATTTGTATTATTTTGGCTAGAATAATATGTTTTTAATTAATATAAAAAAAAAAAGTAGTCCCTCAATTTCACATCATGCAGGCAAGCATACTGTTGCCATAACTCCAGAAAGCGTTCTTACATTTCGTACGTTCACCTATAGCAGCACAGTCCTCTCTCTTTAATTTTGCCATTTTAAACATGTGTATGTTTAACCTGCCCGTCCTACACCACCCACTCACTGGGATCGAACTGACAATCCTTTGCATGCAGGCAAATGCTCTAATGAGGAGGCTAAAGACCGTAGCCTCTAGCATCTGTCGCCAGCACCTTTTGAGATCAGGAGAAAGAGGTTTACCTGCACAGCACTTGACTAGCTGGCCTCCATTACATATGGAAGAGGTTATGTGCTCCTACATTGTAAAAAAAAATTTAGTTGAATCAAATTAACTTTTCTAGTTATCTCAACTTACATCAGTCAAACTGACTAAAAACATTCACTTAAACTTTGTATTGACCTTATTCTTCACTTCACTTATTCACTTCCATTGATTTTTACACCCTAAAAACAGCTTTTTATGCTGCTTCATGTTGCAAACTGATATTTTTTTATTATATTATTCTACTTTTTATGTATAGTCATGAACACACTTGTTTGTAGAGCAAGTAGTTTGACGTTTTCTGCTGTTTATTAATCCTAGTCATTTCTCCCATAGGCAACTGAATCGGAAGTTCTAAAACAATCACAAAAATGAGTGCACTTCCGCATCGCAGGATAAGGTCAATAGCCAGTGTTGGGGAAAGTTACTTTTAAAAGTAATGTATTACAATATTAAGTTACTCCCCAAAAAAGTAACTAGTTGTGTTACTTAGTTACTTTTTATGATAAGTAATGCGTTTCTGTTACTTTTGAGGTACTTTTCCTTACCTTTTCTGAGGCTTGATCTCTTTCAGATATGCAGTTTTTTTTCTTTTTTTAAATAGAGGAGCTCTGCAATTAACAACACACTGTATAACCTACACCTTCATTTACCTTTAAAAAAAGACATCAAAAAATAGTTATGTAGGATAATGTTATCTTCTGAGAACTTCCTGACCCCAGAGTTATACATATGCATCGTATATGCAGATTTTGTCGTATTAGTTACGTAAAATCACTGTCCATTGAGATAATCCCCTTTTCCTTTTTCTTCAATTCATTCAATATAATGAATGAATTCTTCATTGAGATTGTGATTCACATGTGATTGCGTTAATTTTAATTCAGCAATCTATTTTTTTAAAATCTAATTAATTAAAATAAGGCGGCATGGTGGCTCAGTGGTTAGCAAGAAGGTTGCTGGTTCGAGTCCCGGCTGGGCCAGTTGGCATTTCTGTGTGGAGTTTGCATGTTCTCCCCGTGTTGGCGTGGGTTTCCTCCAGGTGCTCCGGTTTCCCCCACAGCTCAAAGACATGCACTATAGGTGAATTGGATTAACTAAATTGGTCGTAGTTTATGAGTGTGTGTGTGTGAATGAGAGAGTGTATGGGTGTTTCCCAGTACTGGTTTGCAGCTGGAAGGGCATTCGCTGCGAAAAACATATGCTGGAACAATTGGTGGTTCATTCCGCTGTGGTGACCCCTGATAATCAGGGACTAAGCCGAAGGAAAATGAATGAATGAATGAATAATTAAAATAAAAAGTAACTAGTATTACATTTAAAAAGTTACTCAAATATTATTGCTTCATTTTTTTTAAGTAATGCATTATTTTACTTGTTACTTAGAAAAGTAATATTATTACATAACACGTGTTAATTGTAATACGTTACCCCCAACACTGTGTATAGCTTTAAAAAAAAAAGTATGATTAACTAATTAAAATAAGTTAAATAATATAAAAATATTTGTTGTCATGACTTTTTGTCATATCATTTTTTACAGTGCATTGGTCTACGTCACCCATGTGATGGAACTCATCGTGGAAGTGAATTAATTAAACTTGCTAGACTTTCTGGGTTGACATTGTGAAGCGCTGAAGATATGGCAATGGTTGCTGTGCACTACACGAGAAAAAAACTATTGTTTTGTTTTTTTCTGACGCTCATTTATCATTTACAAATCCCCACGACACACTACACTCAAAACATGACGATTGCTGTTTCTTAAAACTACTTATTTTAAATGAGCTGAAACAACACAAGAGGGACAACTTAATTGTTTTATGTTCAATTCACTTAAATATGTAAAAACTACTAAGTTAACTTAATTCCTTCATATTGTCCAAATACAAATCGAGCATTTTTTATAGTGTATATAATGCAAGTCATTCCAAAATCAGGATAAAAAGTCTAATCTGAAGGGGGCTTTAGATGAAAATGAAGAATGAATGCATAATGCGAGTATGTGAAAGTGCTGAGGGAAGACCATGTCGACACTGACATCACATGGAAAACTACTCTAAGGTCTTTAATTGTGACCATTATACAGAGGGGCACTGTATCATTATCGCATTTGTAATTCCTGAACTTTTTTAAATGAAAAACATGAGTTTGAATGACACTGGTGTGGTTTTTCCAACCACCTGAGTCCTATTCATAGTAGTCCAGTAATTGGTGTTACAGATGGATGTAGTTTAATGATCGAGAACCACAACCTCTCGTTGACCTGGCCTGTGAGACCATACAGCCCCCAGTTTTGAGGCCTAGAGGAAAATGAACACTGAGAATACTGTAATTACTCAGCAGCTGAAAATCCTATGCCTTTTGAAGTGGCCCAGATCTCCTGTGTGAAATGTTGGCAGGCAGGAACATAATTGAGAAGTTTCTATTAAGAGGAGCGGTATAGCATGTACCTGCTGGGACTGTTTCTTATGTGCACAGGCCCCTTTTTTTATTATTTGTTTGTTTGTCAAATTATGTTGCAGTCATGCCATTGGTAGATGTGTGGCTTTCACTAGACTCCAGATGCCTACATTTTAACATATTTGCTCACAGTCAGGCAGTTTGGGACTGAAATGTCCCATGAATGGTGTTAAAATGTTACTGCCATTTCATTTAAAATAATGTAGCCCCTTTAGACAATGATCAGGACCACGGTTTGATTATCCATAGATTTATTTGACCTGTTTCTCTCTCTCGCACACTTTTTCTGTGACAGATTCAGCACTCCCAGCAGGCTTTTTAAAAATTATTTATTTTATTTGTTTATTTTTTATTTTATTTTATTTTTTTGCTAAAACAAGGCTAGATTTGGCTTTCAGTGATAATCTAATAGACGTCTAAGAATAGTCCAATGAACTGTAAAAAATGATTAGTTGACTTTACTTAAAATACTTGAGTAAACCTGTTGCTTTTAAAATTATTAGTTGACTGTACTTAAAAAATTAAGTAAACCCATTGCCTTAAATTAGTTAAAAAATTATAAAAGTTAATAAACTATGTGCATTATTCTAAAAATTAAGTTAAATCAACTTAACAGTTCCAAGTTACAATGGGTTTACTCACTTTTTTAAAGTAAAGTAAATAATCACTTTTTACAGTGTACTTGTCAGGATTCTGCCACTCCGGTCTTGTTAATTCTTGTTTTGGTGGCAGAGTCCAGACACTAGTCCTGTCCTGTCTTGTATGTTGTGCTCGGCTTGAGTTTTCTCAGGTTGAGCACTCATTTTCTGTCATTTTGTGTCTTTTGTATGAGCACCGTCTCAGCTGCACTTGGGCCGTGCGCGAGGTCTGGGCGTGTTTGCGACGCGCGCTCTCATCCTGGTGTTTGCTCTGTCTGCAGCGTGGTGTTTCATTCTCAGCATCTCAGTCTAGTTGGTTTCGGTTGGCGCTGAGATGAAACATGCACGTTGCATGTGTGAGTGCACGGTGAGAGTTTTTATTTATCGTGTACTCCTGCCTTGCATTCAGTTTTCTGTTGTTGTGTTTTAGCACGTGGTTCAAGTTTACATGCGCCGCGTGCTTTAGTGTCATGTGAACGCGGTTAATGGCTGCTGTTCTAGTCTTGTTATGTGAGCACATGGCTTGTGTTTGTTTGTGTCATGTGCTCTCCTGTCTATTGTGTAGTCCCACCCTCCTTGTTAACCCATTATTAGTTTATTATGTTCACCTGTTTGTGTGTTAATTATTTCTGCTTATATTCTCCTCATGTCTGCTGTCCTGTGCCAGTTTGTCGTCGATTATTTTTTTGTCCTGTCGTGTTGTGTCCAGTCCTGCGCTTTCCTGCCAGCCCAGTTTGTTTGTTTATTTGTTTTGTTAATGTTTTCCCCCTCTGGCTAGTTTTTGTGTTTTTTTTGTTTTGTTTTTAGTAAATAAAAGCCATCTTATGTAGCACATGAGTCCTCGCTCCCTCATCCTTCCTGAAATCCGTGACAGTACTAGTCATCAGAAAGACAGGAATTATTTATTTATTTATATATATATATAAAATAACTATATTATTATTATTATTATTTAAAGGGCATTACACCGACTTTACAAATCATGCACTAAAGTTAAAGTGTTTTGAGATTATATTTCATATGCACTACAGTCGTGGCCAAAAGTTTTGAGAATGACACAAATATTAGTTTTCACAAAGTTTGCTGCTAAACTGCTTTTAGATCTTTGTTTCAGTTGTTTCTGTGATGTACTGAAATATAATTACAAGCACTTTATTCGTTTCAAAGGCTTTTATCGACAATTACATGACATTTATGCAAAGAGTCTTTGTAAAGTATTTGCAGTGTTGGCCCTTCTTTTTCAGTACCTCTGCAATTCGCCTGGCCATGCTCTCAATCAACTTCTGCGCTCACCTTTTCTTTTCCGGACAAGCCTTTTTCCAGATGCCCCAAACAATCGGAAAGGGGCTTCATCGGAGAATATGACTTTTCCCCAGTCCTCAGCAGTCCATTCGCCATACTTTTTGCAGAAGATCAATCTGTCCCTGATGTTTTTTTCGGAGAGAAGTGGCTTCTTTGCTGCCCTTCTTGACACCAGGCCATCTTCCAAAAGTCTTCGCCTCACTGTGCGTGCAGATGCGCTCACACCTGCCTGCTGCCATTCCTGAGCAAGCTCTGCACTGGTGGCACTCCGATCCCGCAGCTGAATCCTCTTTAGGAGACGATCCTGGCGCTGGCTGGACTTTCTTGGACGCCCTGAAACCTTCTTAACAAGAATTGAACCTCTTTCCTTGAAGTTCTTGATGATCCTATAAATTGTTGATTTAGGTGCAATCTTAGTAGCCACAATATCCTTGCCTGTGAAGCCATTTTTATGCAACGCAATGATGGCTACACGCGTTTCTTTGCATGTCACCATGGTTAACAATGGAAGAACAATGATTTCAAGCATCACCCTCCTTTTAACATGTCAAGTCTGCCATTCTAACCCAATCAGCCTGACATAATGATTTCCAGCCTTGTGCTCGTCAACATTCTCACCTGAGTTAATAAGACGATTACTGAAATGATCTCAGCAGGTCCTTTAATGACAGCAATGAAATGCAGTGGAAAGTTATTTTCAGGATTAAGTTAATTTTCATGGCAAAGAAAGACTATGCAATTCATCTGATCACTCTTCATAACATTCTGGAGTATATGCAAATTGCTATTATAAAAACTTAAGCAGCAACTTTTCCAATTTCCAATATTAATGTAATTCTCAAAACCTTTGCCCACGACTGTAGGTAGAGCATGTGAGTCTAAGTACAGTTTGAATGACCATGATCGAGGATGTTTCATTCCAAAACATGTTGCTGTGTTAAAATAAAATCTTCTACCAATTTAAATAAGCTGAGTTAGTTTTTACTCAGTTTTTTTGAGTGATTTAAGTTTCTGCAATGTTTTGAGCAATCTGAAGATACAGTGCATCCAAACAGTCACAAAAGTGAGATTGTGTTTAATGACCCTCCTTTTCGGAAGTTTGTACTGTACAGCTGTGGAAATGCTTACCAAAAAGCCCAGTGTGGCCTCTCCTCAAGCTTCCTGTCATGCTGACAGACAGATTTTTGGAGGACATCCTCTGGTCATGAAATGCATGAATTTTAAGCAGAGCAAAATAATGGACAACCTTTGCCTCAAGTGTTTAATTAACATATGGATTGGGTCTTTCACCTGCATGCTCGGCCCCACTGGGACATCTGTCCGATTCCTCTATATCTAGCCCACGGGTTATGACTATCTGGAGTGACTTCTCTTTCCACTGACATCTGACTCAGGACTCACTCAAGAGCCCCTGTGGACTCATTAGTGAGACAGAGCAAGAAGATCTCTGCTTTCCATTTCTTGCCATCTTGGGCAGATGGACAGGCAGCCTAGGCTGGATGAGCATAAAATACTCATAATCCATGCAGTTTCTTTAAATTCCCTTGATCCTAAGCCCACATGAGAAATTGAGTCCCCAACTGTCGTGAAGCTGTCATTGCTCTGGGGGACCATTTCCACTGCTCATTGGCTCATATTTATGCAGCATTTATCATAAATAAAGAACAGTGGATGAGTTTATGAGATTGTGGTGTTAAAAGAATAAAATGTCAAATAATTCAGACAACTCTGAGAGCTAATATTTAAACAGATTTCACCATCAAAGTAAAGCTTGTCAGTGTATTTTTAGTCAAGTGCTGCTACTCAAATTGATTAACTTAAGGTAATATATTCTACACTGCACTTCTGAAAAATAAGTTTATTCAAGTCTACTATTACTTCTTGTATACATCAGGCTTTTTTTATTTTTATTTATTTTATTTGTATCTAAGAATATTTATACTTTACTTACAATTATACACACACACACACACACACACACACACACACACACACACACACACACACACACACACACAAACACAAACACACGCGCACACACACACACACACACACACACACACACACACACA
>CAIGQV010019086.1:2466751-2504871 GCA_903798115.1 Danio jaintianensis
AGAGACTAGCGATGTCTGTGAGAGACTAGAGTGCTGTGAGAGACTATTGATGTCTGAGAGAAACTAGCGATGTCTGTGAGAGACTAGCGATGTCTATTGCTGCGTCCCAATTTGCATACTTATACTACAGCCTAAAAGTATGTACTTTTTGTGAAGGAAAAGTATATACTTCTGAGTGTGTAACAGAAGAGTATGCAAGCTTTGGGACATACTACTTCCCCATTAACAGCCCTGTCAATCATCCACACATTATCCACATTTCTTTCATATTTAATTTCCTATCTTATTGGAGAAGCAGCAGCAGGATAATCTGCCATTCACGAGTCTTTCATGCAGAGAAATCTCCTCAGGTCTTTGGATAATTATGCATTCAGACGTTAATGTCCAAACATATCTTTATATAAGTTCACGTTGTTGTTGCAGATGAAATATAACATGGAAAATGCGACTTAAACATGTTCCAGTTGGCTAGATATTAATTAACAGTCATACAAACACCTTTACCAAAGCCTCTCTACTTGACGGTTGGTCTCGCGTGTCTGCCATGTTTGTAGTTTATTTACACTTTTCATCCGCATTTGTAGTCCTAATCAAATTCACATCCAACACGCAATGTTTTGTGGGCAATATCAGTGATTAGAGTATGGACGGTTCTACACTTCGAATTTTTACCAGAAATAGTAAACCATCCGGGAAGCTTTGGCATACTCTTTTCAACATACTACGATTTGGGACATACTAATTCTATTTTCAAATACTATTTAGGACGGATAGTATGCGAATTGGAATTAGATGCATCATGTGAGAGACTAGCAATGTGCTGTGAGAGACTATTGATGTCTGAGAGAGACTAGCAATGTCTGTGAGAGACTAGAGTGCTGTGAGAGACTAGCGATGTGCTGTGGCCGCAGATATACTGAAGTCATTCCAAACAAGGGCCTGCACTTCCTAATATTTGACTTCTGTAACCTAATTGCTATTCTCTAATGCGGATCACTGTTTTCCCACAAATTAAAGGGTTTTTGTTGAAGTATAGCCACATCTAAAATTCCTTTAAATTGTGAATGATGCGGACTATATTAATTTTGGGGGAAAAATAATAATAATAATAATTTGTCTGTTTTTATTCTCCACTGTATTTCTGTATCAACTAAAAGCTGATGAATTTAGAACAAATGTGAGTGTTGGTTTGAGCATCTGAATTTTCAAAGGGAGTATATGAAAGATCAGAGGAAAGATGAAAACATGTTTTAGCGATGTCAGTTATAAGAGACTTGTGATTGGAGGTGTCACTTTCATGACATTCAACTTTGTTTTTCTGGTGTCAAATGCTTTCAGCCAAACAGAGAGAAATCGTAACCTGAAAGAAAGCTGTTATGTGTAAATGGAAACAGAAATTATTACACTAAATCCAAATGCAACATCACCCCACAGAGATAAAGCGTGATAATAGTCTCTGAATGGATGAGTGTTTTGCAGATCGTTGCCAGTTTCAGTGAGTCATAAAGCTGACAGATATGAAATCACTGCCAGAATCCTGTCTGCTCTTTCAATATGCGGAGCTCACTGAGAGATTTGTCCTAGCAGAAACAGGATGAGTAAAATATCAGTCAACAGGATAAGGGAAAGTTCCAATCGACAGGATGAGGACAATAACAATCATCAAATCAACAACACTATGTCTGAATATGAAGGAATGTCACAACATCTGTGGAGAACGTGGGTATATTTGACCCCCTCATAACTCCAAAATGATTGATGGAAAAATGTTTTCATCAAATTCGTATTACCATATTGTGATTCGGTTGTCTGAATCATGGTTCATTCATCTACTTATCTAGTTCAAGTCAATCAGATCAGAGTTGGTCATTGAAGGAAAAATTTTGAATAAAAATAAAAATCTATGGATTTCACTAATGTTCTAACATCTATGTCACGGTCACCAAGTAGAGTGCTCTCCAGACACACTAGAGGGCACGCTACACATCACATCAGCCACTGAACCAGATTACACATCCCATAATCCTCTGCATCTCACAGCTAAAACAGTTTAACAATTTGGCCACTGATTACACTGACAGAGCTGCACAACATCATTACTGAATACACACACTAGACTACCTGACAAAAGTCTTGTCGTCGATCCCAGTTGTAAGAGCAACAAATAACAACTTTACTTCTAGTTGATCATTTGGAAAAGTGGCAGAAGGTAGATTTTTCCTATAAATAATCTGTTGAACTGCATCCCAATCATCACAAATACTGCAGAAGACCTATTGGAACTCGCATGGACCCAAGATTCTCACAGACATCAGTCAAGTTTGGTGAAGGAAAAATCATGGTTTGGGGTTACATTCAGTATGGGGGCGTGCAGGAGATCTGCAGAGTGGATGGCAACATCGACAGCCTGAGGTATCAAGACATTTGTGCTGCCCATTACATTACAAACCACAGCACAGGGCAAATTCTTCAACAGGATAGCGCTCCTTCTCATACTTCAGCCTCCACATAAAAGTTTCTGAAAGCAAAGGTCAAGGTGCTCCAGGATTGGCCAGCCCAGTCACCAGACATGAACATTATTGAGCATGTCTGGGGTAAGATGAAGGAGGAGGCAGTGAAGATGAATCCAAAGAATCTTGATGAACTCTGGAAGTCCTGCAACAACGCTTTCTTTGCCATTCCAGATGACTTTATTAATAAGTTATTTAAGTCATTGCAAAGATGTATGAATGCAGTCGTCCAAGCTCATGGGAGTCATACACAATATTAATTATTTTCCACTGCCCCATGACTTTACATTCTATACTGTACATTATTTCTGTTAAATGACAAGACTTTTGTCTAAGCAAAGTCAGACCTTAATGTCCTAATTAAATAATTAAAAATCAAGGCATGATCATATTTTATTCTGGTAAAATAAGCGTAATCTAGAGGCCTTTGCCTTTCATATAAGCCACTTATCATACCAAATGATCAACTAGAAGTCAAGTTATTATTTGTTGTTCCTAAAACATGCATAGGCAACAAGACTTTTGTCAGGTAGTGTATATAAGCACCACATTCACACTCATTCATTCCTCAGTATTGTTACATGTTGGACATTAGCCTGTTCTTGTTTTCTTTTACGTTTCACCCTGTCTCCTTTGTTTTTACCTTTGGACTTCTTTTTGGATTGTAATTGTTTTCTGCCTGCCCCGACCTGTCTCTTGGATTGTTCTTTTTGGATTACTCATGCCATTAATGTTTTGTTCCTCTTTTGACGCCTACCTTCTGACCATTCTCTTAAAATAAAGCTGCACATGGAACTGCATCTCCATTGTCACTCTTAACATTACAATCTACGTTGTAAAAATAGGCTTAAGGCAATAAAACATACACCATTCAAAAGTTTCAGTGTATGCATTTTACACATTTTTAAAATATGTGTAGATATAGTATTATTTCTTCAGAAAGAATGTAATAAATTGCTAAAAAGTAAAATAAAAGCTTGTACATTCATAATGTTTCAATTAAATATCAGTTCAAATACTTTCTGTAGCAATTAACTTAAGTAATAATAACTGAATATTGCTTTTACCATCACAAGAATTAACATTTGTACATTATACAGTAATAAAATGGTACAAACATATAAATAAATAATACATTGTAATAAAATGTCCCAAACAGCTCAGAATGTTTCAACTGACAGTATTTCCTTTTATACTTTTTTTCTTTGGATAAAATGTATTTATTAATTAGCTTGACTGGAATAAAGATCTTTTAAAATCATTAATTCATTCATTTTCCTTCAGCTTAGTCCCTTTATTCATCAGGGGTCGCCACAGTGGAATGAACCGCCAACTTATCCAGCATATGTTTTACACAGCGGATGCCCTTCCAGCTGCAACCCAGTACTGGGAAACATCCATGCGTGCACATTCACACAGCCGATTTAGTTTATTAAATTCACTTACACCGCATGTATTTGGACTGTGGGGGAAACCAGAGCACCCGGAGGAAACCCACGCCAACACGGGGAGAACATGTAAACTCCACACAGAAATGCCAACTGACTTTTGGAATATTTTAAAAAGATTTGACATGAAAGTTTTGACATGAGAGTGTAACATGTAAGTGTTCCTGCTCTATTTTCAGTCAAATAAAACATCAATACATACTGACCTAAAACTTTTAAATGACATATTCTCAAATGTATTATGTTGTCTTGTTGACACATAAATGGCAAATCAAATATGTAAAAGCTCAACTTTCCATTAGATAGCATGTTTCCTCCTGGGATGCTGAAAATGGTGTGGAATATTGATGAATAGTTGACGTGTGCAACATGCTCTTATCCTTACACACATAAGTGTGATAGAAACATGAAATCCTGCAGTTCGCATTCCCATCATCCTCTGAATAGCATCCCACATTGTCTAGCCTAAATGCGGTGAAGTGTCATGATGCTTCTAAACTGTGAAATGATCTGAATCCCACTAGAGGGACAGCAGCTGAGGGTTAGTCAAGGACAAACATATTCCCTTCTCAACAGTCCAGCTGAGTTAAATTGCTTCTGTCACTTACAAAGCTATGTGAATCGCTTGGGTCAGACTGGCTTATCATATGGTTAAAAGAAGAAATGCAAGCGTAGCCTTGATAAAATGAAGCATGGGGGTTTGGTGTCAGGTGAGAGAAAAAGATACGGGTGAGAGTTGTAATGTGGGTTCAGTGGATTGATTATGATTAATTGTAAGCATTTGATAACTTAAAAGAGTTATTTATGTCTGATTTAACCATTATAACTTGGTTTTGATGGTATCTCATATGGTAATTTGAATTATATTTGCTAAAACACTTATTTGATGTCTAAAGCAATGCACATACTTTACATTTTCCAATTAATTAATAAACTCGTCATGATTGCCAGTGTAAAAGACAAAAATCACAACTACACTCAAAAAAAAAAGTTTTGCTGCTTGTTCAAAGTACTTAATTAAAACGAGCTGAAAAATCACAATTCTTGCCATTTTTTGAGGACAACTTAATTGTTTTATGTTCAATCCATTAAATTTGTAAAAACAATTGGTCACACTTTATTTTGATGGTCCGTTTGTTGAATTTAAGTTACATTGCATCTACATGCCAACTAATTCTCATTAGATTATAAGTAGACTGTTAGGTTGGGGTTAGGGTTAGTGTAAATTGACATGTAATTGCAAAGTTTCTTATAGTCAGGTAAATGTCTGTTGAAGGAGCAGTATCAACAGATATTAAGCAGACAGTCTACTAATACTCAAATGGACCATCAAAATAAAGTGTTACCAAACAATTACGTTAACTTAATCGATTTTTGTTTGGACAACATGAATGAATTGTGTGGAAGCCTGCATTTTTTACAGTAATTTGTTGTTGATATACATGAGATATATTTTTGTTACATTTGTAAACTTTGGATTTGTTATATTTTATAGTGCAGTTTATCTTTTTTTTAAACAAATGTATATTTTAGAACTTTGTTTACATTTTATTGTAAGAAAAAAGCGTATTTTAAACCTAAAATACATTTTGAAATCTATTTTTGGTGTATAAGGGTTGAAATGAAATATATTTCTGATTTCAAAAATATATTTAACTGTACCTCAAAGTTACAAAATACATTTAGCATATTTAAAAAAATATTTTTATTTACAGTATGGATTAGATTTACAAAAAAAAATGTAACAGTATGGAATAGGTTGGTTCAGTAATTCATTCATTCATTCATTTTCTTTTTGGCTTAGTCCCTTTATTAATCTGGGGTCGCCACAGCGGAATGAACCGCCAACTTATCCAGCATATGTTTTACGCAGCGGATGCCCTTCCAGCTGCAACCCATCACTGAGAAACACCCATGCACTCCCATTCACACTATGGACAATTTAGCTTACCCAATTCACCTATAGCGCATATCTTTGGACTTGTGGGGGAAACAGGAGCACCCGGAGGAAACCCACGCCAACACGGGGAGAGCAAACTCCACACTGAAATGCCAACTGACCCAGCCGAGGCTCGAACCAGCGACCTTCTTGCTGTGAGGTGACAGCGCAGTAATGCTTCGTAATATTTGTGACTTGAATAAAAACTGTTCATTTAAATGTTACCCTTGTTAATTAGTCCAACTGGTGATATTTCTGTGACATAATATTTAAACCCAGATGAAATACATATGGGCGACGCGGTGGCGCAGTGGGTAGCACGTTCGCCTCACAGCAAGAAGGTCGCTGGTTCGAGCCTCGGCTGGGTCAGTTGGCATTTCTGTGTGGAGTTTGCATGTTCTCCCCGTGTTCGCGTGGGTTTCCTCCGGGTGCTCCGGTTTCTCCCACAAGTCCAAAGACATGCGCTATAGGTGAATTGGGTAAGCTAAAATTGTCCGTAGTGTATGTGTGTGAATGAGTGTGTATGAATGTTTCCCAGTGATGGGTTGCAGCTGGAAGGGCATCCGCTGCATAAAACATATGCTGGATAAGTTGGCGGTTCATCCCGCTGTGGCGACCCCAGATTAATAAGTGAAGTGAAGTGAAGTGAAGTGTAGTGTGGCCAAGTATGGTGTCCCATACTTGGAATTTGTGCTCTGCATTTAACCCATCCAAGTGCACACACACAGTTAGTGAACACACACATACCGTGAACACACACCCGGAGCAGTGGGCAGCCATGCTGCGGCGCCCGGGGAGCAGTTGGGGGGAACGGTGCCTTGCTCAAGGGACTCACCTCAGTCGTGGTATTGAGGGTGGTGGAGAGTGCTGGTCATTCACTCCCCCCTCCCCCAATTCCCGCTGGTACCGAGTATCGAACCAGCAACCTTCGGATCACGAGTCCAACACTCTAACCACCAGGCCACGACTGCCTCCACTAAGTAAAGGGACTAAGCCGAAAAGAAAATGAATGAATGAATGAATGAAATACATATGAAATAGGTATGTACATTATATATACATAAAAGGAATAGCTGAACAACCTTTTTCCTACAGCAGAGATGATTACATGTCAAAAACCTTATTACATCACATTTGTCTTTTAGTACTCTGCAGTCAATTCGTGAAATAAAAGTCAAAGAGGCATTAAGTCGACAGGAATCCATCCTAATGGTTCAATTCACGTTAGCCAAGCATGCTCTATTTCATGCCCTTCTAGCTCATGGGAGTCCTTTATGCTCCGCTGTAAAGTATCTTATGCGTAAAACTACATCTTGACATTCCTGTATCACAGATGAAAGGAACAAAACGAATGGAAGGTTCTACCACCAGCATTTTAAGCTTCAGTGGTTTAGTGCTATAATTGTGCACAACCACAGTATAAAATTATTTTTTATATATTTTTCAAATATTGAATGTGGTGGCACAGTGGGTAGCGCTGTCACCTCACAGCAAGAAGGTCACTGGTTCGAGCCTCGGCTGGGTCAGTTGGCATTTCTGTATGGAGTTTGCATGTTCTCCCCGTGTTCGCGTGGGTTTCCTCCGGGTGCTCCGGTTTCCCTCACAAGTCCAAAGATATGCGCTATAGGTGAATTGGGTAAGCTTAATTGTCCGTAGTGTATGTGTGTGAATGAGAGTGTATGGATGTTTCCCATTGATGGGTTGCAGCTAGAAGGGCATCCGCTGTGTGAAACATATGCTGGATAAGTTGGCGGTTCATTCCGCTGTGGCGACCCCTGATTAATAAAGGGACTAAGCCGAAAAGAAAATGAATGAATAAATGCATTATAACCTCAAACAAGTTGAAGACAAAAAAGTTTCTTAAGTGTCCCCAACCTTGAAAAAGTATTTCGCAATATATTCACATTTACAAAACCACTATAGATGAAAAACTGAAGTGATTGAAACTGTGTAAAAAATCTTTTTGAGAAAGATTTGTGGTAAATAAAATTTTCTCGACAAAACAAAAACTAAGATATGCCATGCCATTTGCATAGATATTCAGTAATTGTGGTGCAGAAGCACGCAGATGGGAAAAAAGAAGACACCATAACCTCACATTTGGCCTCTACAAGTGAATCAACTGACTTCGGTATAAATTATAAATATAATTATTCAAACTGTGAATCTGAAGCTTCATTGTATGAAGACTAAATAGAGCTGCAGAGAAGTTAGAGATTAATTAAAGCAAATATGTTAAGAAATAATACAAAACATGTTTGTTGGGCTGTAGTGGCAAGTATCCGTGAAATTACTAGAAAATGAAACTTATGTAAAACCACCTAGAACACTGCCTAAAAGAAGCTCTTTAAAGGAGACTTCTGAAAGAAGTCAAAAAGAGGCCAATGATGAATTTAAAGGAGCTGCAGACTTCAGAAAGCTTAGCAAAGGTTAGGTAAAGGTGCACCATATAAACCACATAAGATGTACTGCATTTCACAGAGCCATATGAGAGAGACCACAAAAGATATCTTCAATGTCAGGGTATATTTGAAACACTATTATTTTTTTAAGAATATTTTTTTTTAAACGCACTATAAGATTATGAACGCCAGGACAAGGTATTTAACAGCTTGCATCAGATCTTTTTTATATATTTACTCAAGTAAATACTACACTTGAGCTGTGCTTACTTGAGACATCCAAGTGTGAAATAGCCTTAGTTAAATTATAGAGAACATTAGTGCTTATTGACATTCTTAGCTTTATTCAGTTCACTGGTTAAACGGATTTGAATCTAATTTATGGTCTAAGGATAACTATTGATTTGAAGACTGAAAACAAACCTGCTGACATTCTCAAACACTCAGAACAGAAAATATGCCGCTGCTTTAATGACCCTCAATTTATATTAATATTTTATTTATTATAACTATTATTATTCAAGATTTTATTACAGTTTTATAGATAATGTATATAACCAGTTAAATGTACAGTAAGTAATGCCTGCTCCATGGATGCGATTACTTAATATAAAATGATACTAAATATAAGTTATATTATTATTATTTTATTATCGGATTTCCAAAAATATGGCCAGGCACAGTTTGGACTGTAGGTCGCAGAGTGGAAAGCATGGAAAGTGTGTCAGAAAATACAGACAATAGTTAATTGGTGAAATTTGGTTAAAATATTGCTGAAAGGACACGCAAAGGTGCCACGGATCACTGCTTTCTGTCTGCAGTTGGGAAAAAATGGATTAATGACAAGTTACTGTAGCACCATGAACCATGAACGATAACTATAAAATTATTTTGCATATAAAAATAAAAGACATTAAATTATATGAATAATTAATTGGTTAAAATTTGTTTAAAAATTTTGTTTGTTTGAATTTGGTTAAAAAAATGATAATAATAAGCAATACTGTCACAGCATTTTCCATTCAATGACTGGACTGTGGTGGCCTGCCACAGTCTAATCTGTCCTGACATAGTTATTAATTCAAACTTCTCATTAAAACATAAGAGTTCTTAAAGATTTTGTTTTGTGCCATTGCTTTGCCAGAGTAATTGTCAAATGAACTAAAACCAGTACAACTTAAGGCCCTTATCAAATTGTAGAAGGCTCAGGCTGTGACTTATTGAAATATCAAACCTGAATATAAAGTGGGATTTATTAAAATAAGTGTATTCCAAAGCAAAGCTCTCACTTGGTGCATGCATTCAGCTTGTGATCTTGTGTTTTCTGCAACTGAGGGTAGCTTTACTGCAATTCATTTGAAAATGAATGAAAATTAAAAATTAATTTAGATCTGCATGTTCCAACAGATTATTTATTTGCTTGTCCTGAAAATAATAACCAAACTCAAGCATGACATTTTTTGTGTGTCTGTCTTGATCTCTTCTGCAGTTTATGGACTGCATGGTGAGTTTCTTAGACAACTTTGTTGCCAAGGATTTTCCAGAGATTTTTCAGCTGGGTTTAGATCAGGGCTCTGGGCTGGCCATGTCTTTATTCATGTTCTTAGCTTCAAAGAACTGCTGTGTGTGGTCAAAATTGCTGATTGATTGGGGTAATAAACACAGGGAAGGAGCCGCATGCTTTTGATAAACATTTACATTCACTAACAGTATTCTTCTTCCCTCTTGTAAAATTATATCATAAAACCTAAAAAGTACAGATATGATGTAGTGTCAGTAAAAGATTCATTTAGCAACTTCTTTTATTATTTACTTTATAGATCATTTATGTTTTAGGACTTTTGTCTTGACAATAAATCTAAAACTAAAGCATTTAAAAGGCAAAATTAGCTATTATTTGCACACAGCCAACGGAAATTACATGCATAAACCATTTTGCAAGTTTGTTACAGATCCAGACAGATCAGTTATGGAAGTGAAATTGGAACTGATGGTGACTTGCTTTGCCAGATCAGAATTTATTCTTTCTTTTCGAATGCAGTAAATTTATTTATTGTGGACTTTAATCTTTTAAAGAGCCCCTATTTTGCATTATGAAAGGTCATATTTTGGTTTTGGATGTCTCCAACATCAGGCTGATATGCATGCAAGGTCAAAAAACACATTCATTGTCTTATAATATGCATTTCAAGAGTTCACACTTAGCTGATGATTGATTATAAAGCTTGTTTGGCATGCTGTCCCGGGAGAGAGCCCTGAGCTTATAAGATCCTCGAGCCCGGGGCTCCCTCCCGTTTGCAAGGCAAGAGGGGAGTTTGAGCTCAGGTAGATCTCAAGAACTCCCCTGCTGTAGTAGCTAATGAACAGATAGTGATTGCTCTTAAGAGATAACTACTTACTAGGAGCATGTCTATGGTGCCGATTTGGATTAGTCAATTAACATAAGTTGCGTGTTTTTGGACGGTGGGAGGAAACCAGGGAACCCGGGCGAAACCCACGTGAGCACGGGGAGAACGTGTAAACTTCGCACAGAAACGTCGGCTGGCTTGGTAAGGACTAGAACCAGTGACGTTCTTGCTGTGAGGCAACAGTGCTAACCACTGGGCCACCATATCACCCATCTAGGAAAGGAGGAGGAGTAGGGGTGGAAGGGGGGATTCTTCAAAACGAAGATGGCTGTTATATGGAACTTAGGGTATTTATAGTGGCTTAGGAATCGCCTGATTGGTGAATCATAAATTGAATAATGCAGGACCAGCCGCAAGCAATCATAAGCACGCGATCCTGTCGAAATTAGTTTATAAATAAACTACACTTCAAGAGTTCACACTTAGCTGATGATTGATTATAAAGCTTGTTTGGCATGCTGTCCGGGAGAGATCCCTGAGCTCATAAGATCCTCGAGCCCGGGCCTCCCTCCCGTTTGCAAGGCGAGAGGGGAGTTTTAGCTCAGGTAGATCTCGAGAACTCCCCAAGATGCCTTAATTAGCTTGGGACAGCAGGGTATTGAAGAACCCCCCAAAAGGCAATAAAGATCAAATGAATGGAAAGTGTTAGAAAGATGGTACCAGGAGAGGGTTTGCAGGAGCAAAGACGGAAACTGTGCAGAAGGTGAATGGTTTAGGTTAGAGTGATCGCTGCTACTGAAGTGGTGTACTGGCAGCCGATGTTGCAAATGCTATGTGTGCTCCCGTAGCAGTGTTTAACTGCCGTGACCGGGAGGGAGAGTGAGACAAATGTAATAATTTGAATGCGGGATGTATGAGCTCTGCTAGAGAGACTCTATAATGGCAGTGGTGAAGTGTCAGGATAAGCTCAGCGGAGCATCTCTGCTGCTACAGAGGTGCAATAGAAGTCAGTATCAAAGAACTCTTACGCAGGCATTTTAACAGCTGTGACAGTGCTGGAGAGTGTAATAGTATAAATAAATGGAAGTGTATGTGACCTCAGGCAGAGCATCCCTGCTGCGGCAGTGGTGCAGAGGAGAATTTAAGCTAAGCGGAGCATCTCTTCAGTTGCAGAGGTGCAATGGACGTCAATAATAACAACAGGTAAATACGCTTCCGCGGAGGCATTTAAACTGCTGTGGCAGTGCTGGGGAGTGTGTCAGTAGTGATATGTAGAGATGAAAGTCAATAAGGTTTTAGCTAGAGCATCACTGCAGTTGCAATGGTGCTAGGGGTGAGTGTAGCTCAGCGGAGCATCTCTGCTGCTGCAGAGGTGCAGTGGGTCAGTATGGAGGCAATGTGTGCTCCCGCAGAAGCATTTACTGCTGTATTAGTGCATTAGTGATGATAGTGGTATTTGGAAATGTAAAAGTATATTAGCTTGTTTAGAGCGTCGCTGCTGCAGCAATTGAAACTCGGGGAGACCCCTAAATGAGTCGGAGCTGTGGTGAACGAGAGTAAATGGAAGTATGGGATAGTTTGAGTTTGGAGGGAAAAAGTTAAAGGAAGAAAAAAGGGAAGGGTAGTGGAGGAGCTCCTATGTTAATAGGAGGGTTAATAGGGGGGAATGACAGAATCGTGCTTATGCCTAGAAACTCATGTGGGTGGAAGTCGGCTGGAGAGGACCACCTCAGGACCACCTCAGGCTTTCCTGAGGTGGTATTGCTCTCCTGTGCTCTCCTGTGTATCCTTTGCGTAGAGTGTGAATGCATTTAGAATGGATATGGAGTGTAATAGGTTGGATGAGGGTCAGCTTCTGGAGCCGGCTGCCATGATCTCTGAAATAAGAAACAAGAGAGAATCAGAAATGAAATTTTTTTCAACATAGTACATGTACGGCAGACAATGAATTGTTTTAGCTGATATCCATGCGAGGCGTCTTAATAGGGGCATGGGCAACTGTGAATGGAAGCGCCTTTTGTTAATGCATGGTGTGCAAGGATGGTAGAGGTGGGCATTTGTCCCCCCACAGGATGGCAGATGGATGGAGAGCTAAGGATATGGGGTGTGGCTTGGCTGGTGGTCCTGGAAGTAAGTCAAGTCAAGTCAAGTTTATTTATATAGCGCTTTTCACAATGTAGATTGTGTCAAAGCAGGTTAACATAGTTCTAGTAAAGTCCAGATTTCAGAGTTGAAGTTCAGTTTAGTTCAGTGTGGTCTAAATTTCACTGCTAAAAGTTCAAACACTGCAGAGCAAATCCACCGAAGCACAGCTCCACAAGTCCCGATCCGAGCAAGCCAGTGGCGACTTCACCAAAAAACTTCACCAATTGATGAAGTGAAGGGAAAAAAAAAACCTAGAGAGAAACTAGGCTCTGTTAGGCACGATAATTTTTCATGTGGCCAAACTTCCTGTTCAGAGCTGCAGTCTAGGCGCTGGAGGCTGAAGAAGCTGGACATCCATCGTGGAGAAGCTGCAGGTGTGAGTAGGGCACCGGCAGGCGGTCAGGTTGGCCCGCAGGATCAATGTGGGGACTCGTTTATCCCAGTGGTCATTCAGGAATCAGTCTCATGCACTCCATTTCTCCATGACGACCACAGCATCAGCTCGGGATACGACCTGGTCCAGGATTATGGATACCTTGGGATCATCTCTTCACAGGTCTTGGATCGCATCAATGGCGCTGCATAGTCTCTAGGGACCTCGGAATGAGTATCCCCAGGTGGAAATAGAGAATAAAGAAAATAATTAGCGTAGCTGCTGTTCATAGTGTATTTAAATGAGATGTAAAAATTGAGTGTTATAGATGAAAATAGCAGTTAAATAAACAAACATAGAAACAAACATCTAAAGCATATGAGAGTTTCTAACACAATGTCTGGTGTATTGAGGAGTGTGTCCTACAGGTGGTTGTCAAGCCAGCTCACCTGCGTGGAGCACATTCATGCATCATACCGTTATGCGATGCATTGAGTGTATGCTTTACTAAAAAGATAGGTGTTTAATCTAGTTTTGAACTGAGAGAGTGTGTCTGAGCCTCAGACATTATCAGGAAGGCTATTCCAGAGTTTAGGAGCCATAAATGAGAAGGCTCGACCACCTTTACTCGACTTTGCTATTCTAGGTACTACCAGCAGCCCTGAGTTTTGAGATCTTAAAGAGCGGGTTGGATTGTAGCGAGACAGAAGGTTGGTTAGATAAACAGGAGCTCGATTATTTAAAGCTTTATAGGTAAGAAGCAATATTTTATAATCAATACGGAACTTAACAGGCAGCCAGTGTAAGGAGGATAAAATTGGGGTGATTTGATCATATTTTCTAGACCTGGTAAGAACTCAGCTGCATTTTGTACTAGCTGAAGTTTATTAATAAAGGAGTACCTCTTGAAGACGGAGTAGGTGAAGTGATAGTGGAGTGGAGTTTAAACCCCTTAGTGATATAGAAATTTGTTTAAAATGCAAATGTATCTAACACAGAGTCAATGGATGAAGCATTACTCCATTTGTCAGAAATGTCCTCCTCTTATTCATAGCAGTCAAGCGGGAAGTTTGTTTCTTTGCCATTTTCACATCCAACCGACTTGCCATTATAAACTTGCATATGACACTTTGTGTATGGACATATGAGTCACTATGGCATATTACGATTGGACTTCTATGCTCGATGTGTTGAATATTTTTCATTAGCTGGGTAATAATCTTTTCAGAAGTTAAATGGCTATCAGATGTGGCAGAGTTTTGTTTTTTTGTTTTTTATAAATATTTCAACTGCCAACGGCGACGCAATGGCGCAGTGGGTAGCACGTTCACCTCACAGCAAGAAGGTCGCTGGTTCGAGCCTCGGCTGGGTCAGTTGGCATTTCTGTGTGGAGTTTGCATGTTCTCCCCGTGTTCGCGTGGGTTTCCTCCGGGTGCTCCGGTTTCCCCCACAAGTCCAAAGACATGCGGTATAGGTGAATTGGGTAAGCTAAAATTGTCCGTAGTGTATGTGTGTGAATGAGTGTGTATGAATGTTTCCCAGTGATGGGTTGCAGCTGGAAGGGCATCCGCTGCGTAAAACATATGCTGGATAAGTTGGCGGTTCATCCCGCTGTGGCGACCCCAGATTAATAAAGGGACTAAGCCGAAAAGAAAATGAATGAATGAATATCAACTGCCAACATCAAACCCTGAACTTCAGAAACGAAAACGATGTCACCACTTAGTAGAAACTGTGAATGGAAAGTTTGTTATGGGCTTTACTTTAATCCATGATTAAATAACATTACGTTTGGAATCTTAACATGATTAAAATCACGAGCATATCTGGCCCAATTCATTCACAAGGTATTTTGCAACTGGGTCCATTCATAACTGTCAAGAGAGAGGGTGGGACCATCAAGTTTTGGGAGATCCTTGGATGGTGACACTTCTCCTTTCAGCTATTGGCTCAATGAAGTGTCAATCAAAAGTGCAAAAGGTCGGCAGCCATTTTGTTGACCAAAAATCACTAGTATTTATGTCTGAAGACGCTACTCTACTGAACGCACGCCAGTGACTAGTTTGGATGATAGCAGTGCATTCCATGGATGTTATCAATGTATGAATATGCTGTGGACTAATGTTTTATAGATTGGATTGCCTAAACCCTTGCAGTCAAATTACTGCATTTTGCTGCATTCATACATACATATAGTCAAAATACTGCATTCATCAAGCTGTTAGAATGTTATGGATCTGTGGACAGGCGGGAGGCTTGAGAGGTGAGTTTCTTTTGTTTAAATCATTCTAGTCACGCGAGTCTCATCTTTCAAAAGGTTTATAAAATGTTTAGTCTTTGTTGGAGAGTAGTTATTTTTGTGAGGCTTCCCCTTAAAGCATGCTATGTATGTTACCGCGGGTGGACCGGTGAGGAGAGCGGTGAGAGTTCGGCTTCATTGCAATGGCTTGGATTGCCAGCGTCTTGAGAGTTTAGGCGGAGTTCGTGGACGGTTATCTTGCTGGAGATCTGGGTTGAAAACACGGCGGATGCGCTGGGTGAGGGAGTTTGAAGTGTATGGAGAAGGAGATTATATTGACAGCGTTATGGTTAAATGGTAGAAAAACTGGTGGGTCGGCGTCTTGTGGGACCTCAGGCTCGACTGTCATCCCGGGAAGTCTTGGGGAGAGTGGTGCTCTGGCTGAAGTTGTAGTTGTTTGTTGGTTGGTTGGTTGGTTCTTTCCATATCGACAGGCTAAATGGTGCAATGCTGTAGAAGCTTTTTGGAGCTGAAGCGTTTTTTGAAGCATTCTTCAAAACGAAGATGGCTGTTATATGGAACTTAGGGTATTTATAGTGGCTTAGGAATCGTCTGATTGGTGAATTATAAATTGAATAATGCTGGACCAGCCGCAAGCAATCATAAGCACGTGATCCTCTCGAAATTAGTTTATAAATAAACTTCACTTAGTTTTACCTAATTATCCCAACGACTCCCATATGATTCGTTCAGCGATTCATTTGTTTCCAAACCCCTCCTAAGCGCGAATCTAATCTGCGCTGATTGGTCCGATGACACAGTCTGTTGTGATTGGTCGACTGCGTTCAGTGCAAGATGGAGAGAAATGCCCACCACGGCTATGAAGTAGCACACAGAGTATGTGAGAGCCCAATGCAGGAATGCAGTTAAACACCAGCATATTACTCTACTCTTAAACCTAACCCCAAGTAATAGCAACGACACACATTCAGTATTAATCCACACAGTGGCAAAAGCTGAACTATTTTGTAAATTGACCATGCCGCACTTGTATGAACAGCTGATGGTGGCCATAGCAACAAGAAACGGCAGAGGATCGTGAGTTCAGAAACGCATTTAAATCGGTAAAGGAAGAAGCATGTGGCGCGTTTTCAACGTGGTTTTGGACACAATATGTGAATAGCCCCATACAGATTTAACCTGAGAGATACATTGCAAGCACTGATCTATAATAAATAAGTGATTACAAGCCACGTGGGGCGATTACAACTTGTAACACACAATTAAACACATATTTTGCAAACTATACAAAACGAGGCAACAATTTTAATTACACTTACATGTTATGATCCGGAGAAAGAAGAAACTGGTCCATGTGAACTGCAACAGTTACTGACAAAGTCCCATACATAATAGTCTCTGCTTCTCCTTCCTCTAATAGCAAACGGCCGTTGAATCCCGCGTTGCAGCGTAGGTTATTGTATCAAAAATAAGAAAAATGACAGGAGCAAACACAGCACTAGGTTGGCTATACTGTGGTATTGTTGTGAAAATGAACTTTAACCCTATTCCCCGCAGCCGAATCTCCATCTGTCAGTGATCGTCATTTTCGCGTCATGATCAGTCCCGTGATCCCCCACGCTCGCGCTAGTGTCTGAAGGGAAAGCGCGTTCACATTTTACCGGATGTGGTACTACATATTTGGTGATGTACCGTATCGACGGCGATGCGTTCAAGCAAAAGATCCGAACCCAACTCGATTCATTCATTCGACTCTGAGTCGACTAGTTCGTTAAAGAATCAGTTGTTTTAAACACAGTTTAAAGAATTAAGATCTAAGATTTAAACCTCAGCTGGATGTTTTCATTCACTTAGTGCTGTTAAACACTGCATGGAACTCATTTTTAAAAACCTATAATAGGTGCTCTTTAAGACATTTTACATCTGCGAGCAGCTATACCACAGACTGCATGAAACGTAATATCTGAAAAAGCAAAATAGAGACATTTTAAAGCAGTGGCCAGCATAACCACAGTGCACAATTTTAGAGAATCTAAAGCTATGTATTTGCCATCTGCTGCTCATACTAACAATAATAACATTAACAATTAAAGGTGTCCTCTAATGAAAAACTGAATATACAAAGGCATAGTGTACAGTTTATACAAATGACATACCACAAACACCATTGTTTCCTCATTCTCATGTTAATTCCGTGAGTATTAAGACCACAGAAAAAAGTCAAATTGTAACAAACCACTGACTGTGTTACTCATGGAATCATTAATATGTATTGTACGGCACAGGCAGTGTTTGATTGGCCATAATGTTTCCAAGTGAGATGACAATAATATATTTTTCCACTTATTTTCTAAGTTTAACACAGCTTATTATATTTCCTATGCATGTGGGTTTCTTATTTTTAAAACAGGACCAGCATTATAGAGTTTTCAGCTTATACAGCTCCCCTACGAAGTCTGTTTAACTGAGTATTTAACTATATATTGTGAAATATGCAATGTAATGAAGCAACAGCCACAAGCTTAAAATATGTTTATGCATGTGTCTTATGATTTAGCACTTACTGTGATTTTTCTTGAATAGAAGGAAATTCACAAAACTCATCAATGGGATGATAAAAGTGTGACCATCTATTTAGAGGTTGATATTAATTCCTGACTATGTTTTCATATATGTAAACTCTCTAAATACATCTCTGTCTGTCTCTTTTTCATCTACAACACATAACTCGGGAGCAAGCTATGTTGCTAATGCTCAGATAGTCTTTGAGATAGCTCACTACCATTACTGTCTTCACCACTTTAGATAAAAAAGATTGTCGTTTCTCAAGGCATCTACTCAATTTGTCAAAGTATGTTTTGATAGTAAAAATTATTATTTTGGATGTGTGTATTTCAGAGTACATCACACTGTGTGAACATCAGCAACTGACATGGGCTGCAGGAGCATCAGAGCGGAGATCATTTAATATTTGGACATTTTCAACTACGGTTGAATTTGCCTTTAATTTATATGCTCACATTCTCCGTGGTATTGTTAACAGGGAAAATAAATGATTTTTTGCTTTGCATGATAATTGCATCTTGTTAACATGAAAACACAAGGTGAGAGAAGAGTTAGTCTTTTTGTTTGTTGTAGGCTTTTAAATGTAATAGAAGTGTGTTGTTGTCATTATAAATATCCACATTCCCACATTGCTTTGAAAACAACAGTAAAAATCGAATCACTAGAAGCCTGTGAGCAGTTTTGTAGTGGCTGTGTTTTGCTAATTCGCAAGCTGACAAGCTGTAAAAATCAATGTTGCTGTCAACCTCACAAAAATAATGCTAATTGTTAAACAAACAAAGAAAAATAAAGATGCAACATTCATTTTAACGGTCCCTATATTGTCTACCACTATCATTTGAATATTCGGTCTGAAATCACATTTAAGTATGACTTCAAAACAACATTAGCACTATTTAACTGGCTGTGAACAGTGTTGTACTTTGATAGTCATTGGCTGCTAATATGTTTAACCTATTTAGAGTTTGCAAATAATAAATAATTATTTTTCAGAAATTATATTATTAAAGGTTCAGTATGTAAGTTCGACACCCAGTGGTTGAACTAGGTATTGCACTCCTGGATCAAAACACATGCAAGCGCAAGTTGCCAGATTGACGTGAGTGTACCTGAACATCGAGCCTAATGGCTGATTTGAACCATTTTCTAACTAAAAGCAATGGCACGCTATTAAAGAAATATTTTTTTTTCATACTAAAAGGAGTTTTTGTCCTAACCAACACCTGAAATTTCTTTTTTAGAAACGTCTTATTTTTCTCACAGGTGAACAACAGGATAAACAATGATCACCTCAGGTACACCTCATGTGCTTTATTAAGTGTTAAATGCTAATAATGTGAGTTTGAAGGGCATTTTACATGCCATTTATTGCCATACTACAGCAGATAGTTTCACCTCAGATCTTGAAAATAAAATAAACTGTGTGAAATTGAACTTTAGAACTGTGACTCAAGTCAAATTACAAAACAAATATCAATCATTCAGCATGTACATATAATAATGTTAAAGATGTTTAATATGTATTAATTAGATTATAAACCTTACCATTTTTTGAGTGAGTGCATATTCTGTGCTTCTGAATGGCTGTATTTAAATTTCTGTCATGTTTTGTCTGGTGCAAACAGCCAAATTGCTCATCACTGCAAATCTCGTTACGTAGCGTGTTGTTAGGACACAGGGTTACAATAAAACCTGCTCACCTAATGTTTACGTTTGTAACCTAATGTGGAACTCTGAATCTGCATCTCATTTCGGTGTCTGCTACTGTCCCCCGGAGGTTGCCTTGCTGGAAAACCGTGTATTTGATTCATTCAGCCATAAAGGCTCTCAAAGCATGCGTCCGTGACCGACATGCAACCTCCGACATGCAAAACAATGCTAAAGTCAGATATTCTCCTTTGAATATGTGCTTTCTGTGCTGAAATATAATTGGCTAAACTGGCATTGGGCGGGTTAAAATAACCAAAACAAAGACAGCTTTCCAGCACAGAAAGCACATATTCAAAGGAGAATATCTGACTTTAGCATTGTTTTTCGGATAAACAAGAATGTTCACTTGGCATGTTTCTTAAATATCTGCAAACATATTATGGTATTTTTATGCTTTAGAAGAGACAAAAACTTACATACAGCACCTTTAAGGAGAAAGCCAGAATGTGCGAATATAAAACAAACTTTACCTCAATATGGCATTGCTCCTGTTAGAGTCAGAACGAAGCCTAGCAGACAAAAATCATCTTGGAGAAACTCAACAGCAGTACAAATTATGAAAAGTCAGAGCAGAAACGCTAAGCGCATGTGACTGAAGACAAAAATTTTAGTCCATTATAACATCCAAATACAGCCTTTTTGTTTTTCAATGTGGAACTAGGCATTGATAGACTCATTTTCTTTTCAAACCTTATAAACAGCAATTTAAACAACACTTGAACTCTCTTTGCAACAGTAGAGAGCCTCACAAACATCCCTACAGGATTCCCAGTGAACATCTCTCTAAGAAAATGCAATGAGTTTTCTCACTTCCTAATCAATAATATAAGAAAGGCAATCAGCTCATCCAATCAGCCAAGTTGTGACACATTCAACCACAACTTAAGAAATCAGACATTATGTCTGATTTCAAGGCAATTGATGGTAAAATCTTGGAATAAATGAAAACATTGACCTGCTGCCTTAACACACTTCGCACTTGGTTCGTCAAAATGGTGTTAAACTCTTTAGAAGTATATTTCCTAAAAGTGGTAAATGTTTCACTTCTTTCTGGAACTTTTCTAAACTCCCTAAAAACCCCTCCTGAAAAAGAACAATCTGGATAACACACTATTAAGTAACTATAGATCTTCCTTTCATTAGCAAAATTATTGGAAAAACAGTTTTCAATCCGGTAGACGTGTTCTTAAGATCTAATGGATGATTAGACAGTTTTCAGTCTGGTTTCCGAGCACATCATGCGCCCTCTTAAAGATTATCAATGATATTAGCCTAAATATGGATACAGGCAAATTAACAGTGCTGCATTTGACACTGTCACAGCATACTTCTCAATAGGTTGGAAAAATGGGTCGGGCTTTCTGGGAAGATCCTCAAATGGTTCAGGTCTTACCTTGAAGGAAGAGGTTACTATGTCAGTATACTGTAGGTGACCATCGGTCGAGGTGGACACCATGACATGTGGAGTCCCACAAAGCTCAATTCTGGCACTTCTCCTGTTTAATCTTTATATGCTCATGTTAAGCTAAATAATGAGAAATAACCAAATCTCCTACCACAGTTATGTAGATGACACTCAAATCTACTTAGCCTTATTGCCTAGTAATGACTATATCCCCATTGATGCCCTCTGCCAATGCATTGATGAAATTAACAGCTGGATGTGCCAAAACGTTCTTCAGTTAAACAAAGACAAAACTGAAGTGATTGCGTATGGATACTAATATGAAGTTCTCAAGGTGAATGCGTATCTTGACTCTAGGGATCAAAAAAAAAAATCAAGTCAAGAATCTTGGTGTGAAAGCAATAATTAAATGAGCATATTATTTGCTCATAACATTGCAAGAATTAGATGTTTTGTTTCCAATGAAGACAGAGACATGATTTTATTACCAGCAGGGTGGATTACTGTAATGGACTTTTCAACGGCCTTCTCAAAAATACAGTCAGACAAGTTGCAGCTCATCCAGAACGCTGCTGCCAGGATTATGAACAGACCCAGAACACATCACACTTATCATCAGGTCTTTACACTGGCATCCAGGTCCATTCAGGAGTGATTTTAAGGTATTATTACTTTATTGATAACTTAAATATCAATCGCTAAATAGCCTGGGATCTCAATACGTTAGAGATACTGAATATACAGTCGTGGCCAAAAGTTTTGAGAATGACACAAATATTAGTTTTCACAAAGTTTTCTGCTAAACTGCTTTTAGATCTTTGTTTTAGTTGTTTCTGTGATGTACTGAAATATAATTACAAGCACTTCATACGTTTCAAAGGCTTTTATCGACAATTACATGACATTTATGCAAAGAGTCAGTATTTGCAGTGTTGGCCCTTCTTTTTCAGGACCTCTGCAATTCGATTGGGCATGCTCTCAATCAACTTCTGGGCCAAATCCTGACTGATAGCAACCCATTCTTTCATAATCACTTCTTGGAGTTTGTCAGAATTAGTGGGTTTTTGTTTGTCCACCCGCCTCTTGAGGATTGACCACAAGTTCTCAATGGGATTACGATCTGGGGAGTTTCCAAGCCATGGACCCAAAATTTCAACGTTTTGGTCCCCGAGCCACTTAGATATCACAGCTCTGCACTGGTGGCACTCCGATCCCCCAGATGAACCCTCTTTAGGAGACGATCCTGGCGCTTGCTGGACTTTCTTGGACACCCTGAAGCCTTCTTAACAAGAATTGAACCTCTTTCCTTAAAGTTCTTGATGATCCTATAAATTGTTGATTTCGATGCAATCTTAGTAGCCACAATATCCTTGCCTGTGAAGCCATTTTTATGCAACGCAATGATGGCTGCACGCGTTTCTTTGCAGGTCACCATGGTTAACAATGAAAGAACAATGATTTCAACCATCACCCTCCTTTTAACATGTCAAGTCTGCCATTCTAACCCAATCAGCCTGACATAATGATCTCCAGCCTTGTGCTCATCAACATTCTCACCTGAGTTAACAAGACGATTACTGAAATGATCTCAGCAGGTCCTTTTTTTTCAGAATTAAGTTAATTTTCATGGCAAAAAAGGACTATGCAATTCATCTGATCACTCTTCATAACATTCTGGAGTATATGCAAATTACTCTTATAAAAACTTAAGCAGCAACTTTTCCAATTTCCAATATTTATGTAATTCTCAAAACTTTTGGCCACGACTGTAAACCTAACAGATCACTCAGATAATTATGGATCATGTAAATTAGAAATTCCAAGAGTTCACTCAAAACAGGGAGAATTCGCCTTCAGCTACTATGCCAGCTACAATACTTTTGTTTTTATTTCTTTTGTTATATATAAATAGTGATTATTTTATGATTCTTTTAATCTTTCTGTTTATGTAAAGCAATTTGAGTTACCATTGTGTGGGAAATGTGCTATAATATAAATAAACTTGCCTTGCCTATGCATTGTCTTCTCATCACCTCCACAACCTGCTTCCTATAGTGTGTAAAAACACGTTTTCTACCTGAATGATGACTTGAGTTATTATGGCAATTCTCCATGTAGCAGGAATTGCAACAGAAAATCAAACCACTGCATTAAAATCATGATAGGAAGAAACAGTGTGATCTTCCTAAAGCAATATCAAAACTAAACAGTTTCCCAGAACTAGACATGCACCTATCGGCCAGAAATTGTCCCTTACAAAAAATGTTCTGTGGTGATGCTGCAGTACAACATACAATGAAGCGTGTTAAATATGACAGGATTACCACAGCACTTTCTGCTCTACAGTATCCACATACATTTACCATTAAATGTACTATGAGGATGCCCGCTATCACCTCTATTGTTTTTATTTGCAATTGAACCCCTGGCTATGACTATTAGGAAAAATCCAGATAAAGATTATGAAGATAGGAAAGAGGGATCATCGTATATCTCTGTTTGCAGATGACATTATTTTGTTTTTAACCAATTTGAAAAAATCACCATCCCAGCGCTTACCAATATTATTGAAAATTTTGGAAAATTCTCTGGTTATAAAATAAATAATAGTAAAAGAACTTTACTGTTATTATTAAATGAACAAGAGAGGAAAGCCACCTCAAGTCATAAACAATTCACCAATGAAATTAATGGTTTCTCTTATTTAGGGATTAAAATTATGCCTAATATAGACAATATAGTCCCCTCTAATTATGATCCTTTAATAAAGGGAGTCATGGAATCTTTGGACAAATGGAGTGCAATGCCCATTTCTTTAGCAGGACGTATAAGTATAATTAAAATGTCAATCTTACCGAAATTTTTTATACCTTTTTCAATCTATTCCCCTTCCACTACCTGATGCTTTCTTTTCTACCCTCAAAAATGCCTTTACCAGATTCATATGGAATAATAAACGACCCCGTCTGCATTTATCTCTACCTGCCATACGACAGAGGAGGGCTTCAAGTGCCAAATATAAAACTATACTATTGGGCGACACAGCTCCGAACTGCTATGTATTATTTTTCCACAGACCACCCATCCTGGGTTGATACATTCTGCCGATGTGAAAATACTTAAAAAGTCCACTCCCAATCTCTTTCTTGGAAACACCCTATCTGTGTGGCACGAGGCTCATTTTTATTTAGATGAGGAAATATGCATCTCTCCATTTACACCAATATGGGGAAGGAAGAAATTACCCTGGAAGAAATTACATAGGGTTTTAAAACTGGAAGATAAAAGGATTAAGTATGGTAAAAGACCTATACGACGGAGGTACACTTATGACATTTCAGCAGTTGGTTTCAAAATACAATCTTCCCCAGAAGCACTTTTTTAAATACCTTCAAATTAGAAGATTTTTATATTCGAAAATTAAAACCTACTTGGAGCCCCAATATTCTACATTAGTACAACTTATTTTAAATCACATGAATGATAGAGGAATGATATCCTTGTTTTATCAAACATTGCTGGATAGACTTAAAGAAAATTCCCTATCATACCTTTCAGCATGGAAAAGAGACCTTCAACTAGATATCACTGTTGAGGGATAGGAATATGTATATCTTTTAGCTCAAACTCAAACCTTTAATATCAGATGTAGAATACTGCAATACAAATGGATGATGAGGACTTACATTAATCCTGTAAAATTACATCGGATTAACCCTAATATTCCAGACTATTGCACAAAATGTAAAGATGAAATTGGTACTCTGTTTCACTGTATGTGTGAGTGTGGAGAGCTGCAGTTGTTTTGGAAGGAGGTCCTTGGTGTGGTCTGTGAAATGGTTGAAGAATATGTTCCTTTGGAACACAAACTGAAATGTGTTAGTTAATGCAAACAAAAAGAAACTTATAGATGTCAGCTTTATACAAGCTAAACGTCTAATAATCTTGCTTTTGAAAAATTAACATACGTAATCAGAGGTAAAGCAGAGACTTTTTTGAACTCCTTTCAGTCGCTTTATAAATGGATAGAAAAAAGTGGATGTCTTTGAAAAGATGACTGTAATTTAAAATTCAATGTAATAATGTTTTTTTTTTTTTTGTATTTGTATTTTTTTATAGTATTGTATTTTATTCTATTTTATAATTTATTTTAAATGTCATTTTTGTTTAACAAATGTTGGAGTGGGAAAGTACATTCTGAAATATTATATAAGTTAATATTCTGTACTGTTTGCTGGGTTTTGTAATATAATTAAAATCAATAAAAAAACAAAGTTGAAAAATCTATGTGGTTTCTCTGTTAAAGTGTAAAATGTGCAAGAAATACCACACGTGTACAACGAAATTCTGTGGTAAAATGTCCCAAATAAACCAAATACTACACTACTGCCATGTGGTACTTTTGAGTTTTTTTTTCACGTCACAAGTTTTTTTGTTTTCTCTTTCAGGCCTTGCACATAAACTGCACTGCAACAGTTTTTAAACTTCCAAAAATTTGTAAACGAAGCATTAATAGAAGCCAGAGATGCTGGAGACACGACAACAGATACTACACTACCTGACAAAAGTATCGTCGCCTATCCAAGTTTTAGGAACAACAAATAATAACTTGACTTCTAGTTGATCATTTGGTATGATAAGTGGCTTATATGAAAGGCAAAGGCCTCTAGATTACGCTTATTTTACCAAAATAAAATATGGTCATGCCTTGATTTTTAATTATTTAATTAGGAAAGTAAGGTCTGACTTTGCTGAGACAAAAGTCTTGTCAGAAATAATGTACAGTATAGAATATAAAGCCATGGCGCAGTGGAAAAAGAATTAATATTGTGTATGACTCCCATGACCTTGGAGGACTGCATCCATGCATCTCTGCAATGAATCAAATTACTTATTCTTACTAAGTCATCTGGAATGACAAAGAAAGCGTTCTTGCAGGACTCCCAGAGTTCATCAAGATTCTTTAGATTCATCTTCAATGCCTCCTCCTTCATCTTACCCCAGACATGCTCAATAAAGTTTATGTCTGGTGACTGGGCTGGCCAATGCTGGAGCACCTTGACCTTCTTTGCTTTTAGGAACTTTGATGTGGAAGCTGAAGTATGAGAAGGAGTGTTATCCTGTTGAAGAATTTGCCCTGTGCTGTGGTTTGTAATGTAATGGGCAGCACAAATGTCTTGATACCTCAGGCTGTTGATGTTGCCATCCACTCTGCAGATCTCCTGCACGCCCCCATACTAAATGCAACCCCAAACCATGAATTTTCCTTCACCAAACTTGACTGATTTCTGTGAGAATCTTGGGTCCACGTGGGTTCCAATAGGTCTTCTGCAGTATTTGTGATGATTGGGATGCAGTTCAACAGATGATTTATAGGAAAAATCTACCTTCTGCTACTTTTTCAAATGATCAACTAGAAGTCAAGTTATTATTTGTTGCTCTTACAACTGGGATCGACGACAAGACTTTTGTCAGGTAGTGTATACTGCAAGTACTGGCAAACACTGACAGAAAAACACAATATATTTGGCATTAACAATAATAAATTTACAAATATTGACCCTGTTCATGCCTTATGTTGATGATTTTGTGATATTTTCAGTGTAGGGTTAGTGTAAACTGACGCACTTGCAAAGTTTCTTATAGTCTGGAAAATGTCTTTTGGTGGAGCAGTGTCAGCAGATATTAAGCAAAAAGTCTGATATGATTCTAATGAGAATTAATTAGCATGTAATCACAATATAAGTCATAGTCAACAAAATCTGCAAAAGGGATCATCAAATTAAAGTAATACCCAGTTTGCATTATATATTCATTATTATTTTTCATTATAATTTTAGTGATTGCTTGGAGCGTTCAAAAATTCAAAAATAAACGGCTGTACGAATGTTCATTTCATTCAATATAATTGTACATCTGTTCTTTTTATGTTATGTGTGGATTCTTTTTGTTGTATTTGAAAGAACTGACTAGCAGAAACACTAATCATAAATATATCATACTGTGACAAAGGTAAGGTCAGATAATTATGTTTTTACTTTATATTTTGAAATATTTTTTGAGCTCAAGACGCTCAAAACAGTGGAGATGATAGTGGACTTCAGGAGAAACCCTCCTGCTCTCCCCCCACTGAGCATCATGGACAGCATTGTGGCAGCAGTGGAGTCATTCAGGTTCCTGGGCACCACCATCTCTCAGGACCTGAAGTGGGACATTCACATTGAATCCATTGTCAAAAAAACTCAACAGAGGCTGTACTTCCTTTATCAGCTGAGGAAGTTCAACCTTCCAAAGGAGCTGCTGAAACAGTTCTACACTTCCATGATTTAATCCATCCTCTGCATGTCAATAACTGTCTGGATTAGCTCAGCTACCAAATCTGACCTCCGAAGACTACGTTGGATAGTTCGGACTGCTGAGTGAATCACTGGTACAACCCTCCCTACTCTTCAAGAGCTGTACTTATCCAGAGCAAGGGAAGGGCTGCCAAAATCACTCTGGACCCCTCACACCCAGCACACTGCCTCTTTGAACTTTTACCTTCTGGTCGACGCTACAGAGCACTGTGCACCAGAACAGCCCGACACAGAAACAGTTTCTTCCCCCAAGCAATCCATCTCATGAACACTTGATGATAGTAATTGTGAAACAAACATCACTACTTTTTATACACATATACACTTATTTATTTAACAACATACTTTACATGCCAATTTGCACATAACAGCTGCACATATAACGTTGTAAATAGTAATATACCTGTGCATACACTTGTCAATTTGTATATTTGCATTTACTACTTCTATTTTTAAAATATATTTATTATCTGTTTTTTGTCATGTCTCTGTAATTCTGTTGCACTCGTATGTGTGAATATACCTGGCAATAAAGCTCTTTCTGATCTTCTAAAGCTCTTTCTGAAATGATAGAATTTAAACCACTACCTATCCAAGCACATATATGTCGTTTGTTTGTGTGGATCACAAATAAAGCAAATTGCAAGCTTAATCATGTACTTATTGTCACAGTCAGACCAGAGGTCCGACGATTGGCTGACAGCACAGCAGCATAATGATTAATCTGATGATTATCTGATCTGATTAATATTCAATTATCCATGTGAGTAAAATTGCATAAAATTCGTAGTAAACAGTTTGTTAAATATGATATGCAATAACTTTCCACCTTTGTTGTGGGCTGCAGGCTTTACACTTTCATGTGTCGAGAGTATTTAGCAATTTATTTAGTTATACATTTAGAGCAGATTTTCTTTATTATAGTAGCCTAGGCCTATTCAAGTTAATTAATCGGCATAAGGAATAACTGGCTGTTTAAATTAATTTAGCATCAAAAAAGCATTATGATATTGGTAAAGGTCTTTTTTGCAAAGCATCAAATCACCGTCATAGCTGTCAAAACATGTATGTTGACTGCATAAATTATTATTCCTTAAAAGAAAAAAAAAGTTGAATATTGTGCATGTCTATTATCATACACGAACTGTATTGAAGCTGGTTGGTACCTTAAAATAGTACGCGTTTGTATCTAAAAAGTCAATATTAATAAATGTTCTCTTTGAACCCCTTGGGGAGAACCACTCCGTGACAGCTTTTGTACTTTTATTTTGGAGCGCAGATTGCATAAGTTTTATTTATATACATATATTTTTTTACTTTAAACTTAAACTGAAACTATATATGGCGACGCGGTGGCGCAGTGGATAGCACGTTCGCCTCACAGCAAGAAGGTCGCTGGTTCGAGCCTCGGCTGGGTCAGTTGGCATTTCTGTGTGGAGTTTGAATGTTCGCGTGGGTTTCCTCCGGGTGCTCCGGTTTCCCCCACAAGTCCAAAGACATGCGGTATAGGTGAATTGGGTAAGCTAAAATTGTCCGTAGTGTATGTGTGTGAATGAGTGTGTATGAATGTTTCCCAGTGATGGGTTGCAGCTGGAAGGGCATCCGCTGCGTAAAACATATGCTGGATAAGTTGGCGGTTCATCCTGCTGTGGCGACCCCAGATTAATAAAGGGACTAAGCCGAAAAGAAAATGAATGAATGAATGAATGAAACTATATATTTTTATTTTATTTATTTTTTACTATTTTCTCAATTGTATATTAACTACTACTGTAAGAAAATATCAGCATTTGGTACATACTTTCAATGTTACCTTTGCTTGAAATGACCCGATCTAATCCTGTTTATATGAAATAAGCCTGCTCCGGAGCAGGTTTGAGCTACCAGAACTGTTGCTATGACAAGAACTCTTGGATGAGTTTTGAAGAACGAAACGATCCTGAATCATGTCAAATCGTCAATAGCCAAATCCAGCTAATTGAGTAATCCGCGTATGAAGAATGGACCCCAGGCTCTCCCTCTCTCAATCACCCTCACCTGAAGCCTATCAGCCCAGCACCTGCACATCATTACTTCTTATCACCCCAGCACCATAAAAACCACAGTCACCCAGCACTCACTGTCTGGCATTGTTGCTCCAACGAAGGTGAAGTTTACTCACCTCCCTGTCCTGTGTGATTTTGTTTTATCTCCCCCACCCCGTGTCTGCGTCTCCTCCCTAGTGTGGATTCCCTTTGATTTCCCCGTCTGGTCATCTTCTTGTTCCCATGTCTGATCCTCATCGTCCCCTGTTCCTAGTAGTTGCTCCATCTCCATGTCAGATTATTCTGAGTTCCTGGTTCCCAGTCTCCTTCCAGTACGATTATGCTGTCTCTATTCCTGCAAAAGTTTCCATGTGTTTCTTGTCCACGCTGTGTCAACTGCCATCCTTTACCTAATAAACTGTCTATATACTCACCAGCCTGGTTTCCAGAGTCCTTCTGTGACACTTATATTTAAAAATATATATATTATTATCATTAGTTTAACTTTAAATTATTACTGTTTGTTGGTAAAAAAAAATAATGTTATTGGAATCAGAAGTTGCTTATAAAAATCTGATATCTACAATGAAAAATGTAAGCTCAGCACAACACAGTAGCCTGACATCAGTTTCACATGACCAGAAAGCTCAAATAAATGTTTTAGATGCTTATAAAGTTAATACAGTACGTTATCATTATAGTTATTGTCGTTGATAGTCATATTCATTGAATAATTCACTTAACTTATATGTTCAGTACTGATTCACTTAATGATCAGCTATATAGTGTGCTGCTGTGACGTGTAACGGCTAATTCTTTATGATTCTGCATTGTAAATTTACATTACATTTTGTGGGGGGAAAACATTGAGTTTCATATTGCAGTTTTACAACCATTCCTGATTTCTTATATGCTTGAGCATTTCTCTTATATCCGTAAGCATCTCTTATTTGTTTGGGAATTTATCATAAACTTTTTTATCTCAGGCAATCAACAAAAGTTTTGTAAATGCATTGAAACCATTATAGGCATTATTCAAAGTGTAAACATAGAAAAACTTAATAAGAAACTGATTCTGAGAAATTGCAGTGAAATTACACTGCATGTGGCCATGACTCTACCTTGGTGAGGCTTGTTGCTTTGGTAACAATATTTAATGAATTAAATGTGTAATTGCCTTAATGTGATGATGTTTACATCCCTGCTACCATAAAGTATACTGAGTCAGGCTGTATTTTCTTTTCAAATTTGTATGGAGTAATGAGAGACCCATTTTCTTCACCATTACTTCACAAGCGGTATGATGTTGCTTTTCCTCTGTAACAAAATCATATAAAATCCTTTCAGATGGATTCATTTAAAGTGGTTTGAAGACTTTTCTTAATGGTTTCTCTGTATTTATATTAGCCTCTCAGTCTATCTGAATCACAAAGTGCAACACTGATATTTATATAATGCATTATTTCCCACTGTACTTTACATTTACACAGTTAGAATTAGACACTGTAATTAAACGCTGTAAAAGAATTCAGCTTTTTTTTTTTCAGTGGCCCTTAAATTAATAAGCTTAATTTAATCACGAGGGATCCATTTTTACTTTTATCAAAATAAAATTGATGCAAATCATTATTTTTTTAATCTCAGACTCATTGGCCTTGGTTAATTTTCTATGAAGATTATATATCAGAACAAATTTTCAGAGACCACACTGTTGGAAAAATAAGAACCCAGTCCAGGAGACAAGCAAAATTCTTTATTGAGACGTGTTGGTTGTTCTGCAGTCAAACAGCATCTTCAAGAAGTAAATGAGTCTGCAAGTCTAACACATGTCTGAAACAAGTCTGCAGTCTGCAAGTTTAACAAGTCTGACACAAGTCTGATTTGAGACTGGAGGGCTAAAGTGGCTAAAGGTGGAGATGGCTAAACAAAGCATGCAAATAAAGTAGATAGGTGAAAGAAGCTGCCCAGCCACTGACCACACAGGTTTATCAACAAGTGAAGTTTCACAAACTAATTTCGAGAGGAGCACGTGATATGAACGACGACAGCTGATACCTATCGCTAATCATTAGCCAACCAATCAGATCATTACAAATCACTATAAATACCCTGCCAAAAATCTCATTCCCTATCTTCATTTTCGGAAAATCTTCGTTTTTTGAAGACCGCTCTCGCTACAAAAAACGCTCCAGCTTCAAAACTTTTACAGCATCGCACCACCAAACCCATCATTCGGAAAAGAACTGACAAACAATTCGGCGAGAACCCCGCTCTTCCCTAAAAAATCCAGCCGAAGCTCAGCACCACCCAGCCTCACCAGGACTACAAATCAAGCCCGAAGCCCCGCAAAAAACAGCTGGCCCACCTGCTCTTCTACAAGTCAACTAAAACGCCGTCAAAGATTTTCCTCTCCTTTCAATTTACACCACCTCCTGCTCTTCCCATGCTCATCCTACGCATACCTTCAACCCAATCTCCAGCAAGCTGACAGTCCACGAACTCTGTCAGAATCCCTCAGACATCAGAGATTCCGGCATCTGAGCCGTTGCATAAGCCGAACTTCTGACAACAACCAAGGAAGACAATAACTGAAGAAACTCACCCTTCAAGCCTCTCGTCCGTCCACAGATCCATATTCTCCACTGCAAGAACCCAAGCAATCAAATTCAGTAAAATACTTAGTCCATTTCGCACTTATTCATTTATAAACATCCACGCAATACAAGGCTATCATTTCAATTTAGTATCCCGAACCACTAAATCTATAACGCGTTCGGGAGAGTAACGTACGTAAACATTACTACTATTTTGAAAACAAAATGGCCGCCGACCTCTGCACTCTGTGATTGACATGTCATTGAACCAATAGCCGGATCAAAGAAGTGCTACAACCACCAACATCCAAGGAGCTTCAAAACGAGAATCAGTCCCGCCCTCTCTTTGACGTGAATGGACCAAATCAGTCGTAACGAGTAACAATTATGCATGTTAAACACGAGTGCTTAAAGCATAAGAGAAGAGAGAAAGGAAATAATAGATATCTTAAAGAGAAAGGTAAGGAAATTAAAAACATTGGGTACTTACTGGGACATGAGTTCAACAGCGACAATGTAAGGTATAGTATTTTTACAGGGTTAGATAAACGCACGTAATATAAATTTAAATAATTAATGTAAACAAATAAGCGCTCTGTTTAAATTCTGGAGATTATTGAGCTCAGTGTGGAGGGGGGAGGAGCTGAACACGCAGCGCCAACCGATTCCTGAGCTCAGAAATCGCGAGATTGAAACAGTGCAATGGCAAACAAGTACAACAGTCTCTGTTTTCATAAGTACAGTAGAGAAATGGTATGCACGAAAATGCAGTTAGCCTTTAACTAAGAGTTGCAATGACCTTGAATATGACTTCGGCCAGATAAGCTTGTGTTATTAATGTTAATATACTAAGCATAGTTATTTTTCACTACAATCAAAGTAGTTAAGTACTGATATTATTAAAAAAAATAATAATAATAATAAAAATAAATAAATAAATAAAATCATGCCATGGCAACTCATGCGTCCATTCCATACACAAGGAGCGTCACGAGAGAGTTTACACGTGCAAGTTGGTCGGTGGTGTAATGGCAAGGAAACGAGCAAATAACTTCCCGCTCAACAGCGATGAATTAGAGGACATTTCTGACGAATGGAGTAGTGTTTCATCCATTGACTCTGCAGTAGACACATTTGCATTTTAAGCAAATTTACAGGATTATTTAAGGGTTAAAAACTCTACTACACCATCACGTTACTACACTGCATTCAAGAGGAACCTACAGGATACTAGCCCACGCCACGCTCCATACCCTCAGCCCACCATCTCTCTGCCAGAATAAGATCAACCCGGACTGTCAAATAAACAGCAAGAAAGCCACGCCCCAACCGAACCTCCACTAGACTCCGCCAGAAACATTCCAGGATTACCCTCGCCACAACAGCACTGTCCATCAAACGGACTTTCCCTTCGACAATAGAAACTCAGCAACTGGCTTCAGAAACAGAACTGCCTCCAACAACCATCCCACATCCGACTCCAGTCCTTCCTTATTAAGAGATGATATTACCATAAATCACCCCATGCATCACCTGCACCAAACATCCATCTCCCCTATCCTACAAGCAGTATCCCCCAGCACATTACAATCATCTTACAGCTTGGAATGCATTTAAACAATTCCATTCCCTCTACAACACCACATTTCCCAATTTTTCCTTGCTCACAATAACTTCATTCATCATATACCTCCATATATACAAACATACTAGCCAGCTCCATCAGAAGCTACTTAAGTGGCATCCAATTCTTCCACTAATTAATACACGGCTCCGTATCAAATTCTATAGCCAATGCCCAAACCAGCCTTCTTATCAAAGGCATCCAAAGCCCCCCCCTCCCCTCCCAGATTCCAGGCTGCCCATCACACACCACATACTGTCCAAATGCATTTCCACACTCCGGAAAGGCCTTTATCCACCCACACTGACCGAACCCCCGACGCCAAGTTCATACTCTTTTCGGATTCCTTAGATGTTCCGAAATTTCTATAACGTCAAAAATTTTTGACCCCAACATCCACCCCACTATTTTAGATCTAGCACTTATCGATGGGGAAATGATATCTTTCCTTATCAAGGAAAGCAAAACAGACCTATCACGCAAAGGACACTACATATATATTTTTGACATCCCCTCCTCTACACGCCCATTCCAAACACTCCTAGCATACATACACTACAGGAGAACCCTCAGCACTAGCCCTTCCTCCCCCCTATTTATAGAGGACTCTTCCCACCCCATCACACGCTTTTGGTTCCAAAGACACCTAAAAGCAGTCCTTCACCTTTCAGGATTTTCACCAGAATCCTACTCTAGCCACTCATTTAGAATTGGAGCTGCCACCACAGCAGCACACAAAGGGCTATCACAGCATCACATACAAACCCTAGGCAGGTGGTCATCCGATGCTTTCAAATCATACATTCGCCTCAGCCAAAGCCACCTCAAAGCAGCCCAAAGTCCCTTTCCAGATGAAATATTCCCAGCCTTGTTTCTTCCTTCCCCAACTTCAGCAGTCCCCGTCACCTCGCCTAGCTTCCCACCGCTCTCAGGAGTCTCCATACCCTCCCTCCCTCCCCGACTCCTGCCAGAGCAGCCTTTGATAGCTCATCTTACCCGAGCTGTGACTTCGAGCTTCGAGTCACGTCACTGCCCCTCCCCCAGCTCCAGCGTCGCGTGCCTGCGCTCGCGCCGGACGGGCGCGTGTACCCGCGCGCGTGCGTCTGCGCGTGAGAGCGGGCATATGCGTGTGATGAAGATACGCGTCCGCACATACTCAAATTCGCGGACGCATGTCGACACCACGCTGGCTCCCCAAGCCTCCCTCGTCACCCTCTAAAAGGAGTCTCCACCGCCCAATCCCTTTTCCCTGACTCCCGCTAGAGCCAGCCTTTCTAGCTCAACTTCCCGAGCTGTGACTTCGAGCACGAGTCACGTCACCACCCCCCCCCCCGGCCTTAGCTTCATGCATTTGATCGATAGTTCGCATACGCATACATGCGAACATATCGATCATTCGCACATGTCCGTCCAAATACAACCCAGTATGCGGGCATATATTTCAGCTGTCACTCCCAAGCTCTAGCCCCCGCAGGGGCGGTCCTCGAGCATCTACTCCGGCAGGCACCCCCACCCTTTCACCCTAAAAAATCCCGATTCCTGCCGGAGCCAGCCTATCTAGCTCAACTTCCCGAGCTGTGACTTCGAGTTTCGAGTCACGTCACCGCCCCCCCCTTAGTTATTAGGCCAACCCATCATATTTATATGTATATCTATATATGCTTATATACATATACATTTATATATACTCTGCCCCCCGGGGACTTGCATCTCTCTTCTTCTTCCTCCTTCCCAGCCACTATATCCAGCAGCCGGATATAGCAACTTTTCAGCCTTTTGGGGGGCGTTCTCCGAATACACGGCTGCTGTCCCGAGCCGATAGCTCTTTTGGAGGCTTTCGAGAAACACCTGATCTCGTATCCCTCCTAATGCTCATTGACCAGGCGGGAACCTTGGGCTCACCTATCTCCGAGCTCAGGGTTCTCTCCCGGGACAGCATGCCAAATCTGCTATCATAGTCGAGCATTATCTAAGTGCGAACTCTTGAAGTGAAGTTTCACAAACTAATTTCGAGAGGAGCACGTGATATGAACGACGACAGCTGATACCTATGGCTAATCATTAGCCAACCAATCAGATCATTACAAATCACTATAAATACCCTGCCAAAAATCTCATTCCCTATCTTCATTTTCGGAAACCCCCCCCTCCTCCCCTATCATTCCCCTATCCTTCTCCCTGATTGGGCGACACGGCGACTCAACGAGAAAACCAGGGTTCAAGTGCTATTTGAACCAGTGGGTACTCTCTGAGCGGAGTTTGCATGTTCTCCCCGTGTTCGCGTGGGTTTTCCCCGGGTACTCCGGTTTCCTCCCACAATCTAAAAACATGCATATAAACGAACCGTAATAATCAGTCACAAGCACATAAACACACACTTACCGTATTAATTAGAACCAAAGGGAGGCTTTCGAGAAACACCTGATCTCGTATCCCTCCTAATGCTCATTGACCAGGCGGGAACCTTGGGCTCACCTATCTCCGAGCTCAGGGTTCTCTCCCGGGACAGCATGCCAAATCTGCTATCATAGTCGAGCATTATCTAAGTGCGAACTCTTGAAATGAGTTTCTTTGGCCTGAATGGATCCACAAAGACAAAGGCACGATCATTGAGACCCTGCCCATAGCATTTACATCACTTTGGCTCAGCCAGTGCTCAGGAAGGCAATAGGTTTAATGTCTCTGTCATCTGACCCCATGGTCATCGTCAGCTCCTCTCTGCGTCTCAAGTCCGCCGACGTACATGGCGAGCTAACTGGACAAACTGGTAACAGTGGGAAAGCCATCCATACAGAGGTAAGCGGTCAGCTGGTAAGCGCAAAAACGAACGGTGTCATACCGCCCCGTAGCGTTCGTTTTAAAAAACGAAATGCAGCCATACAAACTTCTGGCTACATAATTCGCGATCTCCAGAAATGTATATAGGGCTACGTTTTCAGAATGAGCCTATGTTGTCATTTTCACAATGTGCCTTTTTTTATACAGTGTATGTTACACAATTATGTGTTGATGTTGTGTGTTATGTTATGTGTATGTTACACAATTATGTGATGACAGGCTGGCATTGAATGTGTGTGTTGTACAGGCTGGCATTGAAAAGGCAATGTGTTCAGGGAGGCAGATTAAACTTTAATTCATAGATGTGATCTACAAATGAAAAATATTAACCATAAATGCTGTTTATAAACATCTGTTGAGTATTTTAACTTAAAATGTTTGATTTTATTGAATTAAAAACCCAAAAATGGAGCAGGTCCAACAGACCCATAAACACTGAGTTACATGAATATGAACACCACAGAATAATTAAGACAATATTCATTCAAGACAATTCTTACAGTTTTGCTAGTTCTCTAAGAGTTAAAGCATATGACCATTCAAATGGCTGAAATGAAAATACTAGTCTTAGAAAATCTACAATCCCAACTGTTGGATTTTCTGCTAATAACATTGCCATTCAACTGCCTATTATTATCCCCTTAATGCAAATCAATGAAGATTATTCCAGTCAGCAGCATGGATATCAGATAATGCCTTCAGCAAGGGTCATTTTGGTGGGTTTCGAATAATAATGTGACATTACACTGTACGAAGGCACAAACCTTCAAAATATTTTCGTTTTAGAGCAAGATTGGACATGAATTGATGGAGATGGAGGAATGGTAAACTTGAGGTCAGAAATACAATCACAGCCAGAAATGCATTTTATCTGTTGCTCTGTGCTATCAGAATCTATCTCATCACCTGCTGGGACTCTTACACCTGGATGTGCTGTGAATGAGGATACATTTCTGTTCGGTGCCCAGATTCTCGCAGCATGCTGAACATTAACAAGCACCATGCAGTTTTCGGTTACTGTTATACTGGTGGAAAAAATGTTTGGAATAATGAAGCTTTTCTATGTTTTTAAACAAAATGCTGCATTTATTCAGTGTCACATGATCCATGGTGGGATTTAGGGACAAGACAAGCTGTTGGCTGTATTAGCCACTGTAGCTACAGCAGTTGCAAACAACGCTACTGCATGTCTGTTTAATAAGTGTTGCATACTGCCATGATAGTAGACTATTGCTCATTTCGCTCTTTGTGTCAAAAATGACCTGCCTTCACTAAAATAAAACAGCTACATTTTATTTCAATCCTAAAATCTATCTTCATCACAAACTCTGTGAATGTCTAGGTTTTCCCTCATTAGTGTCCAGTATTTCGTCAATGTTTAATCAGTGGGCAGCACTCATATTTGTCTAAAGTAAAGGGCATCATTTCTAATGCTAAAGGTACTTGCATAGGCATTTTTAGTAAGACAGTATTCATAAACGTTAAAGCAGCAGATTCATATTGTGTGTGTGTGTGTGTGTGTGTGTGTGTGTGTGTGTGTGTGTGTGTGTGTGTGTGTGTGTGTGTGTGTGTGTGTGTG
>CAIGQV010019086.1:2504881-2534204 GCA_903798115.1 Danio jaintianensis
GTGTGTGTGTGTGTGTGTGTGTGTGTGTGTGTGTGTGTGTGTGTGTGCATGTGTGCATGTGTGTGTGTGTGTGCGTGTGTTGGAGTGTGCATGTGTGGGCCAGTAGCTGTGTTTCCATCTACCTATTTTTATGCACATTTTGGAATATCGCATAAAAAACCTTGGATTGAAACGCCAAGATGCGCATACATTTTGAAAATGTGCATAAACAAATAATGCGCACAACTGAGCAGGATAAAATTTTTATCTGTTAAGAAAAAATGTGCATGAACTGCGATGGAAATGCATTTGCTAAATAAATTCCAGCATGTGCATCAAAAAAGTCATGTGACTTTGCTTTAACAGATCATGTGATAACAAAAATGGCGAAAAGTTTTATCAGGAAGTGACGATTTTGTTCTCTTGGACTCGTTGGATGGAAACAGTGCTTTATATGCAAATGTTTTATGCAGTATTTCAGTTTTGCGCATAAATTTAATTAGCCTCTTTGGATGGAAACATGGCTTGTGTGTAACAGTAGATTTGTGATGTAAAAATGGTTTTATAGCTGGAAAATCAATATTGACAAAAAGGACAAACATTGTATTCTAAACATGTACAGCCTTTATGAAAATATGAACATAGAAAATGATTAATAATTTTCTAATGTTGGAGTAATTTTAGGGGGGGAAATCAAGATAAAAAAAAGTGTTCAGGGAGGTTTTTTTTTTGCTGTTAAAATGTGCCTGGTCATTTTTTACCCATAAGTTAACCCAAAAACTTGTTGTTTGTTGTTGTTGTTTTTTAAGCTTGTTTACTGTACACCTTGTCACATAGCAGCTTTTAGATGTTGTTCTGTTTTTGTTATGTCAGAAATTACAAGGAAGCAGCTTCCCACAATAGAAAGTCAATGGAGAGGGTTAGATTGTTTTGTGGCTTTCAGATTATAATGCTTTGTGCACACAAATGTATTCATTCATTTTCCTTCAGCTTAGTCCCTTTATTCATCAGGGGTCGCCGCAGCAGAATGAACCACCAACGTATCCAGCATATGTTTTACACAGCGGATGCCCTTCCAGCTGCAACCCAGTACTGGGAAACATCCATACACACTCATTCTCACACATACACTACTGCCAATTTAATTTGTTCAGTTCACCTATACTGCATTTCTTTGGACTGTGGGGGAAACCAGAGCACCCGGAGGAAACCCATGCCAACACGGGGAGAACATGCAAACTCCACACAAAAATGCCAACTGACCCGAACTGACTTCTTGCTGTGAGGCAACAGTGCTAACCACTGAGCCACCGTGTCGCACAAATGTATTCTTGTAGCTTAATAATATTCTGATCGAATAACTGAAGCCCTATGGTCCGTTTTGAGGATGTTTTGATACCTTTCTGGACTTTGAACAATTTTAGGAACCTTGTAGTGTATGGAGGGTGAGGAAGCTCTCAGATTTTACCTAAAATATCTTAATGACTGTCAGATTTTGTGTTGTTTTCCCATGCCCCAGTGTTCCATGTGCTTCTGTTGTCGTCATGTGATCCCTTTGTTTTGTTTTCTCGCCATGTGTTAATGTTCATTAGTTTCACCTGTGTTCCTCCCCTGTATGTTATCAGTCCTGTGTTTAGTTCAGTCCAGCATCGATAGTCATTACTGTGATTTGTCTCCCTAAGTGTTCCTACATGTGATTCCTGTGTTCCAGTTGTGAGTGTTCTGTTTGTAATAAATCTACATGTTTTTGATAAACTCCTGCGATCCTGTGCCTTTCTGAAAGTGCAGCCGTGACAATGACCGTGTGAACCGGAACTTACTGAGACTTTTATCTCAGTATGTTTATGTACATACAACTGAAACGCAATATTCATTTTTCTTCGGCTTAGTCCCTGATTTATCAGGGGTCGCCACGGCAGAATGAATCGCCAACTATTCCAGCATATGTTTTATGCAATGGATGCTCTTGCAGCTGCAACCCAGTACTGGGAAACACCCATACACTCTCACATTCACTCATAAACTATGGCTAATTCAGTTCATCCAATTCACTTGCGAATGTTTTTGGACTGTGGGGAAAACCGGAGCACCTGGAGGAAACCCACACGAACATGGGGAGAACATGCAAACTCCACACAGAAATGCCAACTGGCCCAGCCAGGACTTGAATCAGCAACCTTCTTGCTGTGAGGTGACAGTGCTAACCACTGAGCCACCGTGCTGCCTGAAAACCAAATATTGAGTATAAAATGTCTTCACACGGACTTAAATTTCATATTCTGAAGACAAACTAAGATCTCAGGGGTTTGGAGCGACATGAGAGTGAGTAATTAATAACCATTTTCATTTTGCGGTGAACTAACCCTTTAAATATGTAATGTATATTGAAATGTAATTAATACATGTTGGCAAAGTTGAGTCTTTTTTATGATATGCATTCATTTAAAACTAAGACTTTTATAATATTGATTCTAAAAATAATTGAGCACCAACAATAAAATCAACATTGAGAAGTCAGCTGAAATTACATTTTTAAATCAATTAAAATAGAAAGCATGTGTAATATTTTAAAATAAAAACAAGGTCTCTCTGTGTCCAATTTAAAGCTCAAAACTTCTGGTCATTTCAAACGTTCAGATCTCCAGTGGCTGTTTATTTGTCCTGCAGCATTTTGTTGAAGGGCTCAGTGACAGTGCGGCTCTGTTGTTCTGGGCTTTATTGTTAATTTGCATATAAACAGCATTCTAAGAGCTATTGACGCATCGGGAGACATGGTGTCCATTGTAATTCATGACCGATTTCCTGAACACACTGTTTCTATTCCTATTCCTCAGCTATTGGGCTCTCATTGACTTTCATACAGGCCATGCAATATAGCAGGTTCAAAACAGTTGATCCCTCACAAAATGATATCTGTGTGTTTGAGGGGGAAAGGATGTTTGAGTGCATGCTGATATGAGAAATTTCTGGTGTGTGTGTGTGGGCAGGTGTTTGACAGTATGCACCATAAAATCCATTTTTCAAAAGAATTATAAATTTAGTAATCATTTGCCTTTAAAATGGACATTAAGTTTTAATTACTCTGTTTGTCAAGCAAGAGTTTTCTCTAGCCCTTCAGCCTGAAGGGTTTATTTTGTAAAGAAATGGCTAATCACACAAAATCATTAAATAAATGCGTGGGCATGAAAAACTAATTTACAATCATTTATGATTTACAGTGCTCAGCATATATAAGTACACCCCTCACAAATCTATCTTTTAAATTTATATTTTTAATAGGAAGCTATACAATATTAAATGTGTGCATATACATTAGATTAGTCAGTACCGAAGCCAAATCTGGAGCTTACCTAACAAAATAACTTAGGATAATGGTCCAAAAACTAGTACACCCAAATTTATGTTATAGAAAAATATTAAATACAAATGTAAAAACGAGGAAAAATCAAAAGAAGCAAAAAATTGACACATTTTGTTGAAATTTAGTAGGTTGTAATTTGTTTTGTAATATTTTGCTTTGTATCTTTCAATTTCTAAATATGTTTGGTGATTAAAATATTATTTTAATAAATATATCTGTTTCATAAATCTGTTTTGTTTAAATGCACCAAAATACATTGCCTATATTCACTGAGAAATGGATAAAAATATTCATTTTCAAAATGGGGTGTACTCTATTATGCTGAGCACTGTATATTGTATCTTAAAGCTTCCACTAAAAAATAGCCCATTGCAATGCAAAACGACAAATATATTACAACAATATTAATATTTACATCCTCTGTCATGTGAGAGACATGAATGTAGCGCTGGTGTTTGCATTAATGACTGGCTGACTGTACATTAGGCAGTACTTGTGTAATGCTTGACGTACCATTCCGTTTCCTAAATAACCAGAGCGTGTTGTAAAGATACTAAACATCCAAAGCACTCTCACATGGAAAAATAGCTATTTTACATGGTGACAGCATGAAGGTTAACCCCTAAACAACATAGCAATCCCTTTGGTGTAAGAATGAAAACCTATGAATTCATAGACACCAACTTGCCAAAACATAATCTAGTTAAGAATTGTGCATCATCCAGGGGTGACAGAAAGGAGTGGACAATAAAGGAATGTAATCCAAATAGGAAATCATAAAATGATACTCCTAACATGGAATTACACACAGTGTATAACAATATACTCTATAATAACTAGCCAATTTAAAAGAAAATTGGTAGAAGCTATGACTTAATGGTTAGAGAGGTGGACTTTTAGACAGGTTTGAGTTCCGGCACTGGCAGGGATTGTAGATGTTGGGAGTGAATAGCCAGCACTGTCACCACCCTCAATACCATGGCTGAGATGAGTCCCTTAAGCAAGAAACCGAATCCCCAGATGTTTTCCAGGTGTGCATGCATACTTGGAAAGGTTAAATGCAGAGCACAAATTGGTCACCATACTTCACCACGTCACGACTTTTCTTACTTTCCTCATTTCTTTATGTTAGAGCTATATATTATAAGATGCATTAATTTACTCATTTGACCAGTAAAATGGGCATTAGACCTTCATTGTGATGTTCCCCAGCTGTGAACTGCCCTCATGCAGATCTTTTAAGGCCTTGACCTGGTGAACCTGCAAGATGGCCTTGATGGCAGAAGCGCCTAACCTGCAGTGCTGTAAATCATCAGATATTAGAAAAGCTTTCAGGATTTGAACGAGACAATTCATTATAGCGGTGGTATTTGCAAGCTTAAAGTTATTACAACGGCACACTCTACTTGGAGAATGTTGGCATAACCCCAAACAGCATGTGTTGATTTTCTGTAATGAATATCCAAATCAGAATTAGAAAGAATCAGAAAGAGCTTTATTGCCAAGTGTGCTTGCGCACACAAGGAGTTTGTCTTAGTGATAGGAGCTTCCATTACACAGAGTACAAAAAGTACAAACATAGTGCAAACATAAATAAAATAATAGCAACATGAATAAATAACGATAGCATTAAAAAAAAAAAAGATACAAAATTTAATTTCCTTTATACTGAGTGTGAGAGCTCCAGAGTGATTTTCTGAGCCCTTTTCCTCACTCTGGAGATGTAGAGATCTTGGTGGGGGGGCAGGGAGGCACCAATAATCTTCTCTGCAGTCCTTACATTCTGCTGTAGTCTACATATATGTAGTTTGGTGGCTAAACCAAACCAAACCAAACAGTTATAGAAGAGCACAGGACAGACTCAATGATAGCTGAGTAAAACTGTTTCAGCAGCTCCTGTGGCAGGTTGAACTTCCTCAGCTATCGGGGGAAATGCAGCCTTTGCTGGGCCTTTTTGACAATAGAGTCAATATGAGTGTCTAACTTCAGGTTCTGAGAGATGGTGGTGCCCTGCACTAAACCCCACAATGGTGTCCATGATGCTGAGTGAGGGGAGAGCAGGGGTGTTTTCTTCCGAAGTCCACGATCATCAGTTTTGAGCGTGTTGAGCTCCAGGTTGTTGTGTTTGCACCCTACAGCCAGCTGTTCATAATGAATCTTCAAATGAGTGAATGTATACCGCCACATTTTATACCCTTATGTACAGGTGAGTGGCATCTCATGCAGATTCCACTCACTTATTACTCAAAGGTGATTGGTCTCCTAAGCAGATTCTCTAAACATTGTCACGACCTAATGCAGTAAATTACACAAAGGAAAATTTATGTCTCTAATTTAAAAAGCATTTCTAATTTCTCATTCTAGAAATTTTCTCATTTAAACAAATATAACCAAATAACCAAATAAAAAATTCATATTACCTTAAACAAGTATCTTAAGATGTACCGTGAAGCAAATTCATTTTACTAGCCTAATATTTTTGTCTTATTTTGCTACTTTTATATTGTCACCATAGATCTTTTTCATGTTGCATACATTATAAGTCAATCTCTTATAATGTTCTGTATTGTTATGCTGTATTTGACTTTTATTCAAAGAAAAAATAAATAAGTGGGTCTTGCCATGATGCCAAGTAGATAAATGGAATCAGAGTGTATGTCCTTCAAGGACCTTTATGGGACAATGGCCTGTTTAACAACATGGAAAGCTGTTTTGCCAGCTTTTACTGGGCTGAAATATGAAGGAGGTTTTCATTAGCACCAACTTCATCAACTATAAACTGAAAAAGCCTGTGTGTCAAGCAAACCTTTATTTCACACACACAGAGAGGAATGAGATTGTCACTTTTGATAAGCATTCATTATTTTTAATGGATGATTTATTATACCTGTAAATGATTTGTTATTTGATAGCAAAACTTGGGCAGTCCCAAGTCTGAGTTAAATATATAATATTTAGTATATGTTAAAATCCTGGGGACAAAAAAAAAAGTGTAACGTAAATGTACTAAGATTTGGAAAGACCATAATATAAAAAAGAATACACACACATTGGTGGAACTATTTTCACTCAGTAATTGGTAGTACATTTACAAATAATCCCAAGCAACCAATTGAGTTACACAATAAATAATAAAGTACAAAAGTTAAAATAGTATTTTTATTTATTTATTTGTTTATTTTTTTTATTAATAAAAAAAATAAATAAATAAAAAATAAAAATACTAATAATACGTCTAATTTATATTAATATAATAAAAAAAATCATTTTTAAATTCAGAAATAATATAATTTTATCAACATCATCAGTAAGTACATATTTTTTTATGTGTCTGTGTCACTTTTGGACATACTTGTCTAATAAAGATCTATACTTAATGTACAGTCGTGGCCAAAAGTTTTGAGAATTACATAAATATTGGAAATTGGAAAAGTTGCTGCTTAAGTTTTTATAATAGCAATTTGCATATACTCCAGAATGTTATGAAGAGTGAGCAGATGAATTGCATAGTCCTTCTTTGCCATGAAAATTAACTTAATCCTGAAAAAAACTTTCCACTGCATTTTATTGCTGTCATTAAAGGACCTGCTGAGATCATTTCAGTAATCGTCTTGTTAACTCAGGTGAGAATGTTGACGAGCACAAGGCTGGAGATCATTATGTCAAGCTGATGGGGTTAGAATGGCAGACTTGACATGCTAAATGGAGGGTGATGCTTGAAATCATAGTTCTCCTTCATACGGGAACTTCAACGTGTGTCTGGTAACAGACTATGGGAGTACGTCAGACGACCAATCACTCTGAAGAGTAAGAAAACGGGCCAATAAAATGCCAAAATGAATTGGCAGAGCTCTGCTCCACAGCTGGCAGTGATGAGCCATTAGTGCTATATAAGCTGCCCACTGAGGAGTGAGCCTCAGAATTTAATTACTTCAGAGCCTCTCACAGAGACTGAAGACTCCATTCTGCCAAGCTTAGTTCCAGAATATCAGTGTTACTCACCAGTGTGGGAGAAGACGCAACAGCGGCGGTTGATCTGGGTTTCCCGTCCCCTGGGCGTTTAGCTGGTGCACTAAAAGAGCAGTTTCACACTAAAAGAGCAGAATTCCCTAATAGAGCACATGGTCGAGCAGCGTGTCTTTTTTTAAGATGTCGTTCCGACCGTGCATTTCTGGATGCGGTGATTTCCTCTCCCCGGATGACAGGCACGAGCATTGTATCACATGTCTGGGGGTCCAGCATGTTGACGCGGTGCTCGCGGACAGTTTTTGCCCTCACTGTGAGGGCTTAACTGTTGCACAACTACGGTCGCGGCGCACTCTTGCATTAGGGTGCGTCACCCCTGCTGCTCCCCGCCAAGCGGTTAGCACACGGGCAGACCTGAGGGTTACAGTGGGGGCTTATCCGTCGCCTTCGGGCCCGCAGACCCCTCACTCCTCAGTTGGCTCTGTCCAAGCTTCGAGTGAGAGCACTGGTCCATCTCCCGGGATGGCCGCGCTCTCATTAGATGACACCGGGGACGTGAAGTCCATTGCGACATCGGAGGGCGAGCTGTCATGCTCAGATGACAGACCGGGCTCGCTTCCATCCTACGGGATGCAATGTGTAGTCACGGTTCTCGAATCAGACATGATGGCTGCGCTTCCTGGGCTGCTTAGGTGGTGTGGCTGAAGATGGCTTGTCCTCCAGTCTCACTGCCGGACCAACTAGAGGTGTGGTGTGCGGGGCTGATGTAAGATCTTCCAGCTCCCGTCCACTTCTTCCCAGGGGCGCACAGCGAGCATACGCTGGCATAGAGGGCGCTTTTTCACCGCCCGGTCCTCGTGCGCTTCCGCCCTCACCTCCCCTGATGGCGAGGCGGCCAGTGGGTACGAAGCTATTCCTCAGGTGGTTGGTGCCGCCACATGGAGGGGTAAGCTGAGACCCCCGTCCAAGGCAGGTGGGTTTTCTGTGTCTCTCATGGCCAGAGCCCACACCGTTGCGGGCCATGCCGCTTCTGCCCTGCACCACAGCACCTGCTGTGCTGCACAGGGGCGGTTATTCCCCAGGCTTATGCGTAAGCACCGCACGGTGGTCGACTATGCTCTCATGACCTTCAAGTAGGCCGCCCGTGCCCTGGGGAGGACGATGGCCACACAGTGGTCCGGAAATGCCACCCTTGACTTACCCTGGCAGATATGCGCCGCGCCGAAATGTACGCTTTCTTGGTGTGCCCATATCCCAGGCAGGCCTAATCGGCGACACTGTCGGGGACTTTACCAAGCAGTCCTCGGTGGTGAGAGATCAGCCGTGCACGATGGAGCAGGTCATCTCCTGGTGGGCTCGGAAAACTGCTCCCCCACCGGACCCGTCCGCGCTGGCTGTTCCTCGCCGAGAGCGCTCTTCCCGCGGCTCCAAAATGCTCCGCCGTCACAGCCCGTTCCACTGGCTAGTGAATGCGCCGAGCCCCCCCGCAGGAAGTTGACGCTCCTGTCATAGGTCGCCGTAAAGTCCGGTAATCGGAGCGCGAAGCGAACCTAAGGCGGGCCACTTGGAGAGGAGGAGAACCATTCTTTCCCCGGTGGAGGGCCGGGGCTTCCCTGCGAACGAATGTAAAGATCCGAAAAGAGCGGCTTTTCCTCCCTCTGGGTGTGGAAGCCCAATTGCTGCCAGCATGGGACGCACTGCCTTCCAGCTCTCACCTTTGGTGCACTTCGCCACAGGCTCTGAGGGCGCCAGAGGATAAGCTCCGTTCTCGCACCTCCAGCCTCTCCGCGGGATCCTGGGAGGAAGGTAAGAGTCAATCTCTTATTTTCAGTTCTTCCTCAGGACGCTCGGCTTCCCGGGGTGAGCACTCCCCATCCCGAAGCTGCCCCTCCGCGGGTACATCAGCGATCGTTCCAGTGATGCTGCTCGTTCGGTAGCTCACACGGACGGTCAGACTCGGCTATGCGTTTCAACGCGCTGTAGGCCTCCCGAGTTCACGGGTGTGTATTTAAGCGGTCATCGCTATGCCATCCCTGTCTCGCGTGAGAGGATTGTTATCCTCCTGGCGAAGGATACAATCGAGCCGGTCCCTCCAGCCAAGATGAAGAGTGGGTTTACGCCCCCACTTCATCGTACCCAGAGAGCGGTGGGTTATACCAATCATATCTGCGCGTTTTGATCTGTCATCTGTTCAGGATGCTGATCAGGATGCTCATGCAGAAACGCATGCCCCAGTGCGTCCGTCCGCGGGATTGGTTGCAGCTATAGACCTGAAGGACACTCGCTCCATGTCTCGCTCTCTCCCTCCTTATAACCGTGTTTTTACCGGTGTGCGACGGGGCCCGAGCATGGCAGTAAATGGTCCTCCCCTTCGGGCTCTCCCTATTCCATGCGTGGAGGATGCCCTGTGCGTCTTTGGCGCATGCGCATCTGCATTTTTGATTATTCATTGACTGGGTTAAATTTTTTTTTGACCTTTGAATTAGTCGATTATGCATAGGGACCTGGTGCTCTGGCACCTCGGCCTGTTGGGGTTTCGGGTCAACCGAGAATGAGCAAGCTCTTCCCCGGGAAGCAGAGCTTCTCTCATCTCTGGTTGGAGCTGGACCCGGTCTCCATCACGGTGCGCTTTTAACGCGCTGGGCTAGTGCTGCCCTGTCCGTTTAATTCGGCAGTTATAGTGGTTTCACTGAAGTTTTTCAGAGGCTCCTGGGGCATATGACATTTTGTAGCCGCTATCACGCCGCTCAATTGTTCATATGAGACCACTTCAGTGCTGGCTTCGCGATCGGGTCCCCAGATGGGCATGGCGCGCGGAGACGCACCGGGTGTCCATCACTACGCTGTGTCTCCGCACCTTCAGCCCCTGGATGGACCTTGCCTTCTACGGGCCTGGATGCCCTTAGAACAAGTGTCCAGTCATGCTGTCATTCTGACGGATGCTTCCAGTACGGGCTGGTGGGCTGTGTATATCAAGCATGCAGCTGCAGGTTCGTAAATCAGACTTCGGTTGCGTTGGCATTCAATTGCCTGGAGTTGTTGGCAGTGTTTCTCGCTCTCCGCCGGTTCCTACCGGTACGGGAGGGGACACACGTGTTAGTTAGGACGGCCAGCATGGCTGTGATAGCGCACATCAACCGTTTGGCTGATGTGCGCTACCGCCGCATGTCTTAGCTCGTTTGCCATCTGTTTCTCCGGAGTCATGCGACTTAATAGCTGCGCGCCGTTCATATCCCATACGAGCTCTACCGTGCCAGCTTACATGCTCTCATGACAGTTACGTTTCTGGGAGAATGGAGACTCCACCCCGGCACAGTCCAGCTGTCATGGGCACGCTTCAGAGAAGCCCAGGACATCCTGCCGATTCTCCCGAGCAGCCCTTCGCCAGCTGCTTTCCCTGCTCTGCACGGATGCGCTGGCTCTCAGCTGGCCCCGGGTTTATATGTGTTTTTCCCCAGTGAACCTGCGTAAACAGACTCTGTGCAAGGTCGGAGAGACGAGGTGCGGGTCTCGCTCGTTGCGCCTCCTTGGCCCAACCGGACCCGAGTTTCCAAACTCACACTCCTCGTGATGGCCCTCTCTGACGAATTCCCCTGAAGAAGTACTCCTTTTTCTGGGACAGGCACCCTCTGGCACCCGCGCAGCGTTCTGGAACCCCCATGGAGGGTTTCTAGACAGAGCGCGGTGGACTTAGGTGACCTATCAGTAGATGTTAACACCGTCACTCAGGCTAGAGCACCCTGTATAGGCAAGCCTATGTCCTGTAGTGGAGTCTATTTGTTGTGTGGAGCTCTTCTCTCTGAGAAGAACCCCGGACACGCCAGATTAGTGTTGTGTTTTCTTCCTTCAGGATAACTGGAGCGCAGGCTGTCACCCTCCACACTGAAGGTTTGGCGTGCTGCCATCCCCGCTTTCTGTAGGGTGGCGGATGGTAGCGCGCTGGGAAAGCATAACCTTTTCAGCCGGTTCCTCAGAGGTGCGTTGCGCGAGATGGTTAATTCCATCCCCACCCCCCTCTCTTGCCCTCTCGGGATCTCTCTAGCCCCAGCGGTTATGGTTAGGTCCGTTGAGCCACTCGACTCAGTATCTATAAGCTTTCTGTCCATGAAGGCAGCTCTGCTGGTCGCGTTGGTATCAGTCAGGAGGGTTAGGATTCCGGTGGCATTTTCGGTCAGCGAATCGTGCCATGAATATGGACCAGCCTACTCTCACGTTTACCTGAGACCCCGGTTCAGCTTGTGCCAAGGTTCCTACCACCCCATTTAATATTAAAAGTGGTAGTGAGCCTGCAAGCGCTGTCTGCGGAGGAGGCAGACCCAGCCCTTTTATTGCTATGTCCGCGCACTGCGCTTAATGTGACACGTAGAGCAAAATTCTTTAAGCAGCTCTTTTTTGTTATGATCGGCAGAAGGGAAGTGCCGTATCAAAGCAGAGGTTGGTCCATTTTATAGTTATGCCATTGCCCTCGCCTCATGTGCCAGGGCAAGCTGTGTCCCCCGGGAGAGAGAGCACACTTAAAAAAAAAAAAAGAAAAAAAAAAGCGGTGCCTCCTTTTCGTGAGTACGCAGCGCCTCTTAACAGATTATGCAGAGCTGCGGGCTGGGCGACACCTAACACATTCACGAGATTTTATAATCCTCGAGTGGAGTCGGTTTCCTCCCGATTACTGGGTCACTCCGGTCAATCGGGACGAAATTAAACTCTGTGTCAAAAACGCTTGCTGCGCCATGCTCCCTAACCCGGAGATACGTGCGCCTTTTCTATTCTGCTAGTAAGTTTCCCGCTTGGCGAACCCTAGAGAATTACTCAGAGGCCCCCAGCACCCGACTCAGCGGAGGAGCCGGGTGCCTGGCTCAGTGTGATGTCTGGTATGCCATCTCTTGGTCTTCCCACATGCTGAGGTTCGGTGCCAGCTATGCGCGGTCCCCGATGGTGATCCCATATGCTTATTTTAGCCACGGAGTGTTCCCCCTGACCAGGCGGACCCGTGTCTTCCCTACCCACTAACCAGCTTATCATATGTAGCACTCCCCCTCCATAGGGCTAGTCCATATGTCCTTATTGCCATCAAGTCTACCCTCTTGGGTAGCAGGTGGCCTCCGCAGTGTCCTCCCCCTTCGGGGACTGGCACGCTTTCCCAACGTACTGTCGTATTTCTAAAATCCCTAGACTATATTAGCTAGGTAAAAGCACATTTACGACCCCCAATCTAAATTGTAATTATTCCCATGTGATGGTAATTAAGGGCCTAGGGGACGTTGGAAGGTTGCGCTCTTGGTGATGCTTGTGTGCTCATGCTATGCTTGGCAAACTTCACATCAGGAGCGTGACGGGCTAGGGAACGGATAGGGAACGGAGACGTGCATCTCCACTGCCACATCAGCTGAGTCTCCAGCTGTTAGCTGAGTGATCGGCTCTTCAGCAGGCAAATTCTGAGGCTCACTCCTCAGCGGGCAGCTTATATAGCACTAATGGCTCATCACTGCCAGCTGTGGAGCAGAGCTCTGCCAATTCATTTTAGCATTTCATTGGCCCGTTTTCTTACTCTTCAGAGTGATTGGTCGTCTGACGTACTCCCATAGTCTGTTACCAGACGCACGTTGAAGTTCCCTATTCGGCGAACGTGGGTTACGTACGTAACCAGGACGTTCTTCCATTGTTAACCATGATGACCTGCAAAGAAACGCGTGCAGCCATCATTGGGTTGCATAAAAATGGCTTTACATGCAAAGATATTGTGGCTACTAAGATTGCACCTAAATCAACAATTTATAGGATCATCAAGAACTTCAAGGAAAGAGGATCAATTCTTGTTAAGAAGGCTTCAGGGCGTCCAAGAAAGTCCAGCAAGCGCCAGGATCGTCTCCTAAAGAGGATTCAGCTGCGGGATCGGAGTGCCACCAGTGCAGAGCTTGCTCAGGAATGGCAGCAGGCAGGTGTGAGCGCATATGCACGCACAGTGAGGCAAAGACTTTTGGAAGATGGCCTGGTGTCAAGAAGGGCAGCAAAGAAGCCACTTCTCTCTGAAAAAAAACATCAGGGGCAGATTGATCTTCTGCAAAAGGTATAGCGAATGGACTGCTGAGGACTGGGGCAAAATCATATTCTACGATGAAGCCCCTTTCCGATTGTTTGGGGCATCTGGAAAAAGGCTTGAAAGCCATGAATAAAGAATGGTACCAAAACACCCTCCAACAGCAACTCCTTCCAACAATCCAACAACAGTTTGGTGAAGAACAATGCATTTTCCAGGACGATGGAGCACCGTGCCATAAGGCAAAAGTGATATCTAAGTGGCTCGGGGACCAAAACGTTGAAATTTTGGGTCCATGGCCTGGAAACTCCCCAGACCTTAATCCCATTGAGAACTTGTGGTAAATCCTCAAGAGGCGGGTAGACAAACAAAAACCCACTAATTCTGACAAACTCCAAGAAGTGATTATGAAAGAATGGGTTGCTATCAGGCAGGATTTGGCCCAGAAGTTGATTAAGACCATGCCCAGTCGAATTGCAGAGGTCTTGAAAAAGAAGGGCCAACACTGCAAATACTGACTCTTTGCATAAATGTCATGTAATTGTCAATAAAAGCCTTTGAAACGTATGAAGTGCTTGTAATTATATTTCAGTACATCACACAAACAACTGAAACAAAGATCTAAAAGCAGTTTAGCAGCAAACTTTGTTGCTACACAAACTAATATTTGTGTCATTCTCAAAACTTTTGGCCACGACTGTATGTATGGATCAAAACATCACCGTTAGTAAGAACATGCAATAAACTGTACAATAAACTGTTTTTTATTACCACCATAAATCTCACATCATTAATGAAAGCAAATCACCTTTTGCTGAGGTCACTGCTTGTCTTAATCATGTTTGCCAAATATAGATACAGATAATAAACAGAGATATTAAACAATTATTGAGCATGTAATCTCTGAATTGTGATGATGATACATAATACATCAGACTCCTGCTGTCAAAAGCTGCTTGCACATAAATAGAGGCAGTGAATTTTCACACAAAAATGAAATATCCTGTTCATTCATGCATCACAGAAAAAACACTTGCAGTACTGCTGATTACTTGTCATTTTATGAGGACCATATTCTTTCAAAGTCCAAAAAAAGTGTAAAAATATACATTGCCATCCTTTGTGAAGTGAACATCTTGCCTGTGTATGGAAATGAAGTGTGAGGTATTGTGTTGACAGGTTGGTTGATATCTCATCATAACCAATTATAATCTGGTGCCATGTGTTCATCTTTAAAAAGTCTTTTAAATGGAAGGACAAAATTAGACATCCAAAGAAAACTTTTTAAAATGTTTTTTTATGGCTATATCACACAAGCAAGAACACTGTTGTTCAAATACCATGGCTGAATTGTATACCTAAATAACTGTCATGCTGACAGTGACAATATAATGATCGTAATATTGCACTAATTCAGTAAACAAGAAGTTATTTTGAGCATATTTTGGGAACAATTATGGGCAGTTATATTGATTACAGACTTTAAAGAATAAATGTCCCAGTACTTGGTTGCAGCTGGAAGGGCATCCGCTGTGTAAAACATATGCTGGATAGGTTGGCTGGTCATTCCGCTGTGGCAAAAATGAATAAATTTTAAAGAATATGTGTGTGTGTGTGAACTGAATGTAATTTTTTCAGACACTTACTGTTATTAACATTTATTTGAAAAGATATTGTGCTTTAAAGTCAAATAAAATGCAGTTAGTTGAATTTAGGAGTGTTTTTTAATGACTCACTAAAGCAGGGGTGCCCAAACTCTGCAAAAAATTTCAAAGGAGAACAACTGACTTTAGCATTGTTTTTCAGATTAACAAGTATGTTCACTTAACATAAATATCTGAAAACATATTATGCCATTTTTATGCTTTAGAAGCGTCAAAAACATAAAGCACATTTAATGTGTCAGCAAACCAAGGCATTTTGGAAAATTTCATGGTCCCAACTTTGTTGCAACAGTTTGGGGATGGGGATTTCTGTTCCAACATGACAATTAAAGCCTAGTTCACACAACATGACTTTATCTGCAGATTGATATGCCATTCAGACTACATGACTTGATTTTGTGTCTATAAATTGCTGTGGTGTTCACACTACTGTAAATGATCTACAAGAGGAGGGTCACACATTACATTATCTGACAACAACTGTTTCACCCAACAGCTCTATCCAGCCCCAAACCACAGCCAATAAAATGTTGAGAAATGCTGTCAGGTGTCAGAAAGAGCTGAACACTATTGGCTTCTTGTGTGATGATGACATCACTGACACACAGCATTTGAAATCTCTCTGAATGCAATCAAGGGAGTATTTATAAACATTGTCAATCAGCTGATCTGTCAGCGGTGTGGAGGAACTTGACTGGCCTGCACATGCACGGGAGTCCTGACCTCAACCAAAGAGAACAATTTAAGCCTAATTCACACTTTTGGATTTCTTTGTTGAAGTTTATTGCCTTTTGTATTACGTAGAATAGATTTCACTCACATAAACAGATTTTACTTTCTTAATTAATATACACTGCCTTTTTTATTGACTTTAGAACAGAACAATGCATCTTCCTTTCATTCAGGTCAGTTTCCTGCTCAGAATAAACTTTAGTTTTACTTTGGATAATTTCTGTTGGAAAGTGATCTTTCTTGTTATATGTAAAGATACAGCAGTTGAAGTCATTTCTGTGGTAATACTGGTAAACTAATACATGGTCTGCACAAAACATTTCAGCTACTACATCATTCAGATATTCACACAGACTCATCAAGAATCATCACTAAAATTTCAACAATTGTGACAATTAAAAAGTTTCATGCCACAAAATGTCTGCTGGGTGCCAATATAAAACTCCCAACATGCATTGCAACATTAATAAATAATGCAGCTTAATGGTTTGGCTATTTTGTTTTTGTTGTGATTTTTAGCAGCTTGTTTTGGGCTGTTCAGAAGTTATGTGTTCATTTTGTTCATTGTCATAATTTTGTTCATTCTTACTGATTCATGATGTTTGTGTCTGTATTTTACCCCAGTTCAAAAGTGTATACGCCATAGTGGTGACTTTAAATGAAACAAACTAAACATCTAACATATCTCAGTATTATTTAATCAAATTTTTTTTACACATTTAAAACATGGTAAAACAGGTTTGTAATAAATGAATCTGATAATGCTGTATGCTGTAACAATTTGGAATTGTTTCATCATTCTCTGCTGAGTTCTTGAGAGATTTAATGTTTTCTTTCAGTTGATTATTAAAGGCTCTGCCCACACAAATATGGGTATTTTCAAAAATACAGCCTTTTTTCTGTGTCGTTTGGCTGTTTGTCCAATTGCAGTATTGGGTTACAAAAACCAAGCTATATTGAAAATTCCTGTCACTGTGAAGATTTTCAAAAAGCTCGGTTGTAGAGTAGTTGTGTAGACAGAAGATTGTGGCTGTCAATATGCGTTCTTCAGCGATCTTGTGTCCTTGTGTTCTTGTGTAACGTCATCATCAACCGCCAAAGTTCAGTTCCAAAACTCAAGACCGTAAGAACGGAGGACGTGTGAAAGTTCCCGGATGAGTTCTTGATATCGAAACTCGCTCGATAAGTCCCAGAAGTCATTGTGGCTGACTCTGAAAAAAGGAGGTGGAAAGCGCAGCATTTTATACCTGTTTAATATTAAAGTTCAGATATATAACTTGTTTATCTCAGGAGTTTCCCTAAATGAGACGGTGAAAGTAAATATTTACAATGAAAATCTTAATAAATGCATAAAAACATAAAGGGTGTTTTTTCTGAAATTCTTATTAAAATCTGTGTTATTTGTATTGTACAAAGTATATTTGTAAGGTTTTTGTGCATATTATATATATTGAAAAGGGGCAAAACAATAAATCGTTGTATGAATGCTGTAATGTTTAAATAATTTTTCTGTTAAAAATGCGTGAAGGTCATGTGACCATCAGGAAGAACGCAGCATCTCATTTCTCAGAGGATGCGTTCTGTGTACTCGGGGTCTCCCGCGCTCGTTCTTCTGAGGTGACCTGGCAAGATCGGTCTCCACGAGAACGCAAGTCTGTTCTCTGCGTTCTTGGAGTTGAGAAACAGCCTGTGGCTTGTGATGTTGGAGTGCTGTCATGGGTATACCAGGCTCCTAAACCAATCAAAACTCTCAATCACCATAATATTAATAATCTCCAGCCGCTCCTCATTCCTTCATCAACTCAGTACAACATAAAAGCACATTCCCCACATTTAGTGACCTATCATCACCATAGTAACCTACTTGAGTGCATAGACGGAGTCTATTAATTCATAAACTTTTAACTACTGCTGGCCATAGGTCACTAAATTCAGAAGAGGGTGATTTAGCCCCCCAGCACCTCTTCTGGTAGTGGATGATCAGGTTATGCTTCCCGAATGTCCCACCATCCACTGCATCCGGGAAGTGGAGATGGCAGTGACATAAACCAGTGTTTCCCAACCTGGAAGCACACTATCAGTACATATGTTGGATGTCTCCCTTATTTGACCCATTAATTTCCAGTTTTTGGTGTCTCCTCTAATGTTCTGATGAGTGGATTCAGGTGTGTTTGATTTGAGTTTGAAAATATTTATTGCTTCTGCTCCAACTAAACCTGAAGGAAGGAAGCACAAAGCTGATTGGGCAAGTTTGGGGGTCCACTTAGTGAGAAGTGGATCATTCAATGAATAGACTCTACTCAGTGCGAACCTCGTAACTTAGGACTTTGTCCTGTCATGCCAAACACAGACAGAAATTGTCTGTGAGGAGGAAAAAATTTAGAAATTAAAGCAAGCATCCTTCAGGTCAAAAGCCGCAAACCAATCCCGAGGATGGACGCATCGAGCTCTCTGAGGCATCTTTTGTATCAATCATAACCTACCACTCTTATTGGGTAAGATGAAGTACATGGCTCAATTGCAACTTTCACCAGGAGGACAGCAATTTCCACACATAAGAATTTACACATAACTGTAGTATGCACACTAATAAAATACACACCTCTGAATGTGGGAAGTTGTCTGGTGAACTGAATCGCACAGGATTAATCCGATTGTCTAAGTGGGCCAATAAGATGGGCTAAGCAATGCTAACCAAGCTGGCAGAGCTTGTACAGGTACCACCAACAGAGTAATTGCTGATGCATCAATCTCTGGGTGGCTTCACCTCAAGGATGACTCGTAGTCCATTTCCAGACTAAATGGTGTCCTGTAGTGGGGGCGTCAACTTCCTGTAGTGGTCTCGACATGACCGCTGGGCTGAAATTGAAGGCTGCAGTGGCAGAGCAGCTGCGATAGATGGGCTCATCATGCTGGAACGTTCCTTCACTGCCAAGATATCTTGGGTAAAGTGCCCAACAGTGTCACTGAATAGGCCACCAAATTTGTAAGTGCCAGGAAAGCAAACTTTGATAGCACCCTGCATAACAGCTAGGTTCAGCCAGAAATGGCAATCCTGGACCACTAGTGTGAACGTTGCCTTCTTCAGGACTCAAGTGGGTACCTGTATGCACATGAGAGCATAATCGGTAGCCATGCACAGGTCATGCACTTGTACCCCCTGTAATCCTTATATTTACCACTTCCATGGGTAACAACAGAAGGGGCTTGCACTTATAACAATGCAAGCCACAATCTCAGCGCAGCCATAGAGGTGCTCCCACAATGAAAGCATACACTATTCACGAGGGTTGCACCCACATGCTGGACCCCAGATATGTAATGATGCGTTCACACTCTAATGAAGTTATACAATGAAGCATTACATGTGGGTGATTTACATGTTAAGTCAATGCAAAAACACGATTAGACTTCCATCTGACATTCGATTAAATGACACTGCACGAATTGAGCATTTTGGGCGTTTGACCAGCTTAATGCCTGATTCGTGCAAATCACCGAGTTGAACTTTGGCAGACATTCGCTCCACATTAACCAATCAGGAGCTTACTCTAGTAGTGGCGTGATTATGATGTAGGACCTGTAGTTGGTGTCCTGAAGGGAAATCCTCTTGCTGACATGGGACAACAGGTCATCAAACTGGGACCGGCTCAGTCAGAAGTACCGCTGAAATTAGTCGTCATTCAGGCGCAACTTCTGAACTCGCTACGCTGGGTGTGCCTTGGAATGATCTGATGGACCCAAGCATAGCCCTGAATGAATCTACGCCGCTTTTCAGTCTTCCTAAAGCGCTTAAAAGCACAGCTACTCTCTCAATAAAATCCATGTCAGCCATTTTGCAATGAAACTGGAGTAGCCAAGCAGACAGATGCCCCTCCCATGACGCAAATCCATGTCTATTGTGAAGTTAATTTTACATGCTAATGAAGCTAATTTGCTGCACAAATCAAGTGAGTAAACTCAAAATGTTCATTCACCCAATTACGTGCAAATAGCTTGACCTATTCCTGGGTCTGGTGTGCACGCACCATCACATAGAGTTTATGGCCATCATCCAGAATCAAGAATCCTCCACACCCAGTAAGAAAATTTGCTCCTTATTGGGACTGCTCTTTTTATGTGTGTGTAATTTTGCCGAGTGAGTCCACCAGACCAAGGAACTACTATTGAATGAATCCTATCACCACTGAGGAATTTACAGGAGCTCAGAAAATCAGGTAGAGTGACTTGTGATCAGGTGAGAGATAGGCTGCTCTGAAGTGAATACCTGATGTACCATCTCACAGGTGCACATACAGATTGAACTTGCCAATTTGATAGTTGTTTCATTGGCACTTCTCCATACAAGACAAAGTGATTGGTCCTCAAAGGGAATCATCTATATCGTCATAATTTGAAGAGACCAATAAATTGGGAACTGAACATTTTGTTGTGGGGTTAAAGGTATTAGGTTAAAAACACTAAATGCATTTTAACAATAAAATGCTGTTCATTTAACTTATAAAAGTAAACGGCGAAAGAGCAGTAAACTGCTGCCAAAAAGCATTTATTGTAAACTTGTATACTACTAATGTGATTTCTGTTGCTGTCTGTCAGGTGTCTGTTCCATGTTGTCGTCATGTGATCCCTTTGTTCTGTTTTCCCGCCGTTTCCTGCTGATTAGTTTCACCTGTGTTTCTTTATCCCCCCTGTGTATATATATACCCCTTTGTTTAGTTCATTCATGGTCCAGTATTGAATTGTCTATGTTCAGTGTCTCCGTCTTCCCGTGTCGCCATTTACCAGTGAGTGTTATGTTAATAAATCTACGTGTTTTGATAACTCCCGTGTCTTTGTGTGCAGAGCGAAGCGTGACAGAATACTGGACCAAAAAACAGTTTGCGGCGTACTTTCCCCCGTTTTTCTTTTTAGTCTTTTTTGCCCCAGTGTTTTCTTTTCCTCTCCCCCGTGTTCCCATGTACCCCATCGACAGCCCCGAATTTCTTCCACTCCTGCTGGAGCAGGGGGAAAGCAGCCTCGAGGACCATACAAGACGGTACTAGTTTGTAGCTAATATCACCAGCTATCCGGACGATGTGTTCTGCAACAACAGTTTTAACACCGCTTGCAGAGCACGGTCGTCTGAACATGGTCCTCGGGGCAATATCGCCGCTTATGTGGAGTGGACTCTGGCGAGGAATAGAGCAACATTCACCGTCTGTGTGGAGGAAGAGCTCGCCAGCGCCACTCCCGACCCAGTGACCAGCCAAACACCACCCACCTGCAGGGAGCATTTGCCAGAGCCCACCGCAGACGGAGAGCCACCCGCGGTGTACGAGCCATCGCCATCTAGAGCGACAGAGTGGAGTTACACCGAGCAGGAGGAGCTCAACAGACCGTCTGACCAGGTGTGTGAGCCGGCAACATTGCCGAATGGGGGAGTCCTGGTGGACCTCAGCGGCTCATGCGAGAGTCCCGTCCACCCCCCCTCTGCAGATGTGCAACCACTGGACACTGGGAAGTTGCTCACCGACTTCTGGAGCGAAGTCAAGCCCCTTTCGCTGTTTCCAGACAGCAAAGACGTATCTCCGCGTCAACTGTTTCCAAACAGTTTTTTAGTTCCTGAATTTCCCAATGCCCCAAGCTCCAGAGTCGTGAGTGACTTCCCACCCTCTTCACCTCTACTCACACCTATGACTGCAGCCAGTCAACCAGCTCCAGCGCTGCTGCAGTCAGCCAGCCCCCCAGCTCGCCCTCAAGCTCCAGAGATGGAGCTCGCTCTGAGGTGCTGCCTGCCAGCATCGCCCTCTGGAGGGTGTCGCCCAGCGTCAGCTCCTCCAGCCTCCGAGCTACGGACTCCACCTCGGCCCTTCGACCCTTGTGCTCCGCATTGGCTCCCTCCTCCCTCATCTCCGCCGTGGACCGTCAGTCCACCAGCTCCACCAGGCTCCCTCGTCCCTCCGGCTCCGCCTTGGTCAGTCGTTGCCCTTCCTACACCTCTGGACTCCACTCCTCTGGCTGCGCCTTGTCGCTCCATCCTGCCAGCTGCGTTGAGCTCCTCCTTCCCTCCAGCTACGCCTTGGTCCTCTGTCGCTCTGGCTCTGCCGCGGGCTTCCGGACCCCCGCCGTCGCCTTGCTCGGGTGAGCTGTCTGCTCCACCCCGGCCCTCCAGGACCTCGGCGTCACCTTCACTCTACGGCTCTCCGTCTCCTCCTTGGGCTCCACCACCATCAGCGGCGTCTCCCTCAGTCGGCCCCCTGGAGTCGGCAGCCACTCCTCCTCCATGGTCCCTTCCTTCCTCGACTCTGCCCTGGGCCGTCCTTCTGGCTGTGTCCTGGGTCTTCCTGCTCCAGCTCCCTTCCTGGTTCCTCCCTCCTGAAACTCCTCCCTGGCCCCTCCCACCCTCCCTTATATTACGTTATGTTGAAGGCGCGAGGCCTTCAAAGGGGGGGGGGGTGTAATGTCAGGTGTCTGTTCCATGTTGTCGTCATGTGATCCCTTTGTTCTGTTTTCCCGCCGTTTCCTGCTGATTAGTTTCACGTGTTTCTTTATCCCTCCTGTGTATATATACCCCTTTGTTTAGTTCATTCATGGTCCAGTATTGAATTGTCTACGTTCAGTGTCTCCGTCTTCCCGTGTCTCCATTTACCAGTGAGTGTTATGTTAATAAATCTACGTGTTTTGATAACTCCCGTGTTTCGTGCCTTTGTGTGCAGAGCGAAGCGTGACACTGTCCTTTACTAAAATATATATTGTTACTATATAGTTGTCATGAAGTGCCAGTTTAGTAGCCTACAATTAAAATAAATGAACTTGTAATATAAAAATTAACAACTCCACAAAGATATCGACTATAGAAAGTCATAAGATAAATATATTTTGTAACACATGAAGCAGCAGTTTATTTAATATTTATAGTAAAAAGAATTACCCCTGTTCCACTGAAATTACCACTGAAATCAAGTATTTCCAAACTATTTTAGTATCACATTGCATTAGTTTACTTAGTCGTGCTTTTAGAAGAGCATGGAATGAAACACTTTTTTGCAAGTTCATGTAGCACAGATTTAACTGAATGTGCAACGCCATTAACAGCAGATCATTAACAATATTTCCACTTTGATAGTTCAAACATAGCATCTGTGCCTTTCATATTCTCCCTCTTGGATTCTTCCACTCTAAGGGATCAAACAGGGAGAGATATCTAGTGCGGGAGAAACATCTGGTGATCGCAGAGTCCGAAGGGTTTCCAGAAAAGTCAACATTTTTTTTCTGAAAGCCCCTCTGATAATCAAGTTCATTTAGGTAACAAGATACCATGAAAAAAAAAAAAATGGACAGGTCCACGAAAGATGGCATTGACAAATGGAGTTAGTCAGACTGCATGTCCTTCAGGGAACCTTCATGTGCATCTGAGTGTCTGAAAATGGTTGAGCTGTTTTGCTTTTACGGCTGTGAAATATAGAGGTGGTTTTCATTAGCACCAATTTGATCAACTGTAAACTGAAAGGAATGAAAAAAACTTCTTCCAATAAAACGTTCATACACATAGCATCACCAGAGCTAATAAATAAAACTGCCAATCAGCCCCTGCAGTGATGAGCATGCATTATTTTAATAGTATATTCAAGGTTCATCACAATCAACAACATTTGTAGCATCATTTTGATTGACTCTTATTAAGGTTTCAGTGAGGTGCGTCTAATGAAAGTAATTGGGGGCATTTTTTGAGGGCTTAAAAGCAAAAATGTGAGTTTTGTTATTTTTTTTAAAAGCACTTTCTGTTGTAGGGTAATGGACTTGTTCAATTGGAAATAACTGGAAAGATTAGTGATCATTTTACACCATAGTCTTGCTGAACTAAACGGCAAAAAGTGATGTTTGGCCAAGGAATAATACTATGTTTTCCCTTAATTCAAACACATTGATGTAGATTTTTGAAACGTGTTTGTATATGCCCCAAATATCAATGGTATTCATTCATTCATTCAAGTTTGTTTATTCATTCAACCTTGAATAATACACATAATGTCTGCTCATCAAATGCAAGTGGGAACCAATTAAATATCAATAACTGATTTTATATTTTCTTCACTGTATAATTTATTTAATGGAAGCTTTATGATTTGTATTTATTTAACATACCAATTTATTTACATGTTAAATTATTTATTTAACATATTTTAATAAGCATTTATATATATATACATTTTTTTTTTTTTTTTTTTTTTTTTTTTTTAAATCCCAATGATCCATGATAAAGTTTAGTTTGCATTACATTTTATTAAATTAAATTAATTACTTTGTGTTTTAGATTTTAAAAGAAAAGCAGAAAAAAAGATGATGTTAATGAGGTTCATGCTTGGAGTTAAACATGCTTGCTTAGTTGTTGATTTATTTATGTATTATTAAGTATATATGTATTTAATAGCACATTTCTACTGCCACTAATATTACCTACCACCAGTTTGCTAAAATTAAAAGTAGTTACTTCAAATTTTTTATCCCATTTTGTTTATTTAAAATTCACTTTTGTTTATTTTATCACCTTGTTTTCTCCAGTCATACTTACCATTACACTTGTGTTTTTATCCCCCATCTGCCTTAATCTTTTTTTATTTATTCTGTATAAATATAAATACTATAAGTTATTTATATGCTTTGGCAATATAATGTTAACATTCTGGATTGATGGCTAAGTCCGTATGAAATTTTGATTGAATCAACCCAATCAATAGGAAAAGTGACAGTTTTTTTGTTCTTTTTTCAGTCAGATTCACAAATAGTGCAGTGATTTACATTTTATTTTCTTTTGTATGGTTTACATCTTACAAATGTGCACATTTTGAATTGTTTCATTAATATGCCAATAACTGAGCTTTCTTAGTGTCAAACAAAATAACAACTAAAATCAGAAATTTGGTTTAGAATACAACTGGATTGAAAGTTTAATTCATTAATTCATTCAGATTAATGACAGTAATCAGTGCATGTGAGCATTAAAGGTGCAGTAGGTGATCTGCCAAAATGCTAACCGTTTAGCCAAATATCTTTGAAACACAGTCCCTCCCCTGCCGTACAAAGCCACGCCTCCTGAAATCATGAACAAACACCTTAAAGATGACAGACAACCCATTAGATCATGTCATTCACCAGTTGGAAAACTTTATAGTACTTTATAATACTACAATTCCGAACGAAAAACTGTATTATATCTAGCTTTCAGTTGTGTAGTTAGCAAAACTTGTCATAATGTGCAATATTTCATGCATGCAAGGTTCACTGGTCTCACTCTCTCAATTGCTTTGTCCTAAAGCGACTCCTGTATGCTTACTGGTTGGCCAGCGGGGTGCAGGAATTACACTTATTACTAAGCCATACTTACATGATATTTCAGACCGAATATTCAAAGTAGCATGGTAAACAACGACCGCATCACAGGTTGTCATTGTTCAAAAATGAACCAATGTGAATATAAAACCAACTTCACCTCAGTAAAGCAGGCTAGGCGGAATAGCGCTATTTACTTATGTTTTGTTGTTAGACTAAATAAGTGAAGTTCCACAAACTAATTTTGAGAGGAGTGATATGATTGACCGCAGCTGGTCCCTATCAGTAATCATTAGCTAGCCAATCAGATTATTCCAAATTTAACGTAAATATCCAGCCTAACTTTACTCCCCACCTTCGTTTTGGAAGACCCACCCATCCACCCCTTCTCCCTCCTCCTCAATTCTAGGATCGGGCGACACGGCGGCTCAGTGGCTAGCACTGCTGCCTCACAGCAAGAAGGTTACTGGTTCAAGTCCTAGCTGGTCCAGTTGGCATTTCTGTGCAGAGTTTACATGTTCTCCCCGTGTTCGTGTGGGTTTCCCCCAGGTACTCCGGTTTCCTCCCACACTCTAAAGACATGTGACCCTAGTGAATTAAATAATAGTAACAGTCACAAGCACTTAATACTGAGCTTCTCTTAGTGAGTATGCACTGGTGTGGTTGGCGGTCTATTCGTATAGAGCTGTCTTTATATTATCAAGGAATAGGCCAAACGAATCGGGGGAGCTCTCGAGAACTACCTGATCTCATATCCCTCTAAATGCTCATTGACCAGGCAGGAGCCTTGGGCTCATCTATCTCCAAGCTCAGGGTTCTCTCCCGGGACAGCATGCCAAACCGGCTAACATCGTCAAGCATTATCTAAGTGTGAACTCTTGAAAAATCTACATTATCGATGCTGTAAAACGTATGAAAAACTGTAAACCTTATAAAATTGAAAATAGTCACATCAATCTTTCGCCGGAAGATTTCAGTGGCTGATTAACACTTCCGTGCATATAGCCTATTCGTAAAACAACAAAATCTGCATAATCTTTGCATGACTAAAACATTACCTGTCTAAAAGAAATACTTCAGCCATGGTGTCATCCTTCCTCCAGCGTGCAAAAGTAACTCCAATATTGATTCAGGATTTTAAAAAGTTTTGATTTAACATTTGTTTTTACCGCTGTCACTCTCTCTCTCATGTGCACATGAACGTGGCACACGTGTACGCGCAAACGGCGGATGAACATTTTTTAGTCTTATGCCTTACCCAGAATATAAAAATACATATAAATACATTTAGATCATTTGCTTTAATAATTACTATTGGAATGTGAAGAGACTTTCAACCAGCATAACAAAAGATGTTTCTGAAGACAATCACCTACTGCACCGTTAAAATGCAGTTTAAAATGCACTCTCCATTTCTTGTATCCTTGCACTCAAGGAAGCCCATCATGGAGCTGGCTTATAATTCTCAAACTGGTGAATTCATGAATGTGTAAATAAAAGCAATGAAAAGCAAGCTGTTTTAATTGGCTTTGCTCTGTTTACATAAGCTGAAGCTCTGACCCTGTCCATATGCCCCCCAGCATTTCTTCAAGCTCAGAGGAAAGGGTAATGTCCTCACATTTACCTCTCCATTTGACAAGCGGCTAAATAAATTCACACATCCTTCAGTCGTACTGGTCATTCCTCGTTCTGAATATCGATGTGGATTATGAGAGCGAGGAGCCGCTGAACCACTCCGCTTTTTTTGACGGACAGCTGTGTGTGGGTGGTTCATTTGTGGAGATGCACCAAAGCTTGCTGCTGCAAGACTGGCAGCGCAGGTCTCACTTTGAATGCTTATACATATTTTATATTGCTCAGATCTACGCCGTAGGCATGTCTACAATGGACAGCGAACGGAGGCCGGGCTGCTTCGTATTAGCAAAGTGCGATTAATAAATAAACGGCAAGCAACTTTTCCACTCCCTCGTTCCTCACATTCTTCTTTACTTTGCAGTTACGTGGACGGCATAGGATGAGAGGTTTTGAGTGCTCCGAGCGAAACAGAAAAGTTCTCTTGACCGACAGGAGCTTACGGCGGAGCTGGAGAGAAGGTATTACAAACACTTATAAACACATTTGAGCGCAGGCTGAAAAAGAAAGAAGATATTTTTCTTAGGCGTGTATAAAAATATAGTATTTTTTCAAACCAGGTCTTGGCATCAGAGACTTAAGAAGAAGTTCTTCTCACTAGGGCCTGTAACCAACATCTTCTCATTTCCTAGCAACCACCCAGAATGCCTTTTTACACCTCCAGCAGAGATTAGGGGAGAGTGGGGCACAAAGTAACACTTTTTGGTTTTGGCCAAATAATGAATAACGTAATAGGGTTAGACAAACCATATTTTTTTACCAACACACAAGCCTCTTCTACAAATGAGCACTGGTTGTATGATCGCCGGACCTATGGTTTCTGTGCAGTATTGCCAAAAGTGCCAGGAGTAAAAATGTTACTATTTACCCCACCTGCGGGGCAAGTTGTAACAGACAGAGGGTTAGTTGTTACACATGCTTATAAAGTCAGATTTCACACAATTAATTTAATTTCAGTTTACTTTAAATATATTTCCTCAGTACTTAACTCAATGATTTTTATTTTACATAGCACAGCATGTTTATTTATTTATCAATTGGATAAACACATTTGGATTTATTTGCATTATTATCCATTATTATACACTGCATTTATTTGCATTATTAGCAATAAAAAAAAAAATTCTATTAAAAAATATTTTCTATTAAAAAACATGTTTTATATAAAAAGTTCTTAATATTACAGTCATAATTCAAAAATTATTTTGTTAGTTTAATTGGTGTCCAACAATGTGTGGCTTATTTGTAACACCCTGTTACAACTAACCCGCTGTGTCGTGTTTTCCCCAAAAACTGGCTAGCAGTCACTGTGTTTTTTACATCTTTCAAAATGGTTCCATCTTTTAGCCAAGAAGACGGTAATCACAGCAATATAAGATTTTACTTACATACTTTCACAGATTTTTTTTAAATAAATAAAAAATCGACTGTAATAAAAAATACTTTTATGCTGCAAAAATGGTTTCTCCTGTGTTTCTCATCCAAATTACGCCAAACTTTTTCAATAATTGGCAGAAAGACGTCTGCCGACACTGTGGTGAAAACCTCTGAGGCATGCCATGGTTAACCATGAGCAAATACCTTAAAACTCTGTGTTACATTTTACCCTGTGTTACTTTGTGCCCCGCGCTCTCCTATACCTTAAATTCACATTTTATATACAGCTGAAGTCAAAATTATTAATAAATCTTTTTATATTTCCCAAATTATGTTTAACAGAGCAAGGATTCTTTTCACAGCATTTCCTGTAATATTTTTTCTTCTGGAGAAAGTCTTATTTGTTTTATTTCGGCTAGAATAAAAGCAGTTTTGAATTCTTTAAAATCATTTTAAGGTCAACATTATTAGCCCACTTAAGCAATGTTTTTTTTTTTTTTTTTCAAATGTCTACTGCACAAATCATCTTTAAACAATGACTTGCCTTATTACTCTAACTTGCCTAAGCCTTTAAATTGCACTACTATCTTAAAAAAAGTAAAATATTATGTACTATCATCATGACAAAGATAAAAGAAATCATTATTGTTAGAAATTAGTTATTAAAACTCTTATGTTTAAAATTTGTTAAAAAATTATTTTTTCTGTAAAACGGAAATTGGGGGAAAAAAATACAAAGCGGGGTGAAGGGATGGAGGTTGGTTAATAAATCTGAAGGGCTAATAATTCTGACTTCAACTGTATGTGATTTATGATTTTTAAAAAAAGGCTTGTTCTGTTTATTAGATGTAGTACAACAGCATAACATATACAGTAGTACAAAATTAAAACAATTTGTAAACACTTGATATTTTTCTGAAATATTATTTTGTTATACAAAATAAGCACGACATCTCAACAAAAGCCATTTATTTTGTGAAAAACACTGATCTAAATTAGAGAACAACGATGTTTGCAACATGAATAAAGATTGCAACATTTCAGAGATCATAATTTAGTAGAAAGTGAATGTGGCTCTGCAGCGAGCACCCTCTCTTTCGAAGAGGTATTTAGGGTTGTGGTAGGTGTAGAACAAAACAAAACAAAAACAAAAGGTTACTGTAAGGGGTAGGTGTGGACATTAATAAAACACAACAAGTTACTGTAAATGATAAGTTTAGTTTTGTGGTAAGTCTAGACTTTAATAAAACACAACAGGTTACTTTAAGG
>CAIGQV010019086.1:2541068-2570089 GCA_903798115.1 Danio jaintianensis
TGGCAGACTTGACATGTTAAAAGGAGGGTGATGCTTGAAATCATTGTACTTCCATTGTTAACCATGGTGACCTGCAAAGAAACGCGTGCCGCCATCATTGCATTGCATAAAAATGGCTTCACAGGCAAGGATATTGTGGCAACTAAGATTGCACCTAAATCAACAATTTATAGGATCATCAAGAACTTCAAGGATCGAGGTTCAGTTCTTGTTAAGAAGGCTTCAGGGCGTCCAAGAAAGTCCAGCAAGTGCCAAGATCGTCTCCAAAGAGGATTCAGCTGCAGGATCTGAGTGCAGTGAGGCAAAGACTTTTGGAAGATGGCGTGGTGTCAAGAAGGGCAGCAAAGAAGCAGACAAAGTCATATTCTCCGATGAAGCCCCTTTCCGATTGTTTGGGGCATCTGATAAAAAGCTTGTCCGAAGAAGAAAAGGTGAGCGCTACCATCAGTCCTGTGTCTTGCCAACAGTAAAGCATCCTGAGACCATTCATGTGTGGGGTTGCTTCTCATCCAAGGGAGTGGGCTCACTCACAATTTTGCCCAAAAACACAGCCATGAATAAAGAATGGTACCAAAACACCCTCCAACAGCAACTTCTTCCAACAATCCAACAACAGTTTGGTGAACAATGCATTTTCCAGCACGATGGAGCACCGTGCCATACGGCAAAAGTGATATCTAAGTGGCTCGGGGACCAAAACGTTGAAATTTTGGGTCCATGGTCTGGAAACTCCCCAGATCTTAATCCCATTGAGAACTTGTGGTCAATCCTCAAGAGGCGGGTGGACAAACAAAAACCGACTAATTCTGAACTCCAAGAAGTGATTTTGAAAGAATGGGTTGCTATCAATCAGGATTTGGCCCAGAAGTTGATTGAGAGCATGCCCAGTCGAATTGCAGAGGTCCTGAAAAAGAAGGGCCAACAGGGCAAATACTGTTTGCATAAATGTCATGTAATTGTCGATTAAAAACCTTTGAAACGTATGAAGTGCTTGTAATTATATTTCAGTACATCACAGAAACAACTGAAACAAAGATCTAAAAGCAGTTTAGCAGCAAACTTTGTGAAATCTAATATTTGTGTCATTCTCAAAACTTTTGGCCATGTCTGTATTTTAAGGTACAGTTCAGTAAAAAGGTAACATTAAGTTAAATATAGTCAAAGGATTTCTAAATTTAGTGAGCTCTTATTTTCTCAAACACTAAACATTCATTAATTCATTTCCCTTTGGCTAAGTCCCCTATTTTTCAGGGGTTGCCACAGCGGAATGAACCACCAACTATTCCAGCATATGTTTTATGCAGCAAATGCCCTTCCTATATCTGTGTGGAGTTTGCACTTTGTCCCCGTATTCGCGTGGGTTTCCTCCGAGTGCTCCGGTTTCCCCCACAGTCCAAAGACATGCACTATAGGTGAATTGGGTAAGCTAAATTGGCCGGAGTGTATGTATGTGTGTGAATGCAAGAGTGTATGGATGTTTCCCAGTGATGTGTTGCAGCTGGAAGGGCATCTGCTGCGTAAAACATATGCTGGATAAGTTGGTGGTTCATTCCGCTGTGGCGACCCCTGATTAATAAAGGAACTAAGCCGAAAAGAAAATGAATGATTGAATGAATTCTTATATATAAGACTTATACCGCATGTCTTTGGACTGTGGGGGAAACCAGAGCACCCGGAGGAAACCCACGCGAACACAGGGAGAACATGCAACTCCACACAGAAACGCCAACTGGCCCAGCCAGGACTCAAACCAGCGACCTTCTTGCTGTGAGGCAACAGTGGTAACCACTAAGTTACTATGCCGTCCCCAAACATCAAACATCATCTACATAAATATATCTATTGTTCTTCAAAAATGATGTTTAACATGAAACATGATGTTTAACATTTTTACTGCCTATTTGCCAATTACCTTTATACACTAATGAGACATAGAGCTTTACTTTAGTACAATTATTTTAGAGCACAACTTTTATTTTATTTGTTTGCTCTAACTAGGCTGAACCCCCATCAGTAACAGGCTTATAATTGGAATCTGAAGATGCAACTAAAAATTAATTCGGTCTGTGAGCACAAGGATACAAATGAAAGATCCTGATGATGAGAGCCAGCATATTAAACTACTTCACCAACAACTCCATGCTTTATTAATAAGCTTCATGGGACCAAATGCTCGAAGCAAACAGAGGTCAGAGGCAGAGACAAGTGTTGAATGACTTGTGAGTATTGTGACTGTGTGTGAATCTGCATGTGAACGCTGGTGAGTTGTGGGTGGAGTTGCATGAGGTGAGGCTTTTTGGCTGCTGTCACAGACACATCAGAGCACAACATCAATCAAGCCCTTTCATTAGAGGCTGTCTAGGTCTCTCAGCGCCTCCATCAGCAGATGAGTCCTCCATTATTGATCAAACCAAATACATCCAGCTGCCCTGCTTTCACTGTTTCACTCCCAGCTTGGAAGTTTACAGCCGCATCCAGAGAAGCAAGAGGGTTTCTTTCTCAAAAACGTAGAATTGACTTGCATGGACCAGAAATAAACTGATTAAGGATGCTTTCACATCTGTGGTTCGGTTCATTTGGTCCGGACCAAGGGCAACAAATGATACATTGTAGCATTTTTCTGCCGGTTTTGGGTCCTTTTCACACCACACTGATTGCTTTGGTCCGAACCAGTTGAAAAGAACCAAAATGCAGTCATGTGACAAAATCCACATCAGTCATTGGCCAGATGTTATTGAACGTATTTCCTAAACTGCTTTTCGATTGGTCAAAATTAATGTGCGGGAAAATACCAATGGAACTCCCGCAAGTAAACAAACCGGCAGACATAAAATGTTCATGGTCATAGTATACTATATAGTTTGTATACATCACTTTAGACAAACTATACATTTCAAGAATGAAGCGCGGCTGGAAAACATCAGGCAATGTTGTTCTCTCTCTCTCTCTCTGTTTAAAATTGTTGGTAAAGCGCTGTCAACAAATATTTTTCATCCACACCCCATAAGATGGGACAGCGCATCGGACTGCAGCAGCTGGATTAGTCCAAAAAGGCACAGTACTTTTTGCGGTTGGGTCTGTTTTTAGTTCAGATCATGTTCTCACCTGTACTGTGAAAAATTCCTTGCTCTGTTAAACATCATTTAGGAAATATTTGAAAAAGAAAAAAAATTCACATGAGGGCTAATCATTTTGACTTCAACTATATAGTGAAACAGTGTTCTGGGTGTCCCGAGTTCGAATCCTAGCCTGTGGACCTTCTCCGATCCCATCCCCCCTCTCTCTCCCACTTCATTTCCTGGCATCCTACTGTAATATCAAATAAAACCGACACTTGCACCATTTTTGCACCAATGTTACATTTAATATAGAAAATACAGTAATTTATGTTTATCTGTTTTAGTGAATATATATACAGATATTTCTTTTTTAATTGACTTGGGATAAGGCTAAGGGCTTTTTTTTCAAGCACCATTTCGTATGTTACCTCTTGAGGTTTCTCTTCTTATGGAGTGTAAATGAGGTGTTGTTGCTGAGCAACATGCAAACTAGAATAGCAAGAAAGCAAAGGCAAAAAAAAGTGTTATTCATTATCTAATGCCTCCTTAACGTTTAAGAAGGCATAATGAGGCGATGAAGAGCACTTCAGGAATAAGACAGCATAGGTGCAAAATCAAACTGTGAGTGTTATTCACAAAAATAAGAATAATTATTGGATATTTGTACATATTTATTGTGTTTGTTAACAGTGTTTTACAGAATAAAATGTTTGAATATAACTTGAATCACCTGCAATCACCTATTCATACACTCTGAATGCAAAACGTAGTAACTTAAAATATATTACCTTACATTTCTAAATCTTTTTTTTTTACCTTTTTTTTCTTGGCATGAATAAATATACTTGAAGAACATACTTTCTTCAGTTAGTTTATGGCTATTATATAATATGATATGATATATGATATGATATGATATGATATGATATGATATGATAAAATGTAAGATAAAATCGGTTAATTGCCACTTTTTCAGTGTAGCATGGATTAAATATTATCTTAAAAACATGAACACTGGCCAGGAACCAAAATGAATGAGCTGACATCTTGCTTGTTAGAACTTTGCTTATATTGTATAAAATATATTTTGATGATTGACTGTTACGTGTTTGGCAAATCCTTTCACAGAGCAGGTTCTTTGTTGATGTTAAGATCTCAGCATTATTGCAAAGGCAATTGCTGTCACCTAGTGGTGCATCAAGGACATCACAAACAGGAAGATCAAAATTCAACCTGAAATACTAATTGAAAGACAGTTATTAGAACTATGTGAATCATCATCATATTTGAACCAACATCTATATGCAGTTTGAATGTACTTACATGGCATCCAAAGAATGATCACTCATTTATTGTGTTCAAAGAACATGAAGTCCTACAAAAGATGAATAATATGAGATTATTCAATATGTTGAAACACAGAGTGCTCTATTTTAATGATCTAAGAACATTGTCTAAAGTGCACAGCGCAGGTGCATTTATGGAGTTTCCAAATCCACTTCAGCTATTTTAAGGGTGTATGTTCTGTAAGGTTTTCCTTATTCTCTTAATGAGTTATGGGCATAACGTGCATTAAATTAAACAGAGTCTCATCTACTATTCCCTTTAAGAGCGAGTTATGATCGCGCCATGGAGGATTCACTATTTACATGGTGGACTTTGTAAGCAGTAAAACTGAACAGTGTCAATAGTGAGGAAACGAATCTGCAATTTGAGTTATTCGCCATTCCTGCAAATAGGTAGGTGGGATCATTTTAATACATGCAATGACTATCCATTATGACATGTAGACATTTTTATATTTATGTAGACAATGATAATGTTTTACATTTTAATCCTTTAACTTTTTTTATATTTAAAGAGCCCCTATTATGGGTTTTTGAAAATTACCATCCATGCAGTGTGTAACACAGCTCTAAGTGAATGGAAACACCCAGCTGAGGGATCATGGGATTGATCATGACGCAAAGATTACTATCACTGAGAGATGGCCAGACATGCGGCTGTGGGGAATAAAGAGTTAAAGTTCATTTTCACAACAACACCACAGTATAGCCAACCGTGTGCTGTGTTTGTTCCTGTCATTTTTCTGATGATTGATACAATAACCTACCCTGCAGCACGGGATTCGTCGGTCGTTTGTTATTAAAGGAAGGATCAGCAAAGACTACTAATGTATGGGACTTTGTCAGTAACTGTTACACAGTTTGTATGGACCAGTTTGATTAAAATGGTTGCCTCATTTTCTGTAGTTTGCAAAATATGTATATGTATTTAATTGTGTTATCTTGTAATCGCTCCGTGCAGCTTGTAATCACGTATCTGTTATAGATCAGTGCTTGTAATGTATCTCTCAGGTTAAATCTGTATGGGCTATTCACATATCACGTCCAAAACCACATTTAAAACGCGACGCGTGCTTCTTCCTTTATCGATTTATATGCTTTTTGTGCCCGCGATCTCCTGCTGTTTGTTCCTATGGCCACCATCAGCTGTTCCTCACACGCGTGGCGCGGTCAATTTTCAAAATAGTTCAACTTTTGCCACTGTGTGGATTAATACTGAATGTGTGTTGTTGTTATTACTTGGGGTTGTGGTTAAAAATAAAGGAATATACTGGTGTTTAACTGCATTGGGCTCACACATATACTCTGTGCTCTGAGTACTTCATAACCATGCTGGGCATTTCTCTCTCTCTCGCACTGAATGCAGTCGACCAATCACAACAGACTGGGTCATCGGACCAATCAGCGCAGATTAGCCTCAGGCAAAGGAGAGGTTTGGGAACAAATGAATCGCTGAACAAATCATATGGGAGTCGTTGGGATAAGTAGGTAAAAATAAATGCATATTATAAGACAATGAAAGTGTTTTTTGACCTTGCATGCATGTCAGCCTGTTGTTGGAGACCCCAAAACCAAAATATGACCTTTTATAATGCATAATAGGGGCTCTTTAAAGATTTTTGGTACTGCTGCACATCCCTGTGTTTGTAACAAGCAACGTGTACACATATTGAAGACCTGCCTATATGTGTAAATCACTAACATTCTCTTTACATAAAAAACAGCACCATTGACTTTACTTATTTATATAAAGAGTGTGTTAGTGATTTGTGCATATAGGCAGGTCCAAAATAGAAAACTGACAACAATGCACCTCAAAACACCTCCTTTTCAGACAAGCATGCCCATGGGCTCACAAATGGGTGCAAATGCAAACAACGTGGTGCAGGATGTGGAAATGATATCTGTGCCAGGCTGAAACTTGCAAAAAAACATTGCCGTGCTAGGTGTATTTTAGCAAAAAAAAGTGGCTATAGAGGCTTATCTATGAGTGCCTAAAGAGGCTTATCATTAGAATATCACTAAATAGTTTTAAACATAAATATGATGAGATATAATAATGCCATATTTTGCTTACTATGAGGAAACATGCTCCAAAAAGTACAGCTTTGATCTTCACATCCAGATCCATAGGAAAGGAGATTCCAAAATTGTCTGCATCCGTGAAAGCTTCTCTCACCAGACCTGTCCACTGTTTAGAAATTCTGCCCACCTTTGTTGATTCATCCAAAGACAAAACCTATTTGCAAGCAAATAAACGACTATTTGTGATCATGCAAAATGTTCTGTGGTACTGCATGTATTGAAAAATCATCTTTTTTATGGTTCAACGTCAAAACTCAAATTTAAAAAATTTGAAAGGAAAGCAATATTTCATACATCAAAGTTCACATCCGAACAACATCTGCAAGAACAGAATGGTCCCTCAATCTTCAAAACAGCTTCTTTTTTCTCATTCTGAATGGTAAATTTGGGAAGGAATGGATGCCAATTCTGGATCACATATCCAATCGGGTTGCCTGGTGGACTTTGGATTTCAAGCTGAGGTAGACAAAAAAGACATGAACAGTGAATTTAGGCATCTTGAAGTACCATGGACATAGATATAAGATAACTTATAGGTGGCATTTATGCAGTTATTCAATCTCAAGCATGACAATGTATGGCGGATTTGTTGGGTACTCATCATGCAATGCATAATGTATGCAATTACAGTTAAACATGACATGCATACGCCATTCGATTCAGCAACATCAGAATTTAAACCCACAATACAATAGTCAAAGTATTGGAGATTTTTGAAATTATGAAATTACTTTTATTTCTGAAGGGGTCCTCTATGATTTAATTTTCTGTTTTCTTATCATGATTTGGTTGAAAGAATATGCAATATTTAGTTTAATATTAAACATTTGAATATTATCAATTAATAAAGATATTAAAGTTCAAAAAGGCAAGACTGATAAAAATACAAAACAGTCCCTGAGAAACATATTAGAATAATTTCTGAAAGATCTTGTTTCACTGAGGACTAAAGTAATGGAAGCTGAATATTCAGATTTACCAGATATATATTACATTAAAAATAGGATAGCACAAAGGACAGCACAATTGACAGTTCACAAATCACTGTTTCCTTTCATTTTACCTACCCATCTTTCAGTAATCAACATATCTTTAACAAATAAGCCTGAGATTCAAATCAAAGGCTTTGAAACATGAATAAAATGGAAGGTATAAGCATGTGATATACAGTGCTCAGCATATATAAGTACACCCCTCACAAATCTATCTTTTAATTAATCTTTTTAATAGGAGTCTATACAATATTATATTTGTGCATATACATTAGGTTAGTCAGTACTGAAGCCAAATCTGGAGCTTATCTAACAAAATAACTTACGATAACGGTCCAAAAACTAGTACACCCAAATTTATGTTATAGAAAAATATTAAATACAAATTTTAAAAAGAGGAAAAATCAAAAGAAGCAAAAAAATTGACAAATTTAGTTGAGATTTTGTAGGTTGTAATTATTATTTTTTTTGCAATATTTTGCTTGAACTTAATTGTATTATCTTTCAATTTCTAAATATGTTTGGTGACTAAATTATTATTTTAATAAATATATCTGTTTAATAAATCAGTTTTGTTTAAATGCACCAAAATACATTGCCTATATTCACTGAGAAATGGATAAAAATATTCATTTTCAAAATGGGGTGTACTCAATTATGCTGAGCACTGTAAATAATAGAAACATGTTTTACCTCCTGCAGGCAACAGGGGCAAAGGCAGCTTCCACACTTCAAAGGACGCATAAGTCTCATCACTTCCTGTCCCAAGTTATCCTGAACATGGAGGACGAAAGAGCGCAATGGTCCACAGAACTGTCTGTTACAGCAGTCGTTTTCCTCAGCAACATAGAACACCTGCTGCCCCATACTGTTTTTCACAGCGTATTTGTTATTGGTCTCCCAGCCCAATATAACTGTTATACAAAACAATCAAAACACAAATAGGATATAAAGATGCATGTTTTGGTCAAGTTGTGTGCACTGCATTAATAGACACTTTGGTAAGCCCTGCCTTAACGGTTACTGCTCAAATCTGCCATATCAACAGACAAGTTTCTTTGGTCTAACATAAAGCTATGGTTACAGAAATATAAGGCAAAACATGTACAGTTGAAACATGTAAATTAAGTTGCAACAGTTTAAAATAATCCTATATCGGCTGTTGCTGACTGTTTTGCAAATCCAATGACGTGGGTGCCAGCTACCAGATACTGTATGCCGTGGAAAAATCCCAAATGTGAGCCATACCAAAACGTACCATGCCCTACTATACAGTGGAAAAAGTGAAAATTAAATTACTTCTACTTGTAATACCTAAATGAATGATGTTTAACTTAATTTTTTGAATTTTCAGTAATTAAGTTAGGTAACATTAGCTAAAGGTTAGGTAACATTTATTCATTAATTTTTCTTCGGCTTAGACCCTTTATTCATCAGGGGTCGCCACAGCGGAATGAACCGGCAACTTATCCAGCATATGTTTTACACAGCTGATGCCCTTCCAGCTGCAACCCAGAACTGGGAAACATCCATACACACTCATTCACACACATACACTATGGCCAATTAAGTTTATTCAGTTCACCTATAGCGCATGTCTTTGGACTGTGGGGGAAACCGGAGCACCCGGAGAAAACCCACACGAGCACGGGGAGAACATGCAAACTCCACACAGAAATGCTAACTAACCCAGCCGGGACTCGAACAAGTGACCTTCTTGCTGTGAGGCGACAGTGCTAACCACTGAGCCACCGTGTCGGCCCGGTTCGGTAACAAGCTTAATTCTTTTTTTTGCATTTTAAAAACACAGAGTCATGGTACTTTCAGAGAACATACCCTGAAGAAGGAGATGGAGATGTTACATCAAAGACTGATGAGATGAAGAATTCTGACCAATTATTCTGGCTTTGTTTCTAAAAGGGTCTATGACAATAGTTGAGTAAAATCTGCGTATGAAACAACACCCTTTTTATACGAGTATATAAGTTGTGTGTGCGCAGACACTCCGATTCTCACTAAAGAGCCAGTTCAAGGCTAGCCTTCAGCTGGTGGTTAAGTATTACGGTTGTAGAGACGTAACATCTCTGTTCCCTCCTTCAGGAAATTCTATCTTTCTGCGTTATCTTTCTGAAAGTCGATCTTTCTGCGTTATGTTCATGGGGGGGGGGGGAATATGGGAAATTAATTTATAAGGGGCAGTTGCAGCAAGTTACCTTAGCTGTTTAATTAAAATTAGAACTCCAAATTATTATTACAGTAAGTTGAGAGAGCATTTGGAAGGGGAAGATGCAAAAGGCAAAATGCACATATAGGCTACATATAGTGGACAGAGTTCTGTCAGAGGGAAGACATGGGTTTATCTAAATTATTTTCTGTGGATAGATATACTTATAGGATTACCTGAGTAGGGAATCACATATATGAGCAGTGAGCACCAATCCTGAATATGAGAGTTGACCAGCAGGCATACACTCACATACTGACCCAAACATCCATCTCCTCTGCATAGTCTCATAAACACTTCTCATCTTGTATCCTTCAAAACAGACAAAGACCTGCTGAAGTTCTGCGTTCAGTCCACATAAATGTGCGGAGCACAAACAGGACACAGCAGGCTCCTCCCAGGTAAGCACTTACAGGTTCATCCCTTGCTCCCAAAATGGAGTGGTGCAAACCTTGGGTACAAATCCAGGTCTAGATCTCAGGATAATGTAAGAAGTACCGGACCCAATTTCTAGGAATTGCTGACTGAAAATGTCTCTAGTTCACCTAACTTCTTAAACGAAGTCAACAGTCTTAAGAGACAGGAATATAAGCTCAACTAAGTCTTGTGGTTTAAATGGACCTCTCTACGTACACCTTAAGACCACAAAGAGATCCAAAAAAGGGCATTTCAGCCTCCTGGCACCTCTCACGAATTGAATGATCAGATTGCGCTTTCCAACTGTTCTGCCATCCACTGCATCATGATGAGCAGAGATGGCAGCAACATAAACCTTTAGAGTGGAGAGAGACAGCACATACTCCAACTTATCCTGAAGGAAGGACAACATGATTCTGATCTGGGTTCTTCTCTGTGTGAAACCCACCACTTAGCAAACGTACACTTTAAAGTGTAGGCACACCTCGCAGCGGGGGCTCTAGCTTGATTGATGATGTCAACCACCATGGATGGTAGGTCACGTAAGTCCTCCACATCCCATCTAGGTGAAGAGGATGAAGGACTAGGGTGGATGGAGATCTAGGGAAGATCTTAGGGGAATGCGACAGGGAGGGATTGTCGTGAAGAAATCCATGGATGGACTAAGGCACATTGTGTATTATTATTTCAGTGTAAAGCACAGTAAGCTTTCACTGCTTTAAAGTTGCCATGAAACGTATGTTAGGATTGTCCTTTTTTGACCACTTGAAATGGTCGTGAAATTAAAAGAAATCTAGGGCAGTGCATGATTTCGTGCTTTGGGAACCGATTGTATTGTTATAAGATGGGCGTTGCGAACAAAATAAAAGAAGATCCATTTAGTATTCCATGTAACCAGAAGTGAAGAAAAGTAATGTCAAGCACTGAGGGAAGGTTATAATATTTGATTAAAGATTCTAAGGGCAAATTCAATTTTACCAATTAATGAAGTGCACAGATACATCATTTATAACAAGCACTACTATATACTAGGTGTGTAAACGGTACACCTGAAGTCGGTTTGGTATGTACCTCGTTTTTGGGTCACGGTTCGATATGGGTATGGTACGACAGGAATAAGCAAAAAATCTCCAGTGCTTGCTTTTTGTGTTTGTTTTGAACAGGCAGAAGTGTTTTGTTACAGTCTGTTACAGAACTGAAGAGCTTCTTGTGATGCAAAAGTACAAAATAAACTGAATAATAAAAAAAAATAAAACTTTATAATTAGGAAACTGTGTATTAAACTTTCAAAGATTAAACTCAGTCCTCTCCTAAAGCAACAGAAAAACAATAATTGTGTATTTAATTTAAGATTCAGTAAGCTTCAAAACTGAAATCACTTTTAATGAAAATGCTAGCACTGTGTCCATCCATAACAGCAGGTGCAGCGGACAACAACTGTTCAGTATTGTGCGTGTGTAGAGAAGGCACTCACTTACTCACAGACTTACGTGTGCACAAGATAGTATCTTATATTTCCATTGTTTGGCAGATTTGTGTGTGACCATTATACACTTGCATCTTTTGCAGAACAGCATTCTTTAGATGCTGTGTGAAGATAAAATGTTTTCAACTGTTACTCGCAGCAGCGCTCATTTATCATACTATCACTTCCAGAGCAATGGACCAATCAGAAGAACTTTGTTTATGGTAGCAGATTGGCATGACAACAACAACATGGCGGAACCACTCCTGAGCACTGCGTCTCACATTTTCAGATGCACTGCTGTAGTCTTTTCTACCTAACAGTGACTGCACATCTGGACTGACTGTTTTCGTCATTGGAGTGTGTGAACCAAACCATGACCCTCGTACCATGACAGTTCGGGATGAATACATGTACCGTTACACCCCTTTATAAACATATAAAAATAAATAGTAAATTTTGATTTCATGCAAACTTTAAGTATAAAGCATTATAAAGTTTATGAACTTGAGTCAGCTATATTGAAAATGTACGAATGTAAAACAATATTTTAGTGTTATGCAAAAAGAAGGTGAAGTTATGCATTGGTGTTATTTAAAATAAAAAATTACGCTGTTTCAGCCTCGTTGTAAACTCAGCACCATGGGAGGTAGGGCATTCTCTTACCGTGCACCCAAACTTTGGAATGCTCTTCCCACAAACATTAGGAATGCTGGTTCCTTGGACTGTTTTAAGAAGCTACTTAAAACTCATCTTTTTAGGACTGTTTTTAATTTGTGATATCTTTTTTATTCTTACTGTGTTTTTTCTTTATTGTTTTATTGTGCTTTGTTGTTTTTTACTGTTTTGTAAGCGCTTTGGGTCTTAGAAAAGCACGTTATAAATAAAATGTATTATTACTATTATAATAAAAGTAGATGTGAACGCAGTGGAGATGCAAATAAATATAAGCCTGCTGTCACTGACAATTCTGTTGGTTCAAGCACTGCTGAAAAGAATGAAATTCAACTGTCTGATGAGAAACAATAAAACTGAATAAAGCACATAATCAGCATATGTGATGACCACTGTCATAGTAGTTTATGGTGTTGTACATCCGCAACCTCACAGAAATAGAAGCTTTGAATAGAACTTTGTGCATTGCTATTGCAAATGGTTAGGACAAAAACTCTGATTAACATGGAAAAAAAAACCTTTATAACATGTTGCAACACTGTGTCACATGTAGTTAGGACATGGGAAATAGGTTAGCAGATTATTGGGTTTGGCCTGATGTGCCTTCATCTTCTATGGTTTTGTCTGAAGGAAAGTTGCTTCAATATTCTATACGTGAAGTCCCTGTGGTGGTTGCAATTCAAGCCATGTCCAAAAATGTTGAGCGCAAACAGACAGATCATATTAAAGGAGTGTCAGACAGTCTTGTGTCTCGCTCTATACCTGATCCCTCTGATCTGTATTTTCCTTTGTCCACAGAGTAGCTGAGTAGAGAACAATGTGCAGACTCTTCATTTGCTGCAACTGTTTGCTGATGCTCTTTCTAACAGTCAAGTTTCTGACCTTGCTAGAGGACATTTTATTCAGGATGGGCTGTTACTGAGGAAGTGCTGTCCTCGTGGTGATGATTTTGTTGAAGATCTGATTGTACAAGTGGTAATTCCCACACAATTTTGTGGTACTGCATTGGAAATTGCACATCACAAATCTTGTGTTTGAAAAACTTCAATTTTGTACCTTTTGGGGCATTTCTATGTTACATCCAATTTCAGAAAACTTTGTCCCATTTCAACATATAATTGTAGACTCTGTGGGTCCCCACCCTTGTTCAAAGTCCAGTAGCAAATATTTGCTTACCGTTACTCATTTCTTTTGTGCTTACCCGTTGTGCACTATTACTTCACATTCTACTGTAAAAGCTTTACTTGTCAATTTGTGCCATTTCTAAGACAGTTTTGAGTGATTAAGGTACTAGCCTCACCTCTCATCTCGTCCAGCAAGCCCTGAAACAAAAAAAATTGTGCATATCATGCATAAAGCCAGAGATCTTTGGAGAGGTTCCATAAAGTCCCTATTCTATGCCTATTGTGTACAGTTGAATAAAGATTGGAAGGTTGTATTACCTTAGCTGTTATTGGCAGTATAAGAGGTTGTGCAAAAACGTACTGGTTTTAGTCCAAATGACTTGGGTTTTGGACATATGTTTGTTTGTTTTTTGTTGTTGTTTGTTTTGTTTTTTGGCTCTTGGCTGTGCATGAAAAAAAATGGATGTTTTATTCAAAAGCAAAACAAAGAAAAAAAATTGTGTGCTGATTCACCTACAAATTTGCTTTTGTATGTCTATGGGTTCAACAAAGGTTATTAAGACAAGAGAGCTGGCGAAGAAAAACTTGAAAAGCCACACGAATCAATGAAGTGACTCTGTAATTTTAAATTAGAATGCCATGTTTTTGAGCCAGGAGACCAAGTTCCATTGACATGTCTTTTTCCTACTTCTTTTGAAGCATACTTTGAGGCCCTTTTTGGCTCTTGGCTGTGCTTCAAAATAAAAATAAATGTTTTATTCAATAACAAAACAAAAAAACTAATTTTATTCAAAATGAAAGAGCTGAATCACCTACAAATTTGGTTTTGTGTGGGTTTCAACAAAGGCTATTACAGACAAGAGAGGTGACAAAAGAAAAACTTGAAAAACCACAAGAATCACTGAAGCGGCTATGTGATTCGAATTTAGAATGGCATGTTTTTGAGCCAAAAGACCAAGTTCCTCTGCTGTGTCTTTTTACTACTTCTTCTATTGAAGGAAACCTTGAGCCCCTTGTGTGGTTAAATGTAAAATGAATGAGGAAAGTTATGTAGTGACCACTCTAGGTAGAAAGGAAATCTACCTAGATACTATATATGATGTAAATTTAATGAAACCTTATTATGAGAAAGTTAAATGATAACAGTGAGGTTAATTAATCACTTTTTGTGGTGTACAATCTTTAGATCTTTTCCAAGAGTTCAGAGCTTTTGCTGTGGATTAAAAGAGGACGGTAGTGCACCTGACGATGGAGCTTTGCTTATTATTCCCTTTCACAGTCTATAGAGTTTATCAATCTGTTGCAGTTTTTATTGAAGATTGTATTGATCAGGTGGGTTCTGCTAAGTTCGTGATGAAACATGCCTCATTGAAATGCTATTGGAAGGTGCCTTTGACTCTGAGAAGTCAGGAAATGTCTTCATTTATAACTCCATCTGGCCTTTACTCTTATTGGGTACGAGCCATTCAATCAGGGCCAGCGTGTCCATAGAGACGACCTAGTCAGGGCGGCGTCCGTGACATTCCCTCTGCTCATCAGTTTCATCCTTCATCCGCGACTCCCCCCCCCCTTGTTCTTCACTTTCGTCCACGACACCCCAACAACAAACCACCACCCACCCCAGCTACCTTCGTTGTCATGTGAGCATAGCAGGAGGATCCAGTGTAACCTTGAGTATTGAGAGGTGCAGAGAACTTACATGCCTCGGACAGTAGATTTAGGTGGTAAATGAAAGAGAGGCCATGCTGCAGAAGTGGCCAGTGCCCTAATCTAATGGCTGAAAATCCTGTTCAGGTGTGAGAGGTTTATTCACACTGTAATCCTCAGATCTCCCTGAGCTCTAACCGCAGAGTGACTATACCTAAAAGATCTTCAGCTTCTTTAATTCTCTCCAAAGTACTCTCTGCATATCCCATATTGTCTGGATTGCTCAAAGGTTTCAGAAAATGGCTGCGTGTTAAAGCATGGATTTTCACGGTGTTAAAGAAATTTGGATTCACAGTGTTTCGTTCAAGATTGCCAAAAACATAGCATCAAACCTTCACCTACAAAGACCCATGTCGGTGTGTTCCAGGCTTCAGGGATAAAACATCAGCATGTTCCCAAAATCAGGACCATCACCTAGAGAAATCTACAATCTGCACATACCCTATGTTTCAGATTTCCTCCTCACAAAGTTTAAGAAATCCACATCTGTTAGTTTCATGCATCAGGTCCATCTCCTTCCTACCACTGCACCATCAACAGCAGAAGCGTAAATATATCACTTTATATATCAATTTCACTATCAGAGATAAAAAATTCTGACCCAAACTTGAAGGGACCCGTAAATGTGCTGCACGGACCCAACCAACTCAGGTATCGATCGACTCAGGTATTACACACAGACACGATATATTATATAATATATTGGGACCCAACCCGAACACGACTGACCATTTACAATATAGACCCGAACACGCACGGTTCCTGGGTCCTCTGATTTTGGGTCCACTGTGAAGACCTCTATACAGTTTACCTTATTAGACTCTAGCTTATCTTTAGAGGAGATAACTCATCACAATCCTCAACCTAATGACCTTCATGATTCATTCTTACACACTTCTTACATTCTCACACTGTTCTGTTACATGAAATTCATGTCATGACTCTCAGAGAGATTTAGTATGGTAATAAATATGTATATGGACTTGGTGGCATAGATCTACTGCACTGCTGCTGCTGCTTTGATTATTATGGCAGAGCAAGTACCGAGACTTGCTACTGCCAGTATATTCACAGACATGCAGTCTGAGAATATAACACACTGCTGCTGCAAACATAATATATATGTAACCTCCCAAACAAGTCAGGAGAACATGAAGGCAAAACAAACCAATGAAACTTAATTATATATACATTTTTGTTATTTTTTCATCACCATGACTGCATGTTTTCTATCTATGTGGTAGCAGAACATTCTTCTAAGATTGCTTCTCTAGAATCTAATGCAAACGCTGTTGACGAACGCATGCTAACGCTGGAAGCGACCTGCGGCGCCCTGTCTGACAGTAACGCTAAGCTGCTAGCGAAAGTCACGGATCTTGAATCATGGAGCCGCCGAAATAACATCCGCATAATCGGCCTACCAGAATCGATGGAGGGACCACGAACCTCTGCCTTCTTCTCACAACTCCTATTTGATAATTTGGGAAAGGATGTTCTTTCTTCTCCACCGGAGATTGACCGAGCCCACAGGGCTCTCGTCAACAAACCTGCGACCGGTGAAAAGCCACACGCTGTCATCATCCGGTTACACCGATATCAACAAAAGGAAATGATAATCCGTGAAGCGAGAGCTAAAAGAGGCAAGCTGATATTCCAAGGCCACCCAATTGTCATTTATGAGGACTATGCGACTGAGGTGATGGCACAACGCTCTAAATACCGACGGGTGATGGAGGAGTTGTACAATTTGGGGCTCAGACCAGCTTTGCTTTTTCCTGCAAGACTCTCCATTAGAGCCAAAGACGGCAGTCGAAGATCGTTTGCATCGGTGTCTAGAACTGAGGAGTATTTGCGTTCTATCCGGTCTGTCTCTCCTCCTTGAGGTAGTTGTAAGTCAAAATACCTGACGCACAGTTGGCTGCGTGCACAACAAATAGTCTATACATTACTTCTCTCAAACGCGCTGTTTTCAAAGAATGTTACGATCAGGTACAATACAGATATTAAGTGTTGCACATACAATGTTTAGTTATGCTGACCAATTATTATTATTATTATTATTATTTATTTTATTTTAGTTCCTTTCTTACATTTTTGATAAAATTGGGAAATTGAACTTTACTTTCGCAGCGGACAATTTACTGCATTACATTAAGATGATGAACTCATTATGTTTTTTTGTTTTGTTTTGTTTTTTCAGTCCCTGTTATTACAATAGTATCACTTTAAGTCTATTTATTTCGATTATATTTTGGGTTTGACTTTTTTTAGCGGATCAGTCACAGCACTGTTAGATTAGTTATGTGCATCATGGTTTGTTCATTGTATTGGTTACCATTGTAAGAGAATGCAAATATTAGAGGTCTGTTTAAGTGCCTTATTTGGTCATCTATCAATATATGAAAATTGCTATTATACAATTGATTGAATAGATGATACATGGTGTTCTATTGTTACTTGTTTTTTTTAGATGTTTCTAAAGATATTTAGATGGTTCTCTACAATTTTTTATTTTTATTTATTTTTTTAATCACTTGACATTTTGGAAGTCAGGTTTCAGATTATTTTTGTTCTGTAACATAGCCTGCTAATGTATGCGATTTCAAATGTTTGAAAAAGCGGGAGAACCTAACCTAGAAAGGTAGCAGTGGTTTATGATGTGGAGCCTGAATGCTCAGTTAGGTTTTTTTCTATGGGGAGTATTTTTTATTTATTTTATTTATTTATTTATTTATTTTGTTTGTTTGTTTTCTTAGTTTCTTCTGGTTTCTTTGCTAACTTTCTTTATACCCTCTATTTTTCATTCTTCAGTTTGGATTATCAACATGGAGTCTGTCAAAATCAGTATTTTAGGAAATGGCTAGTGTAACTACAATGAATGGCGATGAGATGCGTCTATTCTCTTGGAATGTCAAAGGAATTAATAACAGGATTAAGGCTGGCAAGGTTTTATTACATTTAAAGCATCTAAAGGCTGATATTATTTTTCTACAAGAAACACATTTAAAATCTTCTGATTTGATACGTCTCAAGAGACCCTGGATGGGTAATTTTTACCATTCCAAATTTTCTCAAAGAGCTCGCGGGGCAGCTATTATAATGCATCGAAAGGTCATGTTTGAAGAGTCCCATATAATTTCAGATCCAAATGGTCGTTTTGTAGTAGTCCAAGGCAAGCTAAACAATGTCCCAGTCATTCTGGCCTCAGTCTATGCCCCCAATTGGGATGACGACAACTTTTTTGTTAATTTATTTTCCATTCTTCCTAATGTGGCTGACCACCATATACTTATTGGGGGAAATTTCAACCTGGTTCAAGATATTGTGTTGGATAGATCTTTTTCTAAGCAATCCGCTTTATCCAAATCGTCAAAAGTAGTGTCAGACTATACCTCTCAGCTGGGTATCTCTGACCCTTGGAGACACAAACATCCTCAGGATAAAGTTTACTCTTTTTTTCTCACATGTGCATCATACATTTTCAAGGATTGATTTCTTTCTTCTCGATAACAAACTGTTGAACTGTGTCAAGGCATGTACCTATCATGCAATAGTAATTTCTGATCATTCCCCTGTATCCATAGATGTAGTTTTAGTCCCTAACAGATTTATATCTCCAATCTGGAGATTGGACTTTTCTAGATTATCAGATGACAATTTTAAAAACTTTGTAGCTTTACAAATTAATATGTATTTCAAACTTAATCAGACCCCAGATATCAGTAGTCTCACCCTTTGGGAAGCTTTTAAAGCCTTTATGCGGGGGCAGATTATTTCTTTTATATCTCACTTAAAGAAAACCGAAACTTCCAGATTGTCTTCAATTACAGATGATCTTCACAAATTAGATATATTATATGCCTCTTCCCCCTCTCCTTCCCTTTATAATAAACGAGTACAGTTACATGCAGAACATAATCTTCTCCTGACAGATATAATAGCAAAGCAACTTAGAAAATGCAAGCAACGTTTCTTTGAACATGGGGACAAAGCCGGTAAGCTTTTGGCTCACCAAGCGCGCATGGTTTATGCCTCAAGGTGGATTTCAAAAGTCAAAGCGCCAACAGGTGAATTGATATCAGATCAAAAAGGAATTAACTCTGTATTTCTAGATTACTATAAAACATTATATGTCAGAAAATTCCTCAAACTTTACAAGCTAGGATTCCCTCAATGCTTTAACTTTTCCAAAAATTGATGAAACTCTTGCTATTAATTTAGGTAGTCCTATCACTGAAGTAGAGATACGAGATGCAATTAAATCTATGCAGTCTGGTAAGTCACCAGGTCCGGATGGCTTCACAGCCGAGTTTTATAAGTCATTTGCCTCCTCACTAACCCCAATCTTAGCAAGGTTATATAATGATTCATTAAAAGAAGGCCACCTCCCACCCACTTTATGTGAAGCTTCAATTTCATTGCTTCTTAAAAAAGATAAAGACCCCACCAACTGTAGCAGTTGTAGGCCAGTGTCACTGCTTAATGTCGATTTAAAAATTTTGGCTAAAGTGTTGTCATGTCGTCTCCAATCTATACTACCATCTTTAATATGTCTAGATCAGACAGGCTTCATACCAATGAGACACTCATTCTTTAATACTAGGAGACTTCTTAATGTTCTTTTTTCTCCTCCTGATTCACCAGAAATAATTTTGTCATTAGATGCTGAGAAGGCATTTGACAGAGTTGAATGGGCCTATTTATATTTTATTTTAGAGAAGTTTGGGTTTGATGCTAATTTTATCTCTTGGATTAAGCTACTTTATTCATCACCAGTTGCGTCAGTTTACACTAATGGCTTGAATTCACCCCTTTTTTTCCTTCAACGTGGGACATGACAGGGCTGTCCCCTCTCCCCCTTACTTTTTAACCTTGCTATAGAGCCTCTAGCTATATGGCTTCGTAGCCATAATGGTTTTGAGGGAATATCACAATATGGCTTAGTCCATAAACTTTCATTCTATGCTGATGATTTGTTACTTTACATTTCTAATCCGGCCACCTCCCTACCAGTGATTTTGGACGTTCTAGATCAATTCAGCCATCTCTCAGGTTATAAAAAAATTTTACAGAAAAGTGAACTATTTTTTGTCAACTCTGAAGCGAGTAAGATCTCATATTCACATTTTCCTTTTAGAATAGCTGCAGGTGGGTTTAAATACCATGGCATTTTCTTCACCAACTCATTCAATAACTTATTTGTTAATAATTTCCAACCAGTGGTTGATAAAACCAAATCACACTTTTCTAAATGGTCGTCACTTCCTTTGTCCCTTGTAGGCCGTATTAATCTAGTAAAAATGGTTATTTTACCTAAATTTCTTTATCTTTTTCAACATGTTCCAATTATCATTAAGAAATCTTTTTTTACTAATTTGGATGGTATTTTACGTTCATTTATCTGGGGCAACAAGCCTGCACGCCTCAAAAAATCTCCAGCTTTCTAAATCCAAAGGAGGACTGGCGCTCTCCAGCTTCCTAAATCCAAAGGAGGACTGGCGCTTCCTAACGTCCAACAATATTACTGGGCTTGTAATATTAATAAGATTCTCTACTGGAAGAATCCTCCTCAAGCTGACAACTGTGCCCCCTGGGTTCACTCAGAGATCATGTCTGCAAAAGGCACTATCAGCTCCCAGCATCCATTAATTATCAGCGGAATTTCATCTAACTTGGTAGTCATTAACACTATTAAAATTTGGGTTCAATTCAGAAAGCATTACGGCTTGCATAAAACATCTATCCATACACACATTTTGAACAATAAATTTTTCTCACCATCTTGTTTTGACACTTTTCACATCTGGGCAGCTAATGGACTTGTTGAGGTAAAGGATTTATATGAGGACGGGGTATTCACATCTTTTTCATTTCTATCCACTAGATACAACCTCCCCAACAGTCATTTGTTTCGTTTCTTTTAGGTCAGACACTTTGTTAGGAAATTGTTTCCCCACTTTCCTAACCGCCCTCCTGAACATAATCTTGACTATTTTTTGGTTTATACACGGGCCAGAAACATTTAATATCTGCAATTTATAATCTAATAGGTACACTAAATGTAAATCCTATGGTTTCTCTCAAAGAATCTTGGGAAAATGACCTTGGTGTTGGTATTGCGGAAGAACAATGGGAAGATATTTTAAAGATGGTCCACTCCTCCTCTATATGTGCCAGACATGGCCTAATGCAATGTAAGGTGCTCCATAGAGCTAATTTAACCAATGCCAAATTAGCTAATTTTTTTCCTGATAGAAGTGATGTCTGTCATCGCTGAAAGCAGTCTCCTGCTAACCATCTACATATGTTCTGGAGTTGCCCTCAATAGACAAATGTCTGGTCCAGTGTTTTTGATACACTTAATGAAGCTATTAACATAAATCTAGACCCTAATCCCTTGACAGCCCTTTTTGGTATTTCAGAGAGAGTTGACTTGACTGTTGCATCTCGCCAGGTTATTGCTTTTTCTACTCTTTTAGCTAGACGAGCCATTCTTATCAGATGAAAAACAGGTCATTCCTTCATCACAGGACATGTGGATCCGAGAAATCTTTAGCTGCATAAAACTTGAGAAATTAAGATGTTTACTTGCAGGATCTCTCAAATTATTTACAAGACCTGGAATCCTGTTTTAGACTATATCAAAGGCTTACCCTGTTCAGTTGATATCAGCTCTAATACACAGTAAATAATTGGAAAGAGTAAATATTGACTCCTTAACGCGAACTTTTCAATTTTTTTATTATTATTTTTTATTATTATTTGTTTTTCTACTCTTTATTGCAAACTTGCTCAATTATTATTATTATTATTTTTTTTTTATAATTTATAATTTTTTTCTCTCAGAGGATATGTTTGTTTATAATTCCTAAAAAATATTTTTTTTTTTATTTTGAGGGAATAGTGGGAAAATAAGAAAACTAAGACAGTCTTTTATTTGTCCTATGTTGTATTGTATACTACTATGTATGGTCTTGTTAAACACCAATAAAAACAAAAAGGAAAAAAAAAAGAAATGCCAACTGATCCAGCCGAGGCTCGAACCAGCGACCTTCTTGCTGTGAGGCGACAGTGCTACCCACTGCACCACCGCGCCGCCCACATTGGAATATTAATTTGTAGAATATTGTCACAAACAATGTGCGATTATTGTCACAAATAATGTGCAGTTAAAAAATAAAGCCCTTCTCAATAAACCTAATTTAAATTATATTCATTTTAAATATTAATTTTGTGAAATATTGTCACAAATAACATGCGATTATAAAATACCTTTAAAACCTAAAATCATCCCCTTTTTTTGAAAAAGGCTTTTTTTACAAGTCTCATTTTTTAATCTCTTCAGCCAATTTCTTGTTCCAGCAGGGTCACTTTAAAGCATAATGAATCGAATCAGATTTAACCATTAGCATTTCATTCAAATAATAAAAATAAAAAAAGCTCAAGTCTTCTGTAGTTACATTGTGTAAAAAAAATACTTTTTTAGACCAATATAATATGGGGCGGCGTCATTATGGCGCAAAAGTCAGGAACGCTGCTGCTGTACCATGGTTGTACCAGGCAGAGTGATATTACGCTGCGCATGAATGGGCTGTTTTCAGAGGGCGCCTTGAAACCATGGAGACAGACGCGCTTGAACTCCATCAGATAACACAACAGGTTTAGCATGATTTTATGCGTTCAACAAACTAACCAAACCTTTCCATTCAGGGATTTACAGTTAATAATAGTCCTTATGAACAATTCATTTATGAAATACATAAGCTAACGTTACAGATCAAACACTATATTGAAAAATAAACCTAATGCATAATGATCTTTGCATAACGCACTGCAAACTATGCTGAAGTGTTTATTCTATAAATGAAGAGTTCAGTTGCAAAAGCCTCTAAGTGCCATCTGAAATTTTTTCTAAAATGATAATTTTTCTCATTTGCCTCTGTTTATATTCAGTTATTTCACGTTAAAAGCAATGAAAATAACCTATTATGTTATGTCTCTGTAATGGTTAATTTAAACAATTATGTGTGAGCTCACGGTAGTATTTCTAATTTAAAAACGTAATTGTTGTTCTCCACAAATTTTTAATTGTTACATTTGTCTATGAAGGATTGAAGAATTAAAATCACTGCAAAAAATAACCAACTAAATACAATAAATAAATGAATGATTTAAAAAGATACAGACTAGAAACAAGTCAAATTATCTACAGTGAAGTAAGATAATTATACTTGGTAAGATTTCTTGAAATGAAGAACAATTATTCCAAGCAGTGTAGTCTAATTATCTTAAAACTAGCTTGTTAATATAACCATTACAGAGACATAAAAATGTTTTTGGTAATCACCAAAACTCTTCTCTGCCACAAACCTTACATTGGGTGATAGTTTAATAAATGTAACAACTAAACCGTAATGATGTAAAGTAATAACAAGTAATTATAATAAATACATGTTTTAACAATACATCAATTAAATTTGTACTGTTTTAGGAATTCATTTAACTGAAAATCACATTGTTCATAGAAATTTTCAATTCATTCCTAGGATTTGTTGTATAAAGCTTATACGATCAAGCAAAAGTAACCAAGAATAGCAGGGCTTAGACAAGGGTCATTCAGTTTTTGTTGAGGTAATTTAGTGAATATCATTGGGAAAGGCTACAATAAACATCACAATATTACCTTCAGCCAGCTCAACTTTCTGCTGCACTAGAAGTTGATCGATCTGTGTTGTAAAACAGAAAACATGTTGAAAATCAAGCTTAGTCACGACTTGCTGATAAGATACTGTCGCAAAACAAATAATAATAATAATCCATCACTGCCAATGCTGCCATACAGAACTAAAGATATACAGATACAAAGCCTGTATCAGGTTGCTGAGAAAAAAACAGATACAAAGCCTGTATCAGGTTGCTGAGAAAAAAACTATCTAAAACCAAACAAAAATTCAATCATTGCCATTTATTATACACAGCAGTTAATCTGTAGCTATGATTTCATCCACCTATTTTTATGCGCATTTTGGCATATCATATAAATAAATGCTTAAGTCATGTGTATTGTTCAAATTTACTACCCTTTCATTAGGTTGGTGGCTGTTTTTGCCCCATTGACTTTTATTATAAGACATTTTGGATTGCAAAGCCATGACACCATATAATCATGAATTCTTGATTATTGGCGGTTTCCCTATTGGGAAGAGGTAAAATTTGTAATTGTGAAACAAGTGCTGTCATTGCCTAAAGTCCCATACAGAACAACAAATGCACAGCAAGCTCTACCTGTGTCAGGTACTCCAGTCCTGGTGGGCAACCATCAGGTCTTTGTGGAACTGGCATCATAACCACTTGACCTAGGAAATAAAGAACACAATGTGTTAATCATTAGCATCCATGAAATACAATTTTGAACAATCAAAGTTTTCTTAGATTGCTTTACCATGGCCTGGTATGGCAGCTCCTTGACCATATCCAGAGGCAGGGTGAATTGCATTTTTATGTGGCTGAAGGTCAATGGGGTAGCCTGCTTTAAAAAGTATCAAACAAGACAAATTGAAACCGTTGTCTTTGTTGTGAGTGCCAGAGTATTTTCCTTGAATTACATACTGTATAAAAGCTATTTAACACAGTGTTGTCTGGATCAAATTGCTGTTGATAAGCTTTCTGACACTTACCATTGTTGGTTTCCATGGTGAAAAGCAGAAAAGTACTCTGCAAATATGCAAAATGGAAAACATAAGTTAAGTAAATATTTTCCTGGATATTTCCACCCCTAGCTATTTAAGGAATGGGATTTTGGTAGCCAACATAGACAATGAATCCTCAAAGGAATTAATGTGCAACGCTTTTGTTGAGAACTCCTAGGAACTGACCAGAAATTACTAGGTAAGTCAAACCAAAGGTGCAGAATTCAAAGAGTAGTCCATATTTGAAAATAATCCTTAAACACAATGGGATCTATTATTGACTACTAGACAGTTCTACCATGCACTCTAAAAAAAAAGGTGCTAAATAGCACCAAAAGTGGTTCTTTGGCTCGTAATCGTAGGGGAACCTTTTTGGTGCTATATAGCACCTTAAAAGATAGGTGCTATATAGTACCTCTGTCAAATGGTGCTATTTAGTACCTTTTTTGTGCTATATAGCACCTACATTGTTAAAAAAAAAAATCTGTTAAATTTATGAAAAAATACCGGCAGCTGTGGTTGCCAGAATTTTTCTGTAGCTAAGTTTTAAAGAACTGTTTAAATTTACGGAAAATAACCGTATTTCATTAACTGATACAATGTTTATTTATAAACATTTGAGATAGTTTTATTTTCTGAAGCTGAAAATTAAATTACACTTAATTTAAACAACTGTCATTTGCTTTCAAAATAATATTCGTAACATATTAATATTGTGAGCATATTGATATTAAGTACTGTTATAGCTCTGTTCACAAAAATGTAAAGTCATTAATTGCATTGTGTTCATGTGTGATTGCAATTAGCAAACAGATTTTCACTGCATTTATAACTACACAGCTACCTTTAAATAAAAGACAATGCAGCATAACATCAGATATTCTTAGTTCATCTTGGACTTGAACACAGACGCTACTATCCTGCACAATGGTGACACAAAAAGGTTTTACACTATTTTGCAGTTTTTTTTCTTGATTTTACAAAAAATACCGGCAGCTGTGGTTGCCAGTAATCTACTGTTTTTAACATTTTACATTCATAAATTCAATTTACAGAATATTTCTGTTAAAAATACATTCCACAGTCTGTATTTTTCATTTAACATTTAACACCTTAAATCCCAGAGCAAAATCCTCACTAGTGTCCTCACTACAGAGGGTTGAACACTAAGGCAGTGATGACGTTGAGATAATTAAGTATCTAATTAAAGGAAGATTGAGAATTATTGATGAACAACTGTTAACAAGGGGCAGCACGGTGGTGCAGTGGGTAGCACAATCGCCTCACAGCAAGAAGGTCGCTGGTTCGAGCCCCGGCTGGGTCAGTTGGCATTTCTGTGTGGAGTTTGCATGTTCTCCCCGTGTTGGCGTGGGTTTCAACCGGGTGCTCCAGTTTCCCCCACAATCCAAAGACATGCGGTATAGGTGAATTGGGTAAGCTAAATTGTCCGTAATGTGTATGTGTGTGAATGAGTGTGTATGGATGTTTCCCAGTAATGGGCTGCAGCTGGAAGGGCATCCGCTGCATAAAAGCATATGCTGGATAAGTTGCCGGTTCATTCCGCTGTGGCGACCCCAGATTAATAAAGGGACTAAGCCGAAAAGAAAATGAATGAATGAACTGTTAACAAGCAAAATCACTGAAGGAAAGAAAAACACAAATTACAGCCAAAACCAAAGATGAAATCAACTGAAAATAAAACTTTAAGTAAAAGTAACAATTAATTTAAAAAAATAATTACACAATAAAAATGTTATTTCTCAAGATCTCAGCCAGAGGATCATTAAACAACTTCACAAACATCAGGAGCTTCACTCAATAGTGACCTTTGACTTTATTCCTGTCACATGTGAACAAAAGCTCTTAATGAAATTGTTGTTGTTCATTTGAAGTCACCATGATGGAGGTCAGAGTCTGCTTTAGTTGGGCTCTTCACCTTCTTATTATAATACTAGTTTTTATTTTGGTTGCTATAATTAATGGTGTTAATCCCACTATTTGTATGAAAAGCCAAAAGAAAATATAAGAATAAGTCTGATGAGATTAACTATGACATCAAAAGCCACCCTCACCTGCTTGTGTACTCATTCAATATCTTGTTAACTGTGTGTGAGAAATGAATATGTAAATGAGACCACTGGAGCTTCAGGCCTAAATACACCATTCCCAATAAAAATGTTTGATCTATGGCAGAACTTAAAAACACACAGACATCAACAATTAGTCTTTTAATCTTAACAATGGTGACAAACAAAAAATTAAAAATCAAATAAACGTCAACCCAGAACAATACAAAACAATCTGCTGAAATATTACCCACCAAAAAACAACATAAAATAAAGGCAAAGAAAGAAATTGTAAATTGTACTTTTAGCTGCATAATTTATTCATGCTGCAATGCATGCTGGGAGTTTTGTACTATTCTAGCACCCAGCATGCATTGCGGCATGAATTATGCAGCTTTTTACTTTTAGCAACCATGGTTGAGGTTTATATCCTGATTCTTGATGTCTGTATGTCTTGAATGTGCTTCTACCTCTCAAGGTTTTGTGTATGAAACTCTTATTATTAATTAAGAATTTTCTTACTAATTCCTGTTTGTTGATCCTCCACGGGAAGCTGTAGTATTGTCCCAAACAACATCACATAAATCTGCAGTTTTTTCTACGCAAGTTATGAAATTTTAGCAATTATATCTGTAACACATAAGTGCATACAGTTTCTCATTGCCTTTCTTGAAATAACCGATGAGTTTCAGAAACACAGTTATAACAGCCAGAGAAACATTAAAACAGAAAAGTAAAGGATCAAGAGCCCAACTAAAGCAGCCTCGGATCCCCATGATGGTGAGGTCAAATGAAAACTTTTCAATAAAAAATATAAACCTCTGTTAATTATTAAATATTTTTCAAAAGTCAAACTGTAATCAGTGAAGCTGGAAATGGTGTTTGTGAAATTGTTTAATCCTCTGTTTTAATTCAGTTGGTTTGATGTAATGTTGTTGCTGTATAGTTTTACTTATTCTTTCCTTCAGTAATTGTACTTGTTAACAGCAGGTGTTCATCAGTGTCAGAATTCAGTCATTTGTGGTCATTCACATTGTCTAGTGGACTAAACTAATCAACTAATTTAGGGACTAGTGAATGAGGGTGTATGGTGAGATTTCAGACACTCTTATTACTTTCTCTAAAACAAAGGTTAGATCTGTTACAGTTATTGTCTGTATTTTGTACAGAAATGAGCTGTTAATCATTTAACAGGTTTTTACTGTAGATTGTATTTCACTGTAGACTTTTACTGTTAAAATCACTGACATTTTTACAGTGTACTTTCAAATCAGATTGTAGCTTTAAAATGTTCAAAATCATATACTAAATGCTTACTGAATAATAACAAATAATACACTTTCAAAATCTTTAATTTATTTGGAAGGAAGGTTTTTATATTTGTATATTATATTAAGGAATTTAATGTGTATAGCCATACACCCATGGTGCTTTACAAAAATAATTTTAAAATTCAATTTTTAAATAAATTTTTTTACATGTGTTTTTATATTTAATTTGAATAAATAATCTAAAAGGTGTTCAATAAATATAACAAAGATAAACACTTTACAGTTTTATGAGTGTGGAATATTTCTTTTTGGGGAGCCTTGGGGACAAAAAGTTTGAGAACCATGTTAAATTCAGTAAAAATACCGTATTTTAATGTTGTTACTTTCCGCAACTAAAAGCGGCATAAGAGAGAATTAGCTATAGAAGAATTATACAAGTGCTTACCAGTAGTGGTGCTATATAGCACTGTAACCCCCCAAAGAGGGCATCACGGTGGAGCAGTGGGTAGCACAATCGCCTCACAGCAAGAAGGTTGCTGGTTCGAGCCTTGGCTGAGTCAGTTGGCATTTCTGTGTGGAGTTTGCATGTTCTCCCCGTGTTCGTGTGGGTTTCCTCCGGGTGCTCCGGTTTTCCCCACAAGTCCAAAGACATGCGCTATAGGTGAATTTGTTAGGCTAAATTGTCCGTAGTGTATGAGTGGGTGTGTGTGGATGTTTCCCAGTGATGGGTTGCAGCTGGAAGGGCATCCGCTGCGTAAAACATATGCTGGATAAGTTGGCGGTTCATTCCGCTGTGGCGACCCCAGATTGATAAAGGGACTAAGCCGAAATGAAAATGATTGAATGAATGAAACCCCCAAAGAACCACTGAAGAACCTTTATGGTGCTTGAAAGGTTCTTT
>CAIGQV010019086.1:2570099-2614722 GCA_903798115.1 Danio jaintianensis
TGCTATATAGCACCTCAACCATCTCAAAGAACCACTGAAGAACCTTTTTTTTTAAGAGTGTGGATAAAAACTAGACTGTTACTGTCCTTTATGAAAATTGGTGGTTTTAAAAGTAGTAGAGTAACCATGCATGCTTCTGGCACATTAAATACATTTGTTTATAAGTCACCATGGTGTAACATGGTTTCATTTTCTAAGGTAATACATTGTCTGTACCTTAACTTTTGTTAGTGTAGCTATAATAACACTGTCAATCAGTTAATATTTATATATATACCTGTATTTAAATATTCATTCATTCATTCATTTTCTTTTCGGCTTAGACCCTTTATTAATCTGGGGTCGCCACAACGGAATGAATCGCCAACTTATCCAGCATATGTTTTACGCAGCGGATGCCCTTCCAGCCGCAATTCCCATCACTGGGAAACACCCATACACTCCCATTCACACACATACAATTTAGCTAACCCAATTCACCTATAGAGCATGTCTTTGGATTTGTGGGGGAAACCCACGCCAACACGGGAAGAACATGCAAACTCCACACAGAAATGCCAACTGTCCCAGCCGAGGCTCGAACCAGCGACCTTCTTGCTGTGAGGCGACAGCGCTACCCACTGCACCACCCCTATTTAAATACTATCTTAACTTATAACTATTATTATCAAAATCACAGCCTAGGGTTAATTTTATATGACTGAATTTGTCATATATCAATAAAAACTAAATTAGACTAGCCTAGGCTGACTTTAATGACATTTATTGAAATTTCTAGAATTCAGGAGGAATATAAACTAACAAATTACAAAGGTGTTTTAGGCCATTTGTATAACCGTTGTAACCGTTTTATTTCAAATGACTAATCTCATTATTATTATTTTGAATTGTTATGGGTTAAAACCAGTTAATATTCGTAAAAGAGCATTCAAGATAGCAACTTACCTTTTCAAAGAGAATGCCGTCTGGTCTTATTCTTTAACTTGATATTCCCCACCAATATTCTCTTCTAAGGATGTCGTTTAGTAATTTTTATTAACTTATTTCAATCATTTAATGGGCGACGGTCCCACGGTTTTCTCCTCGCTCTTTATCTGCCTCACTGTTAGTCTACATGAATTTCCTTCCCGGGAAACAATCTGCTCGCGAACACACCCCATACAAAAACGAAAGAGGAAAACAATCTCACTATTATTCTTCTAAATACGCTATGTTTCGGTATGATTCATCTGGCTAGCCGGAAGTTTCTCAATGGTAAAACAGTTTTTCCACACCTACGAATTCGAAACTGATTTTCTTCCCCCGGATGCAGCTTATTTAAAGCCTCTGCGTTTCAAATACACTTTGAAATGAACGGTTTCCATTACTGTCATGTTTTCCTTGATGAGGAAATAAAATATTGATGATGAACCACGACGTCCTTATTTTTCATCCATGATTAATACAGTTAAATTCCGTTTCACAAAGTAGCCTATTATTGTGAAAATGCAGAACTAAATGTGCATAACAGTTAGGTCTGGGCATACTATAGGAAAATATAGGCACACAGTATCAGCTTTCAATTTACTACTGATTCTCAGATGCTATTATTGTGAAATAGTGTTCTATTGTAAAACAGCATCATACACATGCACCAAAAACAGTCAAAAGAAAGCATTTTATTGATTTTATTTTTAGCATTGGTGTGAATAAAGCATTGCACTTGATTAAATTCAACAAACAAATACAGTAAGTAAATCCATAGGCTACATACATACATACACTGTAAAAAAGATTCTGTAAAATTTACGTAAAAATACTGGCAGCTATGGTTGCCAGAATGTTTTTTTTCTGTAAAACTTTGAAAGAATTTTGTATTTTTTAGAAAAAAAATGTATTCATTAACTGATGCAGTGTTAATTTACAATCCTTTGAGTTAATTATTTTTATTTGCAGAAACCCACTACACTTTAATTGACATTTACTCACACTAAAACCAATATTTTAAATGTCTAATTAATGTGAGCATATCGGTATTGAGAACCATTGTTCTTGACAAAGAAAAACATCTTGAATCAAAGTCATTAAATGCATTAATGTGTGATTGTAATTAGCAAACAGATTTTCACTGCATTAGTAACTACACAGTTACCTTTAAATAAAAGAAGATGCAGTATAACATGAGATATTCTCAGTTCATCTTAGACTTGCACACAGACTTCCTGCACAATGGTGACACACAAAGCTTTTACAGTATTTTGCTGTTGTTTTTTTCTTGATTTTACCAAAATTATTGGCAGCTGTGGTTGCCAGTAATCTACTGTTTTTAACATTTTACATTCGTAAACTCAATTTACAGAATATTTCCATGAAAAATACATTCCATGGTGTGTATTTTTCATTAAACACATTTAAGCCCTTAAATCCCAGAGCAAAATCCTCACTAGGGTCCTCACTATAAAGGGTTGAACACTAAATCAGTGATGAAGTTAATGAGATAATTAAGTGTCTAATTAAAAGGAGGATTGAGAATTTTTGACGAACAACTGTTAACATGCAGAATCACTGAAGAAAAACAAATCTAAATAACACAAATTACAGCTAAAACCAAAGATAACCAAAGATAAAATCAACTGAAAATAAAACTTTAAGTAAAAGTAACAATTAATTTAAAAAAATAATTACACAATAAAAACGTTATTTCTCAAGATCTCAGCCATAGGATCATTAAACAACTTCACAAACATCAGGAGCTTCACTCAATAGTAACCTTTGACTTTATTCCTGTCACATGTGAACAAAAGCTCTTAATAAAATGTTTGTTGTTCATTTGAAGTCACCATGATGGAGGTCAGAGTCTGCTTTAGTTGGGCTCTTCACCTTCTTATTATAATACTAGTTTTTATTTTGGTTGCTATAATTAATGGTGTTAATCCCACTATTTGTATAGCGTGAAAAACCAAAAGAAAATATAAGAATAATGAAATTAACTACGGTGTCAAAACCACTCTCATCTGCTTGTGTACTCTTTGAACGTATTGTTAGTTATGTGTGAGAAATTAATAATATAGGTAAATGAAACCACTAAAGCTACAGCAACTATGGCAGAACTTAAAAACACACAGACATCAACAATTAGCCTTTGAATCTCAACATTGGTGACAATCAAGAAATAAACCAGAACAATACAAATCAAAGTGGGTAGAGCTGTCACCTCACAGCAAGAAGGTCGCTGGTTCGAGCATCAGATTGGGTCAGTTGGCATTTCTGTGTGGAGTTTGCATGTTCTCCCCGTGTTGGCGTGGGTTTCCTCCGGGTGCTCCGGTTTCCCCCACATGTCCAAAAACATGCGCTATAGGGGAATTAGGTAAGCTAAATTGTCCGTAGTGTATGTGTGTGAATGAGAGTGTATGGGTGTTTCCCAGTGATGGGTTGCAGCTGGAAGGGTATCCGCTGCATAAAACATATGCCGGATAAGTTGGCGGTTCATTCCGCTGTGGCGACCCCAGATTAATAAAGGGACTAAGCCAAAAAGAAAATGAATGGATGAATCCAAAACAATCTACTGAAATATTACCCCCAAAATGTCAAATGTCAAAACCTCTTTCTCACCTGCTTGTGTACTCATTGAATATCTTGTTAGCTATGTGTGAGAAGTGAATAATATACATAAATGAAACCACTGGAGCTACAGCAACCAATGGCAGGCCTATATACACCATTCACAATGAAAATGTTAGAACTATGGCAGAACTTAAAAACACACAGACATCAACAATTAGTCTTTGAATCTCAACATTGGTGACAATCAAAAAATAAAAATCTAATAAAAAAAACAACCCAGAACAATACAAAACAATCTGCTGAAATATTATACCCACCAAAAACTAAAAAAAAAAAAAGGCAAAGAAAGAAATTGTAAGAACATTAAGCTGCATTAGAAATAAGTTTTGTACTATGCTGACATCCAGCATGGGGCATCACGGTGGAGCAGTGGGTAGCACAATCACCTCGCAGCAAGAAGGTTGCTGGTATGAGCCCCGCTGGGTCAGTTGGCATTTCTGTGTGGAGTTTGCATGTTCTGCTCGTGTTCGCGTGGGTTTCCTCCGGGTGCTCCGGTTTCCCCCAAAGACATGCGATACAGGTGAATTGAATAATCTAAATTGGCCGTGATGTATGTGTGTGAATGGGAGTGTATGGGTGTTTCCCAGTGTTGGGTTGCGGCTGGAAGGGCATCCGCTGCGTAAAACATATGCTGGATAAGATGGCTGAATTAACTCATTTGTGGTCATTCACTCTGCCTAATGGACTAAGCTAATCAACTAATTTAGGGAATAGTGAATGAGGTTTTATGTTGAGATTTCAGACACTCTGATTACTTTCTCGAAAACAAAGGTTAGATCTGTTTCAGTTAATTTCTGTATTTTGTCCAGAAATGAGCTGTTAATCATTTAACATATTAATCAAATATGTTACAAAATTCAGAAAGGCAGATCTCAGAATTTTTTCTTCTAAAAAAATAAAAATAAAATCTAATTGCTGCTTTTATTTCAGAATATTCTCCATTTACATGTATGACTTAACACAAATCAATGTCTAAATTACCACAACAACACTATAATGTGGGAAAAGGTCAGAACTATGAAGTAAAACATAAATATGTGATTAACTTTTTCTTTCCGTGGCAGCAACAAGCATCCATCTCATTGCAATGAATAAAGTAAAATACAGCTTTTGAAGTTTGCTTTATTTATTACAAACCGGTCACAAATATAACTAGTATCCTTACAAGCCCAGACGATGATAAGTGACAAAATAACACACTGATAAAGTGTGACCTCCAGCAATACATTAAGAATGCTGGGTTTTACGTCATGGATTAGTTAAACATTCATTTTTATAGAGCTGACATAATACAAAGGTTTATGGTGACACACCTCTCTTTATTTAACAGAGGATGTAAAACAAAGTTCACACTTTACTACAGTTAAAGCATTAAAAGAAAATGGAAGCTGGCAGAACTGTTAGTGAGGGTGAGATAAATAAATATAACTGGGAAAATTATAACTATCCACATAAGCTTTTACTTAAAAGTTCAAAACTGGACAGCATTTGTATTTCAAGGTGCCCTAAAAAGAAAATATAATAGGCATAGTCTAATTATAAGAGTTCAGTACATGAAAATGGCCATACCATGAGCCATGAGACATCACTGTTTCCTCGTTCTCAAGTAAATTTGCGAGTGTAAAACCCCGGTGAAAAACACAAATCAGTTGCACATGGGGCTATTCATTAACACGCCCTCAACATCTGGATGTACTTTAGATGTTTTGACTGTTCAACGTCAAGATCATGGGATCATTAATAAGCATGCTCCAGTCTGTGTATGATTGGCCAAAATGTTTCCTAGTGAGATTATTCATTCATTAATTTTCCTTCGGCTTCCTTCGACTATTCTGGCATATGTTTTACGCAGCGGATGCCCTTCCAGCTGCAACCCAGTAATGGGATACACACACACACTCACACACTATGGCCAATTTAGTGAGATTACAACAATGATAATTTTCCTCCCGTATTTTTAAGTTTATCCAAGTTTATGTTAAACTTACTGTGTGTGGGACTCTTATTTTGAAAACGGGAGATGCAGGAAAGTCTCTTTGAATAGAGCAAAAGCCAGCATTGTTTTCTATGCATTGCTAAGCAATGACTTTGCCAGCCATCTAGTTATAGCTCGTCAGAATGCAAAATGTAGGATATGTGGATTATAAATTTATTTAGCACCACCTAAAGAGGCATAAGGTATGTTTAATTGTATCTTTTGTTCACTTATCGTGTATATTGAGAAATTTGCCTCGTATGTTTGCAATGAGGCAACAAACACACTGCTCAGTATGTGTTTAATGCACATTTATGCATCATGTCATATTGCTCAGCTCTTTCTTTCATTTTTCTGTAGTGAAAAAACACTAATAAACATGAAACATCTGTTTATGCAGAGGTCGATATTAATTCCTGTCTATGTTTTTATACACATTATATCTTCAAAATACAACACTAAATAAATCTCAGTTGGTCTCTTTTGCCAAGTTTATTTAGAATTTTGTCAAATTCAATTAAAACAACTCGGGAGCAAAATAGGTTACTCTGGTGGTCTATATTAGATAGCTCACTCACTCCATATAGGTAAAATAAACCTACCCCACTTAAGATTTAACAAGGCGTCTACTCTGTTAAAATATTTTTGACAAAGTATGATTATTTTGCATGTGTTTATTTTAGAGTACATCATGTTGTGCGTGTGAGTGAGAGAAAGAGAGAGCTGCCTGTCAGAGCAAAGCTCATTAATATTCTTGACTGTTCCAAATATGGTCAATATGGAGCTTCTGATTCTATGGGGTGTTACAAAGAGAATTCCTGGAGAATTTTGAACCACATGCCTACTATGTAGATATTAGAAATCAATTTAACTTATTGAATCAATGCAGTATATGGCACCTCTAAAATAAAACACAATGTAATCAGATGGAGAAGAAACCGTCAGGATGGTTTCACTCTTGTTTTTGAGTGTGCTCAAAAAACATGAAATCCTGTGAATTAAATATGAAAAAAGGACAATGTTATCCATCATTTATGCATTAGATATGTTTATGATTAATTTTAAGTAGAAACCATATATATTTTATTAGTATAGTGTTGTAGTAGCACTGTATAGTCATAAAATTAAATATTTGATAAGTTTACATTAATAAAATATATCAGCCTGTTAGGCCTCATTCACACAGAAGGCATCTTTGCCTCTAAAAACACGAGATTCAGAATGGTTTGAAAAAAAAAAGCAGTATAAAGCATGAGGGTATCCAGACACAGCCACTGAGCACCTGTAAACAGAAACATGCAATGAAACCCCGCCTCTGAGCTCTTCCGATTGGTCTACTGCTGTGGAACTGACAGTGATGAGCTGCGCTGTGTGTGAAAGTTGGTGTCTAAAACATGTAGCGCTGACGTGTGAGATGCTTCGAAAGACTGAAGATGCGAGTGTAACAGTCACACACGTCCATCAATCACATTTTTACATTGAAAAACAATAGAAAAGGAGCGCATTAGAGAGGAAAAACGTGTTCTGTGTGAATGAACCCTTAGGTACGCTGACTGAAAGAGCTTAACAAAAAAACACCAGTAAATTAATAAAAGATCTTCATCGGTTTGACAGCATATGTGTTGCAAATTCTCACAATGCAAACAAATAAAGAAAACGAGCTACATTTTCTCACAACACAAACAAATTAAGAAAGTGTGCTGCATTTTCTCACAACACATGCAAATAGCACGGAACACAACAGAAATGTTTCAAGGGGACCCAAAAACGTGACAGACCCAGCTATTTAGGTTATGGTTACTGAGGCAAATAATATAAAAAAAGACAAGGGAATCGTGTAATCAGGATGTTAAAATAAACTAAAAACTCATCTTTCAAAGATCACCTACAACTTCACTGAGCAATAGTCACGGCATAATAAACATATACCAGCCAGGTCCGTCAAGTTTTTGGCTCCCCTTGAAACATTTCCGTTGTGTTTCATTGCTATTTGCATGTGTTGTGAGAAAATGCAGCATGTATTCTTTATTTGCTTTTGTGTTGTGAGAATTTGCAACACGTATGCTGTCAAACCAATGAAGATATATTCTTAATTTGCTGATGTTTTTTGTAATTCCATGTGTTTTCTTAAATTGCAGCACGTTAAGCTCTCTCGGCCACCGTACTCAGGCTCTTAAAGGGATAGTTTACCCAAAAATTTAATCTCTTTCATCATTTACTCATTCACCCTTCACTTGTTCAAAACCTATTTGAGTTTCTTTCTTCTAACATAATAATATTAGTTGATGACACCCATTGACTTTTTCCTACTATGGAAGCCAATGAGTGCCATCAACCAGCATTCTTCAAAATATCTTCTTTTGTGTTCAAGAGAAGAAAGAAACTCGTACATTTTTAAATCCAATGCAGTGAAAGTAAATGGTGAGGTTATTTTCAAATTTTTGAGTGAACTATCCCTTTAAATTAAAAACGTTATTAGCAGTCATCCTTTGTAACCTGCTTAACTGATTTAAAAATACATGAAAACGTATATTACTTGTATTTAATCCAGAGCACATATTACTTACAATAAGAAAGCAGGCTCCCAATATAACTGCTTTTATTTTCACATCCAAATCCATTGGAAATTGTAGGCCAAAGTTGTCTGCATCAGTAAAAGCTTCTGCCTCAAATCCTGACCACTGTTTGCTAATTCGACCAATCACTGAGGACTCATCCAGTGACATCACCTGACAACATATAAGAATGTGAAGTTTGAATGTTGGATGAGCATCAGATAGGCACATAAAACAGTGAACAAGTTCATTTGTAATCCAATTGAAACACATGACATTCATTGCAAGCCCATAACATTTTTTATATAATATATAATAAAGTAATTTTCCGAAATCAAGATTATATGATGCACTGAAAATAAATGTGTCAGCAATGCGTTAAAACATTCTAAATGTCTTTACACTGTCACATTTGATCAAGTAAATGTATCCTTACAATTTTATTTTACTTTATAGGGTAAACCAATTTTTATTTTATACAACAGTTCTTTCTAGTTCTTGAATCTGATTGCTTGAGAGCTGAGATTTTCTAGTGATATCAACACTGTTCTAGACTCTTTGATTGCAAAGCAGATGGATAAACTCATTATAGTTGGACAAATGCTGTGGCTGATGGACCACATAATGGATTGTTGAGTGATTTGAGTTTATAATTTAAAAATTTGAAATGTTACAGAAGCACATTGATCCGCTTTAAAACATGTGCTAATGCCCTGGTGGCATATGGGTTAGTTTTACAATGGATTTAGGCACTTTTGGAATCTTAAAAAATGGCCTCTACCCAACACCATTATACAGCACGGAAGCACCAGGATTCATTCATTCATTTTCCTTCTGCTTAGTCCCTTTGTTCATCTGGGGTTGCCACAGCAGAATGAACCGCCAACTTATCCAGCACATGTTTTACGCAGCGGATGCCCTTTCAGCTGCAACCCAGTACTGGGAAACATCCATACACACTCACTCATTCATTCACACACATAGACTACGGGCAATTTCATTCATTCATTCATTTTCTTTTCGGCTTAGTCCCTTTATTAATCCGGGGTCGCCACAGCGGAATGAACCGCTAACTTATCCAGCATATGTTTTACGCAGCGGATGCCCTTCCAGCTGCAACCCATCACTGGGAAACATCCACACACACTCATTCACACACATACACTACGGACAATTTAGCCTACCCAATTCACCTATACCACATGTTTTTGGACTTGTGGGGGAAACCGGAGCACCCGGAGGAAACCCACGCGAACACGGGGAGAACATGCAAACTCCACACAGAAACGCCAACTGACCCAGCCGAGGCTCGAACCAGCGACCTTCTTGCTGTGAGGCGAATGTGCTACCCACTGCGCCACCGTGACGCCCACTACAGCAATTTAGTTTATTCAATTCACTTATACTGCATGTCTTTGGACTGTGGGGGAAACCAGAGCACCCGGAGGAAACCCATGCGAACACGGGGAGAACAAGAAATGCCAACTGACCCAGCCGGGACTCGAATCAGTGACCTTCTTGCTGTGAGGCGACAGTGCTAACCACTGAGCCACCGTGTCACCCCGGAAGCGCCAGGATAAAAAGATTTAATTAATTTAACTGTGTTTGTCTAAAAGAAGAAATTCAGATACAATGAGGATGGCTGAAGGGTGAGTAAATTATGGAGTCATTTACATTTTTGGGTGAACTATTCCTTTAAGCCACTAAATGTGGGAATTCCCCAAAGGAAACTTTGCTTTGCTCAGCAGGCGTTTGAAACCTATACTGAAAATAAGGTAAACCCCATTTTTCAATTAAATTCATGTTTATTTATATAGCGCTTTTCACAATATAGATTGTGTCAAAGCAGCTTAACATAGTTCTAGTAAAGTCTAGTAAAGTATAGTGTATTATTGTGTGTAGTTAAACTGTATAGTAATTTAGTGTTTGCTTTGGCTTTAATGAATTCATGGATGTGGAACAGACAGAGCTCTGTTGATTTATTTATTGATCTGTTGATTTTTAACAGAAGTTGATTTATTGATTGCTGTTGTATAAATACAATATCATGCAAGCAGCACTGCAATATGGCTGTATATCAGCACTGCTGTGATTACCTACAAACTAATCACAGCAGCCAATGGCCAGGTGGCCATCTAACTTTGTTACAGTGGTGCCGAAACCTGGGAGAAGGAGGGACACGTTGTCCAGATGCCCCCGCCACTGAGAGGGAGGGCGAGTGTTCGCAAGGTAACCCAAGTGGGGGAGAAACCCGTTCGTCTGCCCCAGAGTGCAGGACGGCCAGAGGCTGGCGAGGAAAGGGTCTGCCTGCTGCCAGCTCCCAGCATGGGGAGGAGCAGGGGACGTGGGGCTCACCACTGATAGGGAAAGAGCTGTGAGGAGCCATCCCGGAAAGGCCAGGGGAGTCCCAGAAAGGCCAGGATGGCGAAGCGGGAGTAGAGCAAAAGGAACATCTAACTTTGTTACAGTGACTAATTCATATGAATTCATACAATTTTAGTCATACAAAAATGTACAATTTTTAAATGGAGGCGTGCCCCCAAACACCACCCATAAACCCAACCTTCAATAAATTAGCCACTAATCAAAAAGTTATAAATTGGTGTGAGATAGCGTTGGCCATATCACAGTGCTACTCCTGTGATATTACTTTATATTGCATAATTTATGCACCTTACCTCAAAATTAACATCAGAACAACATTTGCAGTCACAAAACGGTCCCAAAATCTTCAGAACAGGTTCTTTTCTCTCATTGTGAATGATAAACTTTGGCAGATAAGGATGCCAGCTTTGTGTTACATAACCAATAGGGTTGCCTGAAGGGCTATGAACCTCCAGCTGAAATATATAAGATATTAATGGCATAGTAAGACAGGAAAATATGGGTATTTATGCAACCTTTGCAATCTCAGTTTTACGCTTAATTTTTGAATTTGAAGAATCAAAACATGCATAGTGAAATAGTGTTGTGTGGTCATTTTGTACCTCTTGAAGACAGCAAGGGAAGAAGCAACTACTGCACTTAAGGGGACGAGATAAAGTCATCACTTCCTGTCCCATGTTATCCTGGATATGTAGCAGAAAGGAACGCACAGATCCACAAAACATACGACTACAAAAATTGCTTTCCTCAGCGGCAAAAAACACCTGCTGCCCTAAACTGTTTTTCACCACATATTGATTATTGGTCTCCCATCCCATGAGAACTGTAAGGGAAAGAGAGCATCTGTGTTCATAAACCAAGGATTGAAAGGTGTTTCTACAGCAATCAATGGACAAGGATTACCTTCCATTAGTTCCACTTTCTGATGAACTAGAAGCTGGTCAACCTGTGATAAGTAGGGTGTATTGTTATATCTTGATATATAGTGTGTTTGTTTTTATGTTTACACACAGTGGAGAACAAAATTAGAGAAAAGAAAATTAGTTAGGCTACATGAGTACACAATTAAGTCTGTACAGGTAATTGATTTGATTGACTCCATTAAATCTTTAACCACCAGACATTAACAATCAGGTTTATATCAGGACTCTAGACAGCCCATTTCATTATTTCAGTGATTTCATACTTCATGAAAATGCTAATCTGTTTTCCTATTTAAACGGGGGTCCGTTTTCCTGTATAAACTTGGCTTGTTGCATGATGAATGCAGGAAAGGAACCGCAAGTTGCTGAAGGAGCTTAGGATAAACAGTTGCATTCACTCTGCTGATGAGAGGTTTAGTCACTAAACTGTGGGCAGTCAGTTCAAAATCTTCTATTGAACCAGTTGGACATTTAGAACCTCTGCATTATCATGTCCTCTCATGCATTTGTTTTTCATCGAATACCAGCCTTTCTGTGGGCTTTGAATGAGTTAGTGACATTGTAGATGCAATTTTCTATAAATAAAATCACAGATGACTGAAAGGCTTGTCCATTTGATCTTCATCTGGACAACCTGCTGTTGGAGACTTCCATTCATTTCATTCAATTCATCTTCTCACCATCTTGCAAATCAGTGAAAACTGTAAGGTTAGTAAACCAGTTAAACAGGGTTTGTGAGATATTTTTTAACCACCAGGTCCCTGATTAGCATCAGTGACTTGGAGGTATTTAAAGGAGAAGGATCAGGCTGCAGACTGCATGCAATGCTTTTAATGTGCACACCAAACCCCGCCCCTAACCCTACCCCTTAAGCCTGGTTTATACTTCTGTGTTGATTGATCGGCGTGACCCATGGTGATGCCTTGCGCGTTGCCATGCATTTATAGTTCTGCGCGCTGTTTGTGTTGCTCTGCAATAACACTTCCAAAACGCTAGCTGGCCGTAGGTGTTTATGTTCCTCTGTGTTGAGTTTCTTCGCTGGTGTTTTGTTTTTTCTGAACGCTACCTTAATGTACAAGTGGCTCAAACTCGCTCATTTGAGGCGGGAATTGGCGGACGTGTAACAACTTTAATCATAGGATAAACACAAAACAACAGTTTCCATCTAGAGCTCCATCAGCGGACTCCACACTTGTAAACAATCTCTCCATTGGGCTGGCGCGGCTCTCACCTCCGCCCACACTCGTCAGCGCAACCAGGCCGACCAATCACAGAGCTTGCGCTATGCACCGTTGCGACGTGTAGTTACATTTTTTGAGAGGTGCGCGTCAGCGTCGCCGACGGCCACGGCGAGGGCTATGCGACCACGCGTAGGCTGTGCCGGAGCATACGAGTGCGCTTGACGCAGAAGTATAAATCAGCCTTTACGGTGACGTCACTAGCTCTGTTGAGTGCATGTGTCTGAAACTGCATGTCTCAGCTTGCATGTGCAAGTCTGCAGGCAGATATTACTGATTTAAAGGGATAATTCACCTAAAATGAAAAATTCCTAATCATTTATTTCACTCAAGAAGATTGTTGGCACCTATTGGCTTCCATAGTAGTAAAAAATAATTACTATAGAAGTCAATGGGTACCAGCAACCAGCATTTTTCAAAACAGAAGAAAAAAACTCAAATAGGGTTTGAAAAAGTAAAGGGTGAGTAAATGACTGCAGAATTTCCATTTTTGGGTGAACTATTCCTTTAAGTGTTGTCTATTTTAAATAAGTGTTCGCTTTTATATGTATGTAGTATGTAGTGATGCATTATTTTTTTAACAATCTAACAGCCCTTCTTCAGTTATTCCTTATTAGTGTGCAACATATCACTGAAACAATGACTTTACATTTAACCAAATGTATTTTGATACATTTATTATAGAATGCTGCTGTGATGTATGAACCAAAAATCAGTGACCAAAAGGTTTCTGATTCTTATTCAACAGTTCATCATGATAATGAAAGCTAAATACAACTACACTGCAATCACTTTTTTATTAAAACAAGCAAAGGTTTTAAACCACAAGGGTTATGCACATACTGCATCTTAAGCATATGATAACCACTCTAATGACTGAGGTGGATCAAACACATTATATCTAACAAATAATTATCAGTTCCCTATCCAAACATGCTAAGTGCCAGAGATCAGACTACCCATTAATACCCAGAAAGTACCAGGCATCTGTTTACTCTGAAAACATCTAGATAAAGGGATGTTTACAATTCAAAGGAATGATTACCCTACACCCACTTCAGAACAGACAAATAACACTCTTTCTGTATAGAGTCCATACAAAAGCCTTGCCCTCTACAATCCCTTGAGATTCGTAATATCATGCTACCAGTCTTCCTATCATCATCATATCATATGTTAATTTATAGTCAATTAGTACATAGTAATGTTGAAATTTACCTTCAAAAAAGTTTCTATTATTGTTTCAAGGATGATTCTGTTTCACAATATATGCTGATACTTGTGCAACATTAGAATTATAAAATATGTAATAGCTTGTTCATCCACATCCAAACAAACTACATATGCAAAAGACCATGCTTGGCAATAGGTAACAGACTTTCTCTCAGAGAGTACACATTCTCTCTACACATACACATACACACACTCATTGATCTCCAATCTTAAGTCTTTACAGTATAAAATTGGGAAATAAATAGCTAATGTGTGTCAGTGTCACGAACATGTTGGAGACATAAACGAGGAGCAGATGTAGGATAAACTATAAACAAACTTAACAGAAAAAAAAGCAATACATATACATAAACTTGGGATAAAAATAGAGAGATACTGGGCCAACGGAAAGACGAGACCAGACACCAAACAAAAGGTAACACAGAAACTAAATACACAAACTAATCAAACTGAAACAGGTGCTGGGGATCAAAACACAGGTGAACATAAGAAACACTAATTCAGGTGGGAAAAGGAACAAAGGACTAAGACACACCTGAATCAATTGAATAGGACAGGCACGTCCTCATGCCTCAGGTTAGGATCTGAACTGGAGGCAACTGGGCAAGACACCAGACTGGGGTCTGTTAGGCTGTATGCCAGAACTGGGGGCAACTGGGCTGGAAGCCAGGCTAGGATATGCATGATTGGAAGTTAACATGATTGGAATCAGCGGGGCTGGAAGCTTGAGCTGGGACAGGCAGGGCTGGAGCTTGGACATTGTCAGCTCTAGGAACCGGGACTGGTACGATGAGGAGCTTGGGTGGTGCCAGAACTGGGACCAGCAGGGTGAATAGCTTAGGTTGTGCCAAAAATGGGGCACATACAGGGGTAGATATTATCACTGGCAGCCACTCTGCGGTTGAAGCTATCACTGGCAGGGGCTCTGGGGCTGCAGCCCACACTGGACTAGGCTTGTGGACTGAAGCCAACACTGGACTGGGCTCTGGGATTGGAGCCAACACTGGACTGGGCTCAAGGACTGGAGCCAACACTGGACTGGGCTCGAGGACTGGAGTCAACACTGGACTGGACTTGAGGACTGGAAACAAGACTAGATTGCTAGCTAAATCTGGGTTAGAGTAGGTATTACTAAAAATGCCCTACAGAGACCCAGCACAAAAAACCCACATAACCCACCCAGTGTAGCAGGAAGGAAAAAGTCAAATCAGAATTGCACAGGCAAAGCGCACCATCGCATCATCACGAAACGATCGAGATGACATTATGAGATATATATATATATATATATATATTTACACACATGTATTTCATTCATTATATTCATTTACTCGGGCTGCACGGTGGCGCAGTGGGTAGCACGTTCGCCTCACAGCAAGAAGGTCGTTGGTTCGAGCCTCAGCTGGGTCAGTTGGCGTTTCTGTGTGGAGTTTGCATGTTCTCCCCGTGTTGGCGTGGGTTTCCTCTGGGTGCTCCGGTTTCCCCCACAAGTCCAAAGACATGCACTATAGGTGAATTGGGTAAGCTAAATTGTCCGTAGTGTATGTGTGTGAATGGGTGTGTATGGATGTTTCTCAGTGATGGGTTGCAGCTGGAAGGGCATCCGCATATGCTGAATAAGTTGGCGGTTCATTCCGCTGTGGCGACCCCTGATTAATAAAGGGACTAAGCTGAAAAGAAAATGAATGAATGAATATTCATTTACTCACCAACTGTAACGTTAGTGGGCATTGTGTTCCCAATTGGTCTCTCAATTAACGGTAGGGCGATGATGTCCAAACACACTATCCATAATATCAAACCACAGGACTTTTTTATGTGAGCACCGCTCTTGCAATTGTGAATCTTAATGGCTTTATAGTACCTGCAACTTTGTACCTTGCGTTGAACCCTTAGCTTACCAAGCTCTGTAACAATGTTACATCCACATTTCAGCCTTCTCCTTAGCCCAAATTCTCAGGAGAGCGCTGATATCTTCAGCTGACCAGTACAATCTGTTCTTTATTTTGATTTTGCATGTACTCGATGTTTGCGCATGATTGCAAAACTTTCACCCCGCCAAGTCCCAGCTCACCCACTTTGGCCCAAGATATTCGTTAGCCCTAAGGAAGCCACAATAAATCCCTGGAAGCTACTGTGGAAACACGACTGGCCTAGGCACGCACTGGCATGCTCACTTTAGACGCAACAGTGGAAATGGGGCTAAAGAGAACTTACAGGCTTTGGAAGGTAGTCCAGGACAATTCTTAGAGGTAGCAGCTTTTGCATGCACAGATGCACTGTAATCACATGTTGCAGCAGGATAATGTCCTCGTACCACCACTGGGTGTTGAAATCTTAACCATTCATCCATGACATGCCACATGAAATGGGAGTGAACTTCTGTTTGCTTCCAGTCCAATGGTTAAAGTTCCTAGGAAAGCATGGCCATCACTCGATGCTGACTGTGCGACCACCCAATCAAATCAAACTAACAAACATGTGCATACATTTTAAAAAATACCTGCTGGCTCTTACAAAAGATTACTAAAATTTCTGTATTTATGCACAAGAGGAAGACTAGGAAGAGGGTGGACCTAATGAATTACTATGACAACCAACAAGGGCAACTATAAAGATAAACAAGGAAGCTCAGAAAATCAACGGAAAAGCAAAAACTAAACACAGGAAAAGAACTTGCAGAGAAACAGATAATAAACTTCTACATAAAACGAAACAAGACAAGAGTGGCAGTGTGTTGTTTATTGAGTGGGAGTTCAGGTTCAGGCATAAGTTGATTCCACACACTTTAACCAATAAAGTCAGAAGAAAAAAACACGGAATCAAAAATGTTAAAATGTTCTGTATTTTGTGATTTACATTTGCTTTCTGTTTATTCATCCTTTCAAATTGTCTTATTGAAACTTGATAGTTATTGTCAACTTTTGATGTTGAAAACTGAACTACAATTTTAATTGACATGTCTGTCATTTATAAGTACGTTCATTCATTCATTCATTTTCTTTTCGGCTTAGTCCCTTTATTAATCAGGGGTTGCCACAGTGGAATGAACCGCCAACTTATCCAGCACATGTTCTAGCAGATGCCCTTCCAGCTGCAACCCATCAACCCATACATTCTCATAAATACACTACGGACAATTTAGCCTACCCAATTCACCTACACTCTGGGGGAAACCGGAGCACCCACGCGAACACAGGGAGAACATACAAACTCCACACAGAAATGCCAACTGACCCATGCCAACTACTCTAAATAAGCACATTGTGTAAGAATTAAGAAATAATACATAATGAAATAGTAAAAAAACAAAAAAAATCAATTGGTTTTAAAGGTCACTTTATAAAACAAAAGTTGTCAGAGCAGAGAGCAAGGTTCCAACTCAAAACATATGAAAAAAAGATGTTTAAAATTAAATGAATATTGTAGTGAATGTGAATGATTAATTGTGAGAGATGAACTCCTCACTTCACTGAAACCATGACTCATACTGTTAATCACCTGGGTTAGGTACTCTAGACCAACAGGACAGCCCATGGGTCTGTCCAGGACTGGCATGACCGCCGGGACCTGAGGTGCCACATAACCTGCAGCAGAGAATACTTTTAGTATAATACTCTACCAGCATATTATTCTTAATTTAAAAAATAATGTTTGACTTAAATATTTGCAGATTCATTTCTTACCTGCTGGTGGTGTAGGGTAAACTTCATTTATGCCTGGATGAGGGCCTATGGTATATACTATGAAAGGAAGAGAAAATTTGATAAACTGATGATAGAGATAGCTGTAAGTGTAAATGTTTAGTTAACTTTAAGCATCAAGTTAAAGACAATAAAAAAATCTTTGTTCTATAGGATGAAAGACCTATATGTATGCTTGTAAACAATGAATAACAGTAAGTTCTGCTTAATTATATTTCATGTGTATCAATAGTATACTTTTTACTTAAAGTAAAACAATAAAAAAAATACAAAAAACATTATTTAAAAAGGCCCTATAATGACTACATTGCTTAACACATTTATACATTTATAACATGCTATTCTGAATACTGTTTTAAATTACATTTTAAAGTGCATTTTAAAAAGTATTATGTTTTAATAATTGTAATTTAAAATTAATATGTACTTCTACTTAAAACTAGTGGTGTCTAGTAGTTTTACTACTAGTAGAGATCTAGTAGAGAAACTAGTAGAGATCACAGATCTCACGGTTTGGATCACACTATGGTTTTTTAGTCACGGATCAGACCATTTTTCGGATCAGCCAAAAAGGGGAGGTGACAAATGTAATTTGCTTTCTATTTGCTACAAAAACAGTACTGCAAGAAACTTTTGGTTTTAACAAACAAAACTTAGAACCTGTAATTTTATTACAAATAAAATGAAGAAATAATAAGCTGAATAAAAATAAATTGTAAAATATTCAGTACTGTGAAAAATTCACTGTTACTACTACTGTTGCTGATAACACTTAATGTATAAATCTAATATTGTAATTTGTACAACTCATATTTATTTTTAGTCTCATTTTTAATAAATGATTCAGTTATTCACTCATAAAACTTCATGTTTCATTCCTAGATGTATCATTTTTGAAGAATTATTCAGTGGCATATTTTTGATTGCTAATGGTTATATTGTGTAATTGCTGCCTACAACTTTCATTTTTGAGCACATGATGGTGATTTTAATCTTTACCATAAACATCAGTGGTTTTATCTAAACTACAAACTGTTATCCCAGTACTTTTGTGTTATTTGACTGTTTGTAACTTCATAACTAACTCAAAAGACTAAAGACTGAATCTCTTTCTTGATTTTTGCCTTTTTCAAACGCAGATTTGAATGCAGCGATTTGAAGGATTAATAAACATATGCAAATCACCATCATTTATAATTTATGTTGCGTGGGTGTTGAGATCCCGATCTTTTAATGATTAATCGTGCAGCTTACACTGAATGCTTTAAAGCAGGCTAACAAGTAGTGACAGAAAACACCTTTAATAACCTAAGAAACCCACCACATCCTGAATAACCTACCACAACTTCTTTCATCATCATTATATTTTATAGGAAAGCATAAATGATTTCATACATGTGACCTGAATGACGCGATCTCTCTGCAATCGTTATAAATTTAGGATTAATCTACAGCATTGTATTTAGTACAATTTACAGTACATTATTTCCATAGTAAATGTCTTTTTCACAAGGTTAACCCCACTAAAATGTAGTTTTTACTTTAAACATTATTAAATGCATGTACACATTTGCTAGGAAAGGACAAATTTTAAGTGCAAAAAAATATATAGCTGAAAGTGTAGCTAAACTCTCACCAGGGGGCATGGGCACATTGACTCCAGGAGCATTTACACCTTCTGTCTGACCTACATTTGGAAAGAAAGAAAGAAAGAAAGAAAGAAAGAAAGAAAGAAAGAAAGAAAGAAAGAAAGAAAGAAAGAAAGAAAGAAAGAAAGAAAGAAAGACTTGTACACAGTAAACAACGAGGTTCATGAGGACTTCATTTCTAAGCTTAATTAAACAGTCTGTGTAAATTTAAATTGGACTAAATGCCACTTCAAATGCAACTTTATGTCACCTCTGTAGAGTTTTTGCAAATGAATGAGCACTTTCTGCATTTAAGCAATAAGGGACAACAACCCGGGATTGAGGGGCGACGCGGTGGCGCAGTGGGTAGCACAATCGCCTCACAGCAAGAAGGTCGCTGGTTCGAGCCTCGGCTGGATCAGTTGGCATTTCTGTGTGGAGTTTGCATGTTCTCCCCGTGTTCGCGTGGGTTTCCTCTGGGTTCTCCGGTTTCCCCCACAAGTCCAAAGACATGCGGTACAGGTGAATTGGGTAAGCTAAATTGTCCGTAGTGTATGTATGTGTGTAAATGAGTCTGTATGGATGTTTCCCAGTGATGGGTTGCGGCTGGAAGGGCATCCGCTGCATAAAACATATGCTGGATAAGTTGGCGGTTCATTCCGCTGTGGCGACCCCAGATTAATAAAGGGATTAAGCCGAAAAGAAAATGAATGAATGAATGAACCCGGGATTGTGCTGGATTGTGAATAAAGTCATGGCTAAATGGTGTTGTTAGGCAGGACGCGAAGTGGAGTATAGCCTACCTTGTTACTTTCATAAAAGACAATAAAATGTCAATAAAAATTGCTTTGTTAAACATCACTTAAAATAAAAACGTCACTTAAAATAAAAGTCACTTTGGTCAAATACTGCAATTAATAATCGTAAATAAACAGAAGAAAATAGTGAATCATGAAATATGGAACCTGTTGATTAACAGATATTTTTACAGTGTAGTTCAGGGGTGCTCAACCCTGTTCCTGGAGATCTACCTTCCTGCAGAGTTCAGCTCCAACCCTGATTAAACACAACTAAACAAACTAAGTAGGATCTGAAGGAGCACTTGGTAATTAAAGACAGGTGCGTTTGATCAAGGTTGCAGCTAAACTCTGCAGGAAGGTAGACCTTAAGGAACATGGTTGGGCACCCTAGGTGTAGTTAATGTGCTTAAGTATCTTTTTTAAAGGATGTTTGTTTTTTTTACAGTTGAGCACTTAAGGCTGAATTATGCTTCTGCGCGAAGTGATTGCTGTGACCCACGGTGACTGTCTGTGCTCTGTTTGTGTTGCTCTGCAATAACACTTTCGAAATGCTACCTGGCAGTGAGGTTTTTATATTCTTTTGCGTGGGTTTTGTTTTTTCTGAATTATACCTTAATGTACAAGTAGCTAAAACTCGCTCATTCAGAGGCAGGAATCAGCGGACGTGCAACAACTTTAGTCACAAGAGAAACACAAAACAAAAGTTTCCATATGGAGCTCCTTCACGGTACTTGACAGTTGTTAAACACTCGCTCCAACTGGCTCGTTGATCTCCATGCTACCCACACTCGTCAACGCTACCAAACCGACCAATCGCAGAGCTTACGCTGCGTGTCAGCGACCGCGCGAAGGCTACGCCGGACCAAACGCATGTATAAACCAGCCTTTAAGGTGTAATGAGATCTGAGTGTTTGTAGAAGTTTAAAGATGCTGTGTCGTCCTTGATTTATTTGAATATTAAGGAGTTCAGTTATATTTCTCTTTTGGAAAAAAATCTGATTGCTCTCTGCGCAAATACACTGTTTCTTGTTTTTTAATGGCTAAATTTTAATGGTTATATTCACAGTAAGGTATCTGCACTTTTACTCAAGTATGTTTCTTGGTACTCTAACTTTGTCTATGGTTAAGCCTTTTGTTCTCACTACCCCTGAGTTTTCGACCCTCAAAAATGGAGACATTTGAAAATGCTGCAGAGGAAATAGCAGTTTTCATGTGGAAACGCTGGTGCTTCGCGTCAGGCCCTGTCATAAACAAAAACTACATAATTTCAAACTAAATCCAGATTAAAAAAATGTTTGTTTCAGTATTTTGAAACAACTTATTAATTTTCCTTCAGCTTAGTCCCTTATTTATCAGGAGTCGCTACAGCGGAATGAACCGCCAACTATACTATTATATGTTTTACGCAGCGGATGCCCTTCCAGCCGCAACCTAGTACTGGGAAACACCCATACACTCTTGCATCCACACATCCACTCATACACGACTTATCCAACTCACTTATACTGCATGTCTTTGGACTGTGTGGGAAACTGGAGCACCCGGAGGAAACCCACGCGAACACGGGCAGAACATGCAAACTCCACACAGAAATGCCAACTGGCCCAGCCGGGACTCGAACCAGTAACCTTCTTGCTGTGAGGGAACAGTGCTAACCACTGAGCCACCATGCTGCCTTTTTGAAACAACTCACCAAAGCAGAATTTTTGGGGAGTTTGTTTTGGCTCCTAAACACCTTTGAGCTACCACTGATTTTTTGATGATTATGCAATCGGTGGGTGTGTTCTAGAACTCCACCTTCTTTGACCTGCTCAAGAGTCAGTGACGAGTACAGAGTCAGTCAGGAGAAAAACATCCAACACAACAACACCAAGTTAGCAACATAAATAAATGGAGGGTAATGTAGCAGAGCTTTATCCGCACTTGTACAATCGCTCGATAAGCACAACCGCACCATTGTTTCATTCAGTGTCTGTCCATGGCAAATAGAAAGCAATGCAGCATGCTGTCCTCATATGAAACTGTCCTTCTCTCACAGCCAGCATTGTTGTTGTGTTTAGGAGTCCACACGAGGGGCGACACATTTACAACCCCACTTACTACAGCGTGAGGGTGTCAGAAGGTTGAAAACAGTATACTGTATACGTCACTGAGTCTTTTCAAACTTATTTTTGGCCTTAAACAAAGGACGAAAAAGAACATAGTTTGAAGTATATGACTTTTTCAAAACCGCATTTTTCTGAGCAATTTAGCCGTTCATATCAGCTGAATGAAACCGACACTTTTGGAAAACTCTAGCCAAGGTGAAGATTTTCAGAAACTCCGGTAACAGTGTGCTGGTGTGCTCGAGTTTTTGCCTCATGACATCGGTTTGCATGCTGTTTTTCCTTTGACAGTATATCACAGTGTGTTTTTGCATTTGCATTAGCTGGCAGCTAGCTCTCTGCAACTCTCACATGGTCACCCACTAAAGCTAAGTACCTGGATGGGAGACCACATCGGAAAGCCAGGTTGCTGCCGGAAGTGGTGTTAGTGAGGCCAGAAGGGGCGCTCAACCTGTGGTCTGTGTGGGTCCTAATGCCCCAGTATATTGATGGGGACTCTATACTGTCAGTGTGCTCTGTCTTTCGGATGAGACGCTAAACCGAGGTCCTGACTCTCTGTGGTCATTAAAAATCCCAGGATGTCCTTCGAAAAAAAGTAGGGGTTTAATCCCGGCATCCTGGCCAAATCTGCCCACTGGCCTCTGTCCATCATGGCTTCCTAACCATCCCCATATCATAATTGGTTTCATCACTCTGTCTCCTCTCCACCAATCAGCTGGTGTGTGGTGTGCGGTCTGACACAATATGACTGCCGTCGTGTCATCCAGGTGGATGGTGCACACTGGTGGTGGATGAAGAGATTCCCCCCAATGTGTAAAGCACTTTGAATGCCCAGAAAAGCGCAATATAAATGTAAGGAATTATTATTATTATTATTATTTCAATTGAGATTTTTTTGAAAACGAAGACGTTAAAAAACTAGATATAGACTAAAAAACAGATGTGTATGTGTGGACATGGCCTCAGTGTGGATGGAGAAAGATGGAGACATCTGAAAACGTAGGTGTCGCTGAAACAATAAGACCTATATACTTTTGCTATGTCCTCCTTTTTGTGAGGAAAATCCTTTACTGTAACCCTGGCTTCCTCCGATGTTGTACAGTTCTCAGAAATCTGCTGAGTATGCCAATATATTTATTCTGACATGACTCCCAGCTGACATTTTTGATAGCCATAGCTGTTATATATTTATTTGTTATCATTCGTTAGTAACAAATCGTCTGTTCACACTTTATTTGCCATTTGACTTTATTTGCCATCGCGTTCAACCGGTCGACATTGTTAACTAGTAACCAAATGTAGAGAATTCGTGTATGGTCACGTGATATATGTTTTCAGCAGTATAGTGTGCATGGAGATGTTTTCAGAAACACTAGATGAAAAGACACTGACTACGTTTACATGGACATCAGTAATTTAATTATTTGCCTTAATCTGAATAAGACAGGTGACGCGGTGGCGCAGTGGGTGGCACAATCGCCTCACAGCAAGAAGGTCGCTGGTTTGAGCCTCAGCTGGGTCAGTTGGCATTTCTGTGTGGAGTTTGCATGTTCTCCCCGTGCTCCCGTGGGTTTCCTCCGGGTGCTCCGGTTTCCCCCACAAGTCCAAAGACATGCGCTATAGGTGAATTGAGTAAGCTAAATTGTCCATAGTGTGTGAATCAGTGTGTATGGATGTTTCCCAGTGATGGGTTGCGGCTGAAAAGGCATCCGCTGCGTAAAACATATGCTGGATAAGTTGGTGGTTCATTCCGCTGTGGCGACCCCAGATTAATAAAGGGACTAAGCCGAAAAGAAAATGAATGAATGAATGAATAAGACAATGGCGGCACAGTGGTTCAGTGGTTAGAACTGTAGCCTCACAGCAAAAGGGCCACTGGTTCATCCGCTGTGTAAAACATATGCTGGATAAGTTGGCGGTTCATTCCGCTGTGGCGACCCCTGATAAATAAAGGGACTAAGCAGAAGGAAAATGAACAAATATATATGAATAAGGCAAATAATGGTGTAAAAAGGTGTTTTTATGAGTTTGAATGTTCCTTTCATGTTCCCATTTTACATGTTATAGTAAATAGTTCGATTAGTGCCATTACGTCACCATTCAACGCTAGTTTTCTTCCGGCGTCTTACGCAACAGTTTGTGTTCATCATGGCTCCATATGTGATTTTGGCCATTTTGTTTTTCATTTTGCGACAAGTTCAACTGCAGTTAATTTCTCACACTATGCTTGCAAACAGACGATGGCGGATACAAATTCCATTACAACAGGCCACCTCTGCCATGTCATTCACTAACTTTTCATTCATACCCCCACGACAAAGTGACTTTAAAGTCAACGCACTTCATAATGTCCATTTCTTCCGGAATTCTCAGCATAGTCGCAAATGTAGCAAAAAGCACTAAACAAACGATAATAGTTTGATACTCAGGTACGATGCTCAATTGGTACTAATGGGCTCAAAGTGTGCCAAGAAAATATCCCCTACACCATTACACCACAGCCTGAATAGTTGGCACAAGCCAGGATGGATCCAAGCTTTCATGTTGTTGATGCCAAATTCTGACCCTACCATCTGAATGTTGCAGCAGAAATCGAGACTCATCAGACCAGGCAACGTTTTTCCAATCTTCTATTGTCCAATTTTGGTGAGTCTGTGCGAATTGAAGCCTCAGTTTCCTGTTCTTAGCTGACAGGAGTGGCACCTGGTGTGGTCTTCTGCTGCTGTAGCCCATCCACCTCAAGGTTCGACGTGTTGTGCGTTCAGAGATGCTCGTCTGCATACCTCGGTTGTAACAAGTGGTTATTTGAGTTACTGTTTCCTTTCTATCAGCTCGAACCAGTCTGGCCATTCTCCTCTGACCTCTGGCATCAACAAGGCATTTGCGCCCACAGAACTGCTGCTCACTGGATATTTTCTCTTTTTCGGACCATTCTCTGTAAACCCTAGAGATGGTTGTGCCAGTAGATCAGCAGTTTCTGAAATACTCAGACCAGCCTGTCTGGCACCAACAACCATGCCACGTTCAAAGTTACTTAAATCACCTTTCTTCCCCATTCTGATGCTCGGTTTGAACTGCAGCAGATCGTCTTGACCATGTCTATATGCCTAAATGCACTGAGTTGCTGCCATGTGATTGGCTGATTAGAAATTTGCGTTAACGAGCAGTTGGACAGGTGTACCTAATAAAGTGGCTCGTGAGTGTATATTCGTAACACAGAATGAGCCTGTGTTATTAGTTTAATCTGTTGTTATCAGGGAATATCCAGAGTTACAGAGAGAGACAACAACAATTGTTCAGCAATGGCGGCTCATGCAGCCTCTCAATAGTTCCCGGAAGTCAGCACTTACAGCCAATTTACAGCTGAAGACGGTTGGTTTTGCACTTTTAAAGGTACGAAGATTTTAAAAGTTATGACTGTGTATGTTTTAACGTTATCTTACATTATTTAAATTAACCACAAAGCACTTCCTTGAACTATTTGAGTCTACATGAATGTGATGGTCAATCATTTTGGACCTCCAGTGTTGCAACTCTCTATGGATTTGGGAATAACATATTTTGGAATGTCATGATTGACCAATCATAATCAAGTATTCTAGACAGCCATGTAAAAAAATCACGTAAAATCACTTTTAAATCACTTTTAAATCACTTACCTTGCAAAAACATGATGAGAATACAACGCTCCGCAGTACTGAAAAAAACACAATACATTTTTTTTATTAATTGTGAGTTTCCAGTGGCTGTTCCAGGCCCGTGACCAGCCTGGTGAAAGGGGTGGTTCTTTTTTCTAAAAAAGTGGACTTTTTTTTTACAGTTATTCCCCTCATTTTCTATTTAATTGTGAGGTTTAAAAACTCCCTTTGGTGACATTTTAAGTACTTTTTTAGCTGGATTAGCTTGTCGGATGGCCATCATAACCTCAATTTTTGATGTACCAAAAATATTTCCTAAAGATTTAGAATAAAGAAATAGAAAAAAATTTAAAATAGAAAAAAAAAGTAGCTTTTTGTCATTTATTAGTGAAATAACAAACTGGCCAGCACACTCAACTTTCCTCAGTCAGAATTTGGCCATTTGAATAATAAACAATTAAAACATAATAATAATTCATTCATTCATTCATTTTCTTTTCGGCTTAGTCCCTTTATTAATCTGGGGTGGCCACAGCGGAATGAACCGCCAACTTATCCAGCATATGTTTTATGCAGCGGATGCCCTTTCAGCCGCAACCCATCACTGGGAAACATCCATACAGACTCATTTACACACATACATACACTACGGACAATTTAGCTTACCCAATTCACCTGTACCGCATGTCTTTGGACTTGTGGGGGAAACCGGAGCACCCGGAGGAAACCCACGCGAACATGGGGAGAACATGCAAACTCCACACAGAAATGCCAACTGACCCAGCCGAGGCTCGAACCAGCGACCTTCTTGCTGTGAGGCGATTGTGCTACCCACTGCGCCACCGCGTCGCCCCCATAATAATAATAATAATAATAATAATAATAATAATATTAGTAATAATGTAGGGCTTCACAATTTTTTCTAGCCTCTCTTGTAAAAAAAAAAGAACATTTGAAAATTCATGGATAACAACAACAGCCTAATTAGTATTCAATTAACTTTGGGCCGCTTTTGGTGCTTCACACCTTTTCATTGGTCATTTTTTTTATTTTTTGAAGATTTTGAATAAAAGCTACTTGTAAAATATTTGCTCTATTTAACAACAATACAGTAGGTCAGTAGTGAAAGATGATTTCACTTATGTCAGATTCTGCATGGTCTTAAAGCCTTCGATTAGTTATTTCCACAATTTATGATGGCATAGCAGTCAAAATAGGACAAATGAGCTTATGTATGGGGAAAATTCAGGACCTTTGTTAGTGTTTGACCTTTGTTTCAAACCACCCTAATGCCCCCTGGCTACAGGTCTGTGTTCAGAGTTTCCACTAGCAACTAGTCTATTCAAATTCAATGAACCTCTAAATGCTAAAAGTACTGAAAAAAGCTGACCGTTACCCTTATAATGGTTTAAACTATCTCTAAAGTTTTAACACATCAATTAAACAGTGATCAAAACTGTGAAAAGCATAAATTATTTATGTCCTCATTCAGTGAAGTTGCTGAGGGTGTCGGTGTACTCGGCAGAAAGGTGTGAATGTAGGTCTATTCTGTTTCAAAGACAGCTTGGGAGGTGTTTGTGTAGTGGCTACACAGCTTGTAATTTGTCTCAGATGATCTGACCATACAAGAGCACCTGCAGGACAAGCCATGCATTTTTGCGGTTCATTATTTAAACTTTCTTTCTATATACACATGCACTAGATGAATATCTTCAACAAGATTAGTTATTGCAGTTATTCCAAAAAACTAGCCTACAGATTTTGTGCATTGCACTTAAGTGCTAAAAACAGTGTCAAAAGTTGATCACGCTTGGTTCCTGGAGGGCTGCAGCCTTGTAGAGTTTAATTCCATGTCTGATTCAATAAGAATACCTTGAAGTTTTCAAATAAGCCAGAAAGATTTAAATAGCTAGATCAGATAAATTTAAATAAAGTTAAATCTAAACTCTGGCAGTACATGAAATCACCCGGTTATTGCTAGAAGGGATACAGCTGTGGCTGGAAGTTAACAAAAAATTATTTATTTTATATATTAAATTCTCCATTAATTGTATTTTATTAATGTCTACCCCAACCCTAAACCTAAACATCACAGTAATGTAAAAACAGTATTATTCATTAAATTACCCATTAAGTTGTATTTTATTGACATCCACCCCTACCCCAACCCTTACGGTAATATAAAAATATTAATTATTGTTGTTATGTTGCACAGTGTCGCAAAAATTATCCTATATTGATGTGAGTATCCCCAGCTGTATGCCATAGACTTTACCAAATCACCCTAAACCCTTAAATAGTGCACTATTTGAGGGAGCAGGCATTTCTATTTGAGTGCACTCAATCAATCCCACAATGCCCTCAAATAATGAGTGTACAACCCATGCACACTCAACAGCTAAAAAATACCCAAAATGCACTATGAGAGTTTGTGCGCCAAATGAATTTCCGCGTCTGATCACAAGATGGCAGCCATGTAGTAGAATCCTATCAATGAAAGTTTCGAAATAAAATAGCATTTAATCAAAAGTAACATCATAAGAGACATCAAAATACTTTGTTTCATTACTAACAGACAGCTCGCTAAGTGTTAAATAACTATCACAGTGTCTGACCAAGGGGTTTAAAATGTAATCTGACTCTGGGATTTATGACATTTGTGTGCTCAAATTCAAGTGGACTGTATTAGTGGACTTGTGTAGGGAATAGTGAATGAGGGTTTAGGGGGTAATTTCAGACACAGCATCTCTGTGTGTTCCAATCAAGATATATTTCCCTCTGAAGGGCACGTCCAAGTGAAAACAATCATGGCCGCCATATTGAAGTGTTGTTGCAAATGAAAGTGCTCAAAAATGGCCACTATGAGGGGCCTTTTGGAATAAAGAATTTCGAAGGGTACAACTGAAGAACAGCCATGATCATTTGTGCAGTTGTTTGGTGTCACACACTGGTTTTCATTCAGAAGGACTATGAGTTAGACACCCCTGTAATAAACAGAACAATGGTGTGCACTGGTGTAGATGCTAATATAGAGTGAATTGCCCTAAAATGAATTGCCCTCTATTCTGGTCCCCCATAAATACACATTTGCCAGTGGAACTATGGGTTAGCCAAAGCTGTAGCGTCATGTGATTAAAATCATCAAATTTTATGTTATATATGAGGGTAGAGCAAGCAAAGTTTTTCTACACAGAGCTTTGAGAAACTTGACATCAAGGAGTATATATTCATTCATTCATTTTCCTTCGGCTTAGTCCCTTATTTATCAGGGGTCGCCACAGCAGAATGAACCGCCAACTATTGCGACATATGTTTTACACAGGGGATGCCCTTCCTGCCGCAACCCAGTACTGGGAAGGAGCATATATTAATTTAACACAAAACAGTCCTGCTACTTTTTTACCTTACATGCTTGTGAAATTTAAAATCATTAAGAAAAAATATTTGTATTTTTTAAATCATTTAAAAAATATTGTATTGTTGTCAAACGTGTAATGAGGTGTGGATTGTGGGAAATATGGTTATTTACAGGGTTTGTGGGTTGTTATGTTTATGTGCTGGGCAATCTTTAGTCTTAGGGATGAAAGTCTGAAGGCTCTGTTGTGTGTGATTGCATGCATGTAGAGTCTTAAAATAATAATTAATTCATTCTTTCATTTTCTTTTCGGCTTAGTCCCTTTATTAATCTGGGGGCCACCGCGCTGCCTAAAATAATAATAATAATACTAACCTTGAATTGAAATAATTATTGGAATAAAAGTACCAATAAAGACATTTCACTTAACATAACAAAGGATTAGGAATAGCTCATTCATTCATTAATTTTCCTTTGGCCTAGTCCCTTATTTATCAGGGGTCGCCACAGCGAAATGAACCGCCAACTATTCCAGCATATGTTTTACGCAGTAAAACATGCCCTTCCAGCCGCAACCCAGTACTGGAAAACTCCCATACACTCTCTCATTCACACACACTCATTCACAATGGCCAATTTAGTTAATCCAATTCACTTATAGCGCATGTCTTTGGACTGTGGGAGAAACCGGAGCACCCGGAGGAAACCCATGCGAACACGAGGAGAACATGCAAACTCCACACAGAAATGCCAACTGCCCAGTCAGGACTCAAACCAGCGACCTTCTTGCTGCGCACCATGCCGCCCCCTGAATAGGAATAGTTGTTTAATGTTTTTATAATATGCATTAAAACCATAATATTGTATTAGTTGTCTGAGAATATTCAATTATGGATTATAGTACAGCTATTCACACCAGCCACAAACTTTCATCTGCTGCAGTGCGGTGTTGACTTTTCACAATGGAAATCGTTTGGGTTCTTAGTAGCATCCCTGCCAGTATGCAGAATAGGCTACACACTATGGCATCACCAGCATTTCATCATCAAGTCAGTAACTCCAATACTCATCAGTAATCATCATGTACGTAAAACAAATTTTTGAAAGCTGTGTAGTGCCTTGTCATATTTGTCCCTTCCATTTCATTAAGCTTGCATTCAAAGAAAAAGTCTGTCTGCGTCTTCTAAAGGCTTCTTCACACCAGTAATATCAATTGTGTTCAAATTCAGAATCTTAAAAATGCCAAATGATCATGTCGGGTGTAAAATGGTCAGCATCAGGAGTATTTATTACACCGTTTTTATTTACCTGTTCCCATGCACTAAAAAAAATGATGAAGCATATAATAAATAACCTGCAATAAAAACAGGTGTTCAAATTCAGAATCTTAATGCCATGTTTGGTGTAAAATGGCCAGCAGCATTTTTACCAGAGAATTCTTACTTTACCTTTTGTTTACCTTTTTCCATGCATTATAAATGAAGCATTTATAAAGCATATGACATATGATCTGCATCACATCACATTTACGTGCATAATAGTTCATGCAGGTGCTTACCAGATTAGATGATGACTGCTCGTAAACACGTTGAATATTCCATCATTTCAAGGATCTTTCTGTACTCATGCTATTGTCTCTCAGCGTTAAACTGTTATTGCTGTTGCGTTCATTTAAATTGCACCTCCAAAATTAAAAAGGCAATGGCATGCAAACTCCTTTGTTTGACATATTGTAAAGTATCAAGGCACTAGTGACACTCTACACCCCTGGAGAACACCATACTACTTCCCCAGGAGGATTAGCAGGGAGGTTGCTAGGCTACTGACTGACAACAACAGGTGGGTGGGATTTTGCGAACCTGGATTAACATCTATGTTGATCCTGGAACGTCATTTTTGTTCGAAAATGTAATCCCTACCTAATCCCTACCCCTAAACCCAAATCTAACTGTAAATTATTCACAAAGTCAGAGGGGAATAATAGTTGGATAACAATCATGTAGAAGTACACAAACCTAACTGTAAGCCTAAATTTAACATAATCTTTAAACATATCCCTTAATTCTGATTGGCTGATTGGATTTTTATTCATGTCATACAAAAGCATCAGAAATGTAAAATCAGAAATATAACGCTTTAGTTTAGGGATAAATTCTAACTTTTTTCAGTAGCTTGCATTGGCTGTGTATAAAGCACATATTATTCCTCTACTATGCATGACCTTAATTACATTCTACACTCCATAGTCCTGGTGGCGCAGTGGGTAGCGTTGTCGCCTCACAGCAAGAAGGTCGCTGGTTTGAGCCCCGACTGGATCAGTTGGCATTTCTGTGTGGAGTTTGCATGTTCTCCCCGTGTTCACGTGGGTTTCCTCCGGGTGCTCCGGTTTCCCCCACAGTCAAGACATGTGCTGTAGGTGAATTGGGTAAGCTAAATTGGCCGGAGTGTATGTGTGTGGGAATGAGTGTGTATGGGGGTTTCCCAGTACTGGGTTGCAGCTGGAAGGGCATCTGCTATGTAAAACATATGCTGGATAAGTTGGTGGTTCATTCCGCTGTGGCGACCTCTGATGAATAAAGGGACTAAGCCGAAGGAAAATGAGGAAATGTTTGGTCGCCCCCTAACGGCTGAATGTAATGGTCATAACCCCCCACAATGTAATAATTACACTTTCAGTAAAATTTTAAGAAAGATGGTTTTGGTCATTTAAGGTAGTTGTCATCACGCTGATAGGTTCAGATGTTCTTTTTATGACTGACAAGTATGTTTTTTTAGCCAGTAACTTTGTTATTATGATTGACATTCTCTGAGAGGACTATAGCTTTGAGAGGTTGAAGCTACAACCAAACTACAATCAAATATTCGATTTCTGTGGTTATTTTACTCCGACAGAATGAGTTGTTCAGCTTTAAACTGATGGATGACAAGATTTTTTGGTAATGTGGTAACGGTAAATGTGGGCTTTATAAGCTAAATGTTTGCTAATAAGACGCCATGTTAACCATGATGGAAAAGTTCATGATCGTTAGCATTTTAATGGGTATAAAATAATCATTTGGAGGACAAACTATGTTAGCCTATTCTACTGTCTACAGCAAATCCATCTCTTGTAACATTTTTGCATTTTTTAAAATCCTCATACAGTCACAGGCCTCGAAAAAAAACATGCAAATGATAAATTATAACCCAGACTCAACATTGCGTATGCTTGCGATGTGATTATACTGAATGATTACATTGCAATATCGATGCTGAAACAATATATTGTGCAGCCCTAATAAGTGTCATCATTAATTAAAATTTTCGTCATACATACATTTCATCCTTGCATCATAGGTTGGAGGCCATGGAAGTGTCGTGGAAGCACTTTGAGGACTTTTATATCCAGGACCATGGAAGTGCCATCCGCATGGCTCCAAAATTAACAGAGAAGCAAATTCACCTGCCTCTTTTCACAACCATGAAGATGAAACTGCCCGCTCAGGACTTCAGCCACTCAGTCGTAGCTGGTATACATCATGCAAACTTGATAACACAAAAATTATACTACATAAATATTTCAGTTATCTCAACTGTCTTAACTTCATACTCAATATAGATATTCAGACCATGGTGCTTACAGGAAGCTATCCAGACTGCTAAGTTTTTAGAAGAATTGGATCAGCTTTTTCCAATCTCCAGGGGTGATACAGGTACATACAAAAGTGATCATAAACTTAGTGATTGTATGCTTTTCTCTATTACCAGCAAATTACTTATTTGTAGATCTATGAAAGACACCAAAATAGTTAAACAATGCCTCTTTCATTCTCCAGCACCATTCGCTTGGAGAACAGATGGGTACAATCCTGGAAATTTAGGTAAATTATGTATTTATATATATTTATAATTATGTAAAAATATGTATTTGGGTCCAAAAAAATGATGTCAGATACAGCTGACAACAATAATAACAAATGCAACACTTCAATATGTCAAAAGAGTAAGAGTAAGTAAATACATAATTCTCTTGAATTATAACTTGATCTTAAGGCAGTATTACACTGTGGGATTTTTAATAATCCTAAACAGTTGTAGCATGCAGACTGCACTAACATGACTCCCTTGTAAGATCTCAGCTGTCATAATGTCAGACAAAACAAAAATAAAGACGCGTCAAACACATAAATGCAAGAAAACTCTTCATGAGTTTGACGTCATCCATCCGTGACATTTTCACTGTTCTAAAATGGTGAACAAACAAACTGTAGCGGTAATTTTAGTCTCAGCATGCCTCAATAATAACACCAGAAAAAAATGGTTTTGACATTTCCTTGCACTGGTTTGAAGTTGTCGCATCATCAGATTCTGCACTCCTATTGGTTCATGGTTTGACGCTTGTCGCAGCTGAAGCCACAATATGCAGGACAGAGTCTGAAATCTGACAAATTTGATCGCAACGATCATTAAGCAGTTCTCGGTGAGCGTCAAACCAACAATCAAAGACCACCAATTTTAGCTTAAGATTACAGAATTTTTTCAGGATTTCCCAGATTTGTCTCAGACAACCAAATCGTGTCTGAAATCGCACAGTGTGAGCAGAGCTTAAGCCAAACAGTGAACACATCTGATAAATCATTACTAAAGTGGTCACTTCCATCATGTGGGTGTACTTCAATTCTTTAGATCTGGCCAGTGTGGCCACAACCATGGCAGAGTAAACTTGTTCTCAGCGTGAGGAGCATTTTGATGATGCACAAAAAAGCTGATGGTGGAAGGACTGAAGTACCTCTACACCTCCTAATTAAACCAGAATTGCCTTGAGGTATTCATATTTTAGTAAACAGCCACTAATGAATAGACTATAGTACTTGTTCAGGTGTTGAAAATTAGCAAATGTGCTATAACACTTGTCTAATGTATTTGTGATGTCCATTTTAAACGTACAAACTCTTGTTCTTTTCAGAATCTTTCCTCGGTAATAAGAGGCAAAGGAGGGTACCAGTTTCACCCTTCAGCCAGATTCCTTAGCTGCAGTAAAAAGTGCATCTGTGGCAAATATTGCTTTTTATGACAGTGCCACAAACTGTGTGCCAGATGGCTGCATACAGCTTCTTCAGTCTACCACTATGGGGTGTAGTGATGAGGTAAAACATAAACATATTTTGATAATAATGTTTATTTTGCATGGCAGACTCAAGGTCACATTACAATGGACACATAAACTGATACAGGAGAACAAGGTACAGGTATAGACGGAATCAATGGTCATACTGTTATAGATCATACAGAAAAACAAAATAGGAAAAGATGTGTTTTAAGGTGGGTTTTGAAATGTTGCAGTGTAGGTAACTCACAAACGTGTTTGGGAATAGAATTCCAAAGTGTAGGTGCAGAAACAGAATGCTTGTCCACCAAACAATGCTAACTTGTGGTGTAGAATGTTGGAATTTTCAATCAATTCCATGCATGTTCAATAAAAAAGGTCAAGAGAGGTTTTTCTTTGAAGTTTAACATATTAACAATTTATTGAATACAAATGAATAATTCGATTCACAGAATTCTGTTATCCTCAATGCAATGCAAAAGTTACACTCAGGAGGTGCGCAACAATTTTCATTTCCTCACTTCAACTTATATAGGCAGCTGATATTAACAGGTGGAGTTTTATGAAATTCGTCACTTGTCAATCATTGTCCAGTCCTCCATTGGCTGCACCCCAGACATACTGTCATCCTCTTTCTCTACGAATTCTCTGCACAACATTAAAAAGTCTAAGCCTTTCTCAACTGCACATATTCTGTGTTAAAAATACTGCTGACAGGAAGTTTCTAGCGGCCCAGCTCAAGTTATTTTCTATCGGCTCTACTTCTGCAAAAATGCTAAATAATATGCAGAGCATCTCACACTCAACAGTAGAAGTTCAGTTAATATATGACCTTTAAATGACCAATACAAATAATTGTTTAATGAAAAGAAAAAGAGACAAAAATAATAAAAATATATATTCCTTTTTCCCAACAGGAATTACAAGTAGAGTGAACTGGTGTAAGTATAAATGAGATCAGCAGTGGAGGGGCGAAACCATGACATGCTTTGTAGGTGATAAGGAGTATTTTGTATTGAAGACGATAATGGACAGGTTACAAATGAAGTGATTACAAAATGGGAATAATGTGAGTAGACTCCTATTAGAAAGTGAGAACCATGGCTACAGAGTTTTGGATATTTTGTAGCTTATTATTTGTTCTGTTGTTGGTAGACCATAGAAAAGACAATGACAGTAGTCAAGTTGAGAAGTGATGCAGGCATGAACCAATGTCTCAGCAGCTTTTATTTTTAATAAGGGACTAAATCTAGCAATGTTACAGAGGTGAACGAAGGCGGATTTTGTGAGAGAAGAAATGTGAAGTGGGAAGGAAAGAGAGGAATCAAAGGTTATTCACAGGTGGAAGGTTAAACCAAAGTACCAACAATATCATCATTGTCAACATAGAACTAAGCTATATGTTTTGGTGAGCCAACAGTAAGAAGATCTGTTTTGTCAGTATTTGAGAAAGTTATTGGTCATAGAGGTATCAATATCATTAATACAAGTGGCAGTGGCAGTATGTGGAGAGGTGAGCATGATCGAACACCCAATGAGGGGGGAGAGCATGCTCAGAGCTTAAGGAGAAGAGAGGGAGCAGCCGGGAGAGAGGAGAGAACACACACACACCGCTACACATGTGCTGTGTATGCAGTTAAAAATATAATTATTTACTTACCTGAATCGCCGACCCTGTCTTCTTCTTCCCACAACAACGAACGTTACTACACAGTACTAGAGTACTAGTAAGGCAGTGGAGAGTTGTGTTGAGAACTGATATAAAGCTGGGTGTTCTCTGCATAACACAGGATGTTGAGGCTATGAGGGCAGAATTACCTAAAGGAAGCATGTAGATGAAAATATCCACGGCCCAAGAACAGAACCCTGCAGAACACCGTGAGAAACTGAAGCAATAGAGGACTTAAACTGGCAAATAGTGTTAATGTTGACGGTCAAACAGGTAAGAAGTTAACTAAGAACCAAGATTCTGGTAGTGCCAGAAACACCAATAGCAGCAAGTCGAAAGTGATGGAAATGCATTTACTGAATAAAATCCAGTATGCGCATCAAAAAAGTCATGTGATTTTGCTTCAACAGATCATGTGATAACAAAAATGGCAGAAAGTGACAGGTATGTTTGGGTGGACAATGAGGTCGAAACATTTTTAAGTGAAGTTTATTTATAAAATAATTTTGAGAGGATCACGTGCTTATGATTGTCCACGGCTGGTCCCGCATTAGCTAACACATGATTCACCAATCAGATGATTCCTAAGTCAACATAAATAACCAGAGTTTTTTAACCTCAGTTATCTTCGTCTTGAAGAATCTCCCCTTCCACCCCTACTCCTCCTCCCTTTTCCTAGTTAGGGCGGCCCAGTGGTTAGCACTGTTGCCTCACAGCAAGAATTGTACTGGTTCAAGTCCTTACCAGGCCAGTCGATGTTTTTGTGCGGAAAGACATGCAAAAGACATGCGAAAGACATGCAACTTGCGTCTATGCGTCTCTAGACCTGTAACTGCTACGTTGTGGCAGGTGTGATCAGTGTTGGCTAAGTTGTTTCAAAAAAGTATTCATTGCTAATTACTAATATCATTAAAATTGTATTTAAATTACTTTTGTTATTACTTTGAAAAGTAACTACACAAATTTACACAAATGTAATTTAATTACTTGACTCAATAAATATCCACATAAATCCCAACGCATAGACAATAGAAATTAAACTCTTAATTCTTTACATTAGAGTAAAACAGAACCTTTTGTTTTGTTAATATATTAACACTTAAATTTTAAACAACATATGTATCAAAATAAGCATGTACAATTGTCATATAAATCCATCCATCTTTAGTTGAAAAATTGAATTATTCTGCAAAATATATTTGTATAACAAATAATAAAGTGACTCTGCTTCTCTGAATTGATTTATACAAAACTGTATAAACTGATGTTTAGTTTATGTACAGGATTTAAGCAAGACTGGTGACGCTCAGTCGACACTTCTACCTCAATTACTCCTCTGATAAAACTGTTAGTTCTACTTCATTCACTCATTTTCCTTCGGCTTAGTCCCTGATTTATCAGGGGTCGTCACAGCGGAATGAACTGCCAACTACTCTGGCATATGTTTTACGCAGTGGATGCCCTTCCAGCCTTTTTTTTCTTTTTCTCTTTTTCATTATCACCTCACTGCCTCAGAATTAGATTCACCAGCAGTTTTTTCTTGACAATAGAAATAATCATGCTAAGTTTTCACTTAACACAGCTTTACATAAATATAAAAATAACATAAGTTTGGCATGTTGGTGAATGCTAATACTTTTTTTCTTTCAACTTCAACCGCACTTATTTTAGGTAACCTCATTTTAGGTTATTCTACTTTAGGAGAGGCAGTGGAACATTTCAATACCAAACTGGTTCATTTACTAAATTTATTTCATGGGACACTTTAAGGGTTATGAACAAAAACGTATGATATTAATCCAATGTTTTAACAATTGTTTTGCATAATGAATTTAAAATCTTATTTGGTAAATGACCTGAGAAAATTGGCATCACATCAAAAAGGAGGAAGTATTTTACCCATTAAAGCAGGGGTGCCCAAACTTTTTCTTATGAAGGGCCAAAAACCAAACTTGATTGAGGGTGCTGGGCCAAAGGTGAATATACCAAACTGTATTACATTAAAGCTGCCATGGTGAATTCCTAATTTATTAATATTTTTTTTTAAATATTATAATCATATTAATAATTAGATATTTCTTTTACATTTTACAATGAACTTCTTACAATAAAAACATAATCCCATTTAGAACACAATGGAGCTCGATGCCAATGTCTTATGCATTGTCCTCTATTCGTCAAGTAAGAGTATTTACATTTTAACATAAAAAAAGCTGATTCATTCACGGGGCGACACGGTGGCTCAGTGGTTAGCACTGTGGCCTCACAGCAAGAAGGTTGCTGGTTCGAGTCCTGGCTGGGTCAGTTGGCATTTCTGTGTGGAGTTATCATGTTCTCCCCGTGTTAGCGTGGGTTCCCTCGGGGTGCTCCGGTTTCCCCCACAGTCCAAAGACATGCGCTACAGGTTAATTGAATAAACTAAATTGGCCGTAGAGTATTAGTGTGGGATTGAGTGCGTTTGGATGTTTTCCAGTACTGGGTTGCAGCTGGAAGGGCATCCGCTGTGTAAAACATATGCTGGATAAGTTGGCGGTTCATTCCACTGTGGTGACGCCTGTTGAATAAAGGGACTAAGCTGAAGGAAAATTAATTAATGATTCATTCACAACATTTAACTGAAACATTTAATTTCAGTTAGCTCTTTTTTGTAGCTAAACAGATAAACAAAAGGTTATGTTAAATTAGAATTGACAATTTCTGAAGGCATTTGCACCAGCCTTCCCCATCATTCTCCCTCCCTTTTCAGATGGGGTGGCAGGCCAAATCAAAGGTTACCATGGGCCAACTTTGGCCTACGGGCCCTAGTTTGGGTATCTCTGCATTAAAGCAACAGAAGACAGTAGTAACACTTTCCATGATGATGAGAAACACAAAGTGCCAGCTGCAGGGTTTTTTTTTTACCTCAGCTCTAAGGTGTTTGTGGTTTGTGGTGTCTGTTTTCAGGACACACAATGTAACCTTCCTGTAAGAGAGAACCAAACCTTTTTGACAGTTTTGAATTTTTATTTTAGTTTTTTCTTTATTGAGAAAAGACAAAGTATAGACACATGGGGAGTAAGATTGGTGAAAGATTAAAAAAAAAAAAAAAACATGGTATATTGTTAGCAACCTTTGTTTCCATAAAGAGATACCACAGTTTCCCTTTAATGTTCTTGTTCATAATACATGTTGTCCTGAAAATTAAATGAGTAAGAATTATTAATAATAAATTATAAACAAGTATTATTACAAATGTTTCAAATGTATTTTAACTAATACTTACAATTAGTATGCAGGCCCCCAGTACGGTAGCTTTCATTTTGACTTGCAGGTTGCTTGGAAACTCCAGCACAAAATTGGCACCAGCATTTGGTCCTGTCCAATATAAAGGTTTGATTATCCTGCCAAATGATCTTTCTATTGGTGCCGCGTTCAAAGTCACCAGCTGTCAAAGACACCCAAAAAAAGGGAATGTTTTCAGAAAGCAGCACTGGATTCACAAATTAAATTGGTAGTTTACCCAAAAATTTAATTATGTTTTGTATATTTCTACTGCAATACGACTCTGATATCGTAACTCCAATCTTTTAAAACACCAGAAAGGTGTGTGTGGATCAGGGGGTTTTTTTCCCTTTTTTGTGAGGATCAATTTTCCCTAGAAAATCCCCAACAGCCAATATGTTGAAATTGCTTATAATCAATTGTAATATAATAATATAATTACACTGTTAACAATCCTGTAGAATCTACAGTTGCTTGCTGGCAGCATTTCACCAGTATTTTACTGTAAATCAAAAATACTGTATTTACATTTACAGCACCATTTATCTTGACATGTATTTACAGAGTAGTATATCTTTACTGTAAAATATACAGTAATTTTGACAATGCAACTTTAAAACACAGTAACACACTGCATAACTGTCCTACAGTACAGTTCATATTACAGTTAAATACTGTGCAATTTACAAAAATGGTAACAGTGTATTTTTACAATATAAGTATATGCTAAAGGGTTCATGTTTAAAGTTACAGAAAATATAAATTCACAAAAGGAAACTAAAAAATGCATCACCTCAAAGTTCGCATCCGTGCAGCAGGTACAGAATACAGACGGTCCCATGATCTTAAATTCAGGTTCACCTCGTTCATTCTCAACTGTGAATTTAGGTAAGCAAATGTGCCAGTTTTGACGAACGTAACCAATGGGAGTTCTTGGTGGAGACTGAACCTCCAGCTGAAATATACATACACCATGTAATTTACAGTACAGCATAAGAGCTAAAAAAGTGATAACATGCATACCTCGTGGCTGCTGCAGCGGGTGCAAACAAATGGATGCACCAGTCTGATGACCTGTCGGTTTAAGTTGTCGGTAACATTCATAATGTAGGAACGTGTTTCACCAGTTTGAATGTCACAGCAGTCACAGTTATCTGCAACATCTTCTGTGATACTAAAAACTTTGTTCCCACTGTCATCCTTCACTGTATAACTGTTAGACTGCATTCCACAGCAAACTTAAAGAAATAAAAAAGGTTCAACATAATAAAGGTAGAATATGTTGTACAGAAAGTAATCCTTTAACATGGTGTCAAGATATGAGAGAGAGTATTACAGAAGATGAATGGCAGAGTATATGTCTGAATGCATAAACCCAGACAATTAATCCATGATTCAAACTTCTATAAATGGAATATGAGACTATCCAGATTTGCTTTACAAATTCAACCCAAACCATCCTGAGAAATGCATAAAATGTAATAAAAAGATAGGAATTCTTTATTATTATTTATGGACGTGTCCTTTGGTTGAACATGTTTGGGAGAAAGTCCTAAACTCTTTTAAAAAAACAGAATATTCCCAATTCTCCAAAACTTTGTATATTAAGTATTTTTCCTGTTGCAAGCACTTTTACTAGCTCCAATAAGAAATTGATAATGTTCTGTTTAATACACGCAAAACTTGTAAACTCACCGGCCACTTTATTAGGTACACCGTACTAGTACCAGGTTGGACCCCCTTTTGCCTTTGGAACTGCCTTAATCTTTTATGGCATAGATTCAACAAGGAACTGGAAATATTCCTCAGAGATTTTGGTCCATATTGACATGATAGCATCACGCAGTTGCTGCAGATTTGTCGGCTGCACATCCATGATGCGAATCTCTCGTTCCACCACATCCCAAATGTGCTCTATTAGATTGAGCTCTTGGGACTGTGGAGGCCATTTGAGTACAGTAAACTCATTGTCATGTTCAAGAAATCAGTTTGAGATGATTCGCGCTTTATGTCATAGCGCATTATCCAGCTGGAAATAGCCATCAGAAGATGGGTACACTGTGGTCATAAAGGGATGGACATGGTCAGCAACAATACTCAGGTAGGCTGTGGCATTGACACGATGCTTAATTGGTAGTAATGGGCCCAAAGTGTGCCAAGAAAATATCCCCCACACCATTACACCACCACCACCAGCCTGAACCGTTGATACAAGGCAGGATGGATCCATGCTTTCATGTTGTTGATGCCAAATTCTGAATAATCCCTACCATCCGAATTTTGCAGCAGAAATCGAGACTCATCAGACCAGGCAACGTTTTTCCAATCTTCTATTGTCCAATTTGGGTGAGCCTGTGCGAATTATAGCCTCAGTTTCCTGTTCTTAGCTGACAGGAGTGGCACCCGGTGTGGTCTTCTGCTGCTGTAGCCCATCCACCTCAAGGTTCAATGTGTTGTGCGTTCAGAGATGCTCTTCTGCATACCTCGGTTGTAACAAGTGGTTTTTTAAGTTACTGTTGTCTTTCTATCAGTTTGAACCAGTCTGGCCCTTCTCCTCTGACCTCTGGCATCAACAAGGCATTTGCACACACAGAACTGCCGCTCACTGGATATTTTCTCGTTTTTGGACCATTCTCTGTAAACCCTAGAGATGGTTGTGCGTGAAAATCCCAGTAGATTCAGCAGTTTCTGAAATACTCAGACCAGCCCGTCTGGCACCAACAACCATGCCACGTTCAAAAACACTGAAATCACCTTTCTTCCCTATTCTGATGCTCGGTTTGAACTGCAGCAGACCATGTCTACATGCCTAAATGCATTGAGTTGTTGCCATGTGATCGGCTGATTGGTGTGTGTATATACATGCATTAATTTATTTATTTATATATTTGTAATTGTAAATTATTATTCTTTTTTCTGTTTTGTTTTGTTTAGTACACAAAACACAAAACTGTTTTGTTTTAAAAGTTCCTAAAACCCAAGATTGATTATTTTGATATTTCATTCAAGAAATGCTGATGAAAATACCTTCAAAACATTCAGGACGGTCTCTGAAGACAAATAACTGCTCAATCTAAATAATAATAAATAAAAAAAATGAAAATCAATATGAAATAAATGCATTTGTCTGAGAGACAGTAATGATAAATATTATTATTAGTAGAATATTTAGAAAACATCTCTTATCTGACCCTGGTCAAGCCTTCCAGATGAGAAGGACAGTGGTATGGATTTGGGGAAGGCAGCATTGCGGTGACCTCTAATGGAGACATGTTTCAAGCAGCAGATTATTACATGTTGAATATTGTGCATCATGAATGAAATCGAATGCAATCCTTCTTACACACCTTCATGTCGACACTTTAAACTGCTAATACACTGATGCACATTTTCATGCAAAAATGCTGATACAGATCACCCTGGACCTCAAAATCAGTCAAGTGTCAATTTTATTTTAGAAATTGAGATTTGTACATAATCTTGAAGATTTAACTATAGATAGGAACATATTTGGTGGAGATAAAACTGTTTAAAAAATCTGAGGATTCAAAATAAAGTGATAAAATTGCCTTTAAATTTGTCTAAATTAAGTGGTTAGCAATGCACATTACTAATAAAAATCTATACATATCTACATATAGGTATTCTTTTAAACTATATTATTTATGTATTAAATATTTAAAAACACACACTTAATACAGAAATGATAAAGTACACTTATTTTTTTACAAGAGATAAAACAGAACAACTGACCTGATGAATCCATATCAGATATCTGGGAAAAGACAAGTCACAAACAAACAACTAAACAAATGACAGGAACTGGACATAGAATACAGGAAATGTTTTTGTTTACATATGTACAGTATTTATAGATCAATGGTAAAAAGAAAAAAAATAACACAATTTAACATGATTTAAAATTACATGATTTAATTAAAGATTACACTATACATACCAGTGAGAGACTATGGCAGTGGCACTGATGAATACAGAAGTGTTTTTCTCAACGATTTGAAGTACCATGCACCACCCCCACCTGAAGTTTGTGGTTGAGCAGTTGACCCACTTTTTAGTTGGACTACTTATGATTAATAAATATAAATAAACAAGGGTTTTGGTGATCGGTTTAAACTATTTATTCATCACTATTACTACCTACTATTATTATTGTTGTTTTTATTCTTTGAAGTGTAGGTGTTTTGTAAGTATAGCCTATAGATACATTTCAACCACTAAATTCTCACTTCCTAAATGACTAATACCTTAACTGTTTTTAAAATGATACTGTGCCACAGGGAAAAATAGCACCAGACTATGTTCTGCTTTTTGTTGAAACAAACTAACAAACAAATAACCACATAATGGTTCGATATGAGATGTGGTGATTTTTATGATAATAAAAAATAAATATACTTACTTGAAACCAAGAGCCAACAGATTCTTTTTAAAATGCAATGTAGAGTTAGTTTTTCAAAATACTAACACTATATATTAGCTCTTAGTGTTTGCTGGTAACACTGAATAAAACAAAATCACATCTTATGATTTTAAAACATTTAATTAAAATAAATTATTAATACATTTATAGAAAAAGTGAAAGTAATACACCTCAATTTTCTATAAAATCTTGCTGATTTCCGTGGCAGAATCTTCGCAACTCCACCACACCCCTCTGCTCGCCCCTCTGCTGATAAACCGTAAAGAATCATGAAGAATCACAAACCAAGCAGCTACATTTATTATGAAAAATATTGGCTTAATTCATTCATTCATTTTCTTTTCGGGTTAGTCCCTTTATTAATCTGGGGTCGCAACAGCGGAATGAACCGTCAACTTATCCATCATATGTTTTACGCAGCGGATGTCCTTCCGGCTGCAACCCATCACTGGGAAACATCCATACCCACTCTTTCACACACATACACTACGGACAATTTAGCTTACCCAATTCACCTGTACCAAAAATCAAAAAATACATTGAAAAATGAGGAGAATCAATGTATTTTGAACAACTTACCGTCATTGTGTAAATACGATGTAATCGCTTAATCCATAAAACGTTTTCAAAATAGAGTAACTTTATTTTATTAATTACAAATAGGCCTATATGCCATTTTTGGAATCTGATTATGTAATACAGATCACACACACACTCACAAAGACACACACCATTGAGGTAAAGTTGGTTTTATATTCTCACATTCTTTCATTTTTGAACAGTGACAACTTGTGACATGGGGCGTCATGGTGGTGCAGTGGGTAGCATGATCGCCTCACAGCAAGAAGGTCGCTGGTTCGAGCCTCGGCTGGGTCAGTTGGCATTTCTGTGTGGGGTTAGCATGTTCTCCCCGTGTTCGCGTGGGTTTCCTCCGGGTGCTCCGGTTTCCCCCACAAGTCCAAAGACATGCGGTATAGGTGAATTGTGTAAGCTAAATTGTCTGTAGTGTGTGTGTGTGTGTGTG
>CAIGQV010019086.1:2614732-2633022 GCA_903798115.1 Danio jaintianensis
AAAAAAATTTCTGACTTCAGTGTGCAAAGACCTTTAAAATAACCTAAATGATCTGCCAATAGGGTAAGTTAAATAATTTTGTTTTGGGTTGGCAGATTATTTTGCTTGTTTTACAGAAAACTCACTTAATTTTGACTTATTTCTGAAAAAAAAGCAGTATTGTCTACAAGAATATGCTTATTTATTTAAGGATGTTTGGACTAAAAGATTTTGGTGCTGATTATCTATCTTTGTCCATGTGGTCTTTCAGGACCTCAATACTCCTGGGAGCCCTACTTCCCTGAGAGTTCCTCCAGCAGGCCCATGTGATGACCTGGACATGGAGACAGAGGAGGAAGATGAACTGAGGACCAGAGGTTCTTCATTCCTCATGTCTACAGTCCTGTGCAGTTGCTCTACATTGTATACTGTAAATCTAAACCTCTTTTCCTTCTTACAGGTCTGACTGGACTGAAGAACATTGGCAATACGTGCTACATGAATGCAGCTTTGCAGGCACTCTCCAATTGGTAGGAAACCCAGTAATTGTTCAATATTCTAATTATTTTCCTCAGGTCTGGTTTTGGTCTAGTTTAATCTACCTCTGTCTTTGTGGATTATCTTCTAGTCCTCCGCTGACTCAGTTCTTCTTGGAGTGTGGTGGTCTGGTGAAGACAGACAAGAAGCCAGCGCTATGCAAGAGCTATCAGAAACTCATCACAGACCTGTGGCACAAAAACAGGTACAGCCATTTTCTATTGCTGTATACATTATCTATCAATTCATTTACTATATTCATTTTTTTCTTTTTCATTTTTGAGTTTTTGTAAAAAACAACAACAACAACAACAACATTGTGTTTTGTTCTTGTTTTGTGTGTTTCTAGGAACTCCTATGTTGTTCCCACAAATCTATTCCAGGGCATTAAGGCTGTGAACCCAATGTTTCGTGGTTACTCCCAACAGGTATGTTGTGTCAAACTGATTTGTTAAAAATAGCATTATTATTAATATTGTGGCTGATTTTATTGTCTAAAGCACCGTTTCAATGGTTGGGATAAGATTTTATTTATACTTCAGTTTTCATATAAACTGCAAGGATATTTTTTAGTATTGACAGCCACAGGTGTAATCTTTAATGTCCCACTCGCAAAGCAGCTTATAGTACCATCATGAATACTGTCTGCATGTTCCATACCAGTAACCATAGTGACAGTCAACAAAGTAACATTGTAGATGGTGATAAGACAGTCCATATAACTGAATTCAAAAGTTTAACAGCAAGTTAATTTGTCAAATTTTTTTGTCTTCCTACATTGGGTGAACAGTTTTGGCTTCTAGTTTATTTATTGAATTAAATAAATCATGGGTTTATATATTCACTGTTTAAAAAGAAAACTGACTTGCAATAAGGGATGTTTATTTTGGCAATTCTGATTTCTTAATGTTTCGGTAAAATGCACATCAAGTAATTAACATTAACAAAACAAAAGAAGAAAACGTGTGTACTTTATAGTTTTGAGTACTTCGGGTTTTGTTTTTGTCACTTTCTACACAAGTTCAAGGTGGGGTTGTAAAAAGTACTTACTTTTGTACCCATCAGTACTGGGACTTTAAAAATGTCCACTTCCTGCTAACGTCTGAGTGCTGTTCTATTGTGTTCACGTGCTTAACAGTTATGACTGAGATTGGTTCCAGTGATCATCTCTTCCTTGCTCTTCACCAAGTGCTTACAATGATAGACGGACACTTGAGCTATTGAAAGCAGAGTCTGTCAGTTGATCACTTGTATATCTGCCATGGACGGATCTTCTGATAGATGTGGCTTTCAAACACTCCAGTGACTGTGTATATATGTAAGCGATTGACTCGCTTCTGTACTTGTTGGAATAAGGCCCCTAAAAACAATATGAAAGGCAGTTTTAATGACCACTTAAACTTTCAATAAACAGGACAAGCATTCAGCATCCAACTGGTCCTGAATATGGTTGCCTGGGATTTCATTCCTGGCCACACACAAAGCTGAGAACATCCACTCATTGACTTTGACATTGACAGCCATCTCGGAGACAGAGCCCTCAACTACAATATTGTGTTTTGTGCTATGGCTTTAAATTTCTGTTGTGCAGTACAGTGCCATCATGACAGTAAGTCCTTTCCCAATGAGTTTTCAATAGAGAAAGGAAAAGCATTTAGTGAGGGCAGTGACCTCCACTTTACCTGAGAGGCTTTATATTGTGTTCACTGTCTGCAGGTTCAGGCTCCAGTCTCTAGGAACAACCCACAGTTCAGCCTGCCTTGCTTTTGAGCTGCTCTTATTCATTCATTCATTCATTCATTCATTCATTCATTCATTTTCCTTCGGCTTAGTCCCTTATTTATTAGGGCTCATCATAGCAGAATGAACCACCAACTATTCTGGCATATGTTTTGCGCAGTGGATGCCCTTCCAGCTGCAACCCAGTACTAAGAAACACCCATACACTCTCATATTCACACACTAATACTCTACGGCCAATTTTGTTTACCCAATTCACCGATACCGCATGCCTTTGGACTGTGGGGGAAACCGGAGCACCCGGAGGAAACCCACGCGAACACAGGGAGAATGAGCAAACTCCACACAGAAGTGTTTTGGACTGATTGTTTTCAAAGTTATATCATTTCAGTTCCTTCGTTTGAAGTATACCGGGTCCTTACCACTGTGTCTGTTTAAATGATCCATTCAAATGAAATCATGCTGGTCTCTCACAAACAAATAAAACCAGGCTGGATGGACAGTCTTCATCTTGAGGCAGTTCATGCCACTGCTTCTGAGTGAATTCTTCCACTTTATGCAAAGATACTTTTGCGAGCGATAGCCAATAGGAGCATCAATAGAGCTCACATGATCCTCTCTCCACTCCTGCAGCAGCCGGTAGAATTCTCTGTGCTGTAGACCTTCACAGACCCACATTTGCAGCAGATAAATATCATCATAAACGTTACCTAAGCAACCTCAAGGTGGGAATGCCCACTAGCAACTTTAATCGCCACCCAGAGTGACATGGAGCTACAAAGTCGCTGCTAGTGTGAATGAGGCATTACATGGCAAACGGGACAGGTGCTTTGGGTGAATGAGAGAGCAGCATCTTCTGTATGTGACGGACCACTACTCTGAGCAAGGGGCTGCTTTTATCATGAGAGAACTGTGTCTTCTGTAAACAGCAGCTTCCCTGTGGTTGTGGGCTGGTTATGTTGTTTGAATGAAGTGGCTGTGCTTTGTACACAGCAGGTTGCCACTCCGAGGGTAGGGAGTAGGTGGTAAGAGAGTGGTCCAGAAGGCATCTGGAAGAAAAATGTCATACTCACTGGAACGCTGCAGGGAAACAGCAATCCAGGGACTATCTCCTGGACTGAGGCTTTTACAAATCACAATTTCAACTAGACCACATTTAATAGCACTTTTTAAGAGTTGTTTGTGTTTCTTATATTCACTATAAGCCAAGCTTGGCCAGAACATTTTGGGGTCTAAGGGGTTAAAAAGTATTAAAATAAAATGTTTTTTGTTAGTACGTCTGCATTTTACCATCACTTTTGAACAATGGTGCATTTTAAAATGTTGATGCTATTTTGTGAAAATGAAATCATTTTAAATTCTGTGAGTGAGTTCAGGCACCACCACATTTATAATTTACAACTTTCATTTCGAGATTGACTGAATATTACATTTAACTGTTTCTAAATTACTTGTATATTTTAATAATTGAAATTACCTTTGAATTTTGACTTATGTTTTTTTAAATATTTAATGAAGAAAAATGTATAATTAAAATAGAATCCAGAATAATTAAACTGAAAAATATCTGATTTAAGAAAATAACAAAACTGATTTTATGTGATTCCAGCCGCCTAGGTCGCCTCTATGGACGCGCTGGCCCTGGATATATGATAGATATGCAGAGAACATCCATTGTCTTGCCTGGCTGGTGAGAAATGCCATTTGGAGAATTAGCTTTGGCATGAATGAGCCACAGGGGTTAGCACTGTCGCCTCACAGCAAGAAGGTTGCTGGTTTAAGCCCCGGCTGGGTCAGTTGGCATTTCTGTGTGGAGTTTGCATGTTCTCCCCATGTTCGCGTGGGTTACCTCCAGGTGCTCCGGTTTCCCCCACAGTCCAAAGACATGCGCTATAGGTGAATTGAATAAGCAAAATTGGCCGTAGTGTATGTGTGTGAATGCGAGAGTGTATGGGTGTTTCCCAGTACTGGGTTGTGGCTGGAAGGGCATCCGCTACGTAAAACATATGCTGGATAAGTTTGTGGTTCATTCCGCTGTGGCGACCCTTGATAAATAAAGGGACTAAGCCAAAGGAAAGTGAATGAATGAGCCATCACAGGCTATTAAGAGACTGTCAAATGGATTTATTGCATTTTCGGTCTCATTTTTGTTGAAGACCAGGTGGACCGTAGACTCCTGTAGAGGATACATTCAGTTAACATCAATGAATGTCTTCTCTCTGCTAATTATAAAGGGTAAATGAGCAATGATTAACAGCATAATTTCAATACAGACAGGAAACTCTTTGTCCCTGTATAGCATTGACATAATACAGCAGTTATTGTTTTTGATAATACCTGAAACATTTGGTGTAAAGGTGTGTGTCTGCACTCCACATGCCAGTGGACAATCTAGTTTAGAGAGATAGTTCACCAATAATAATAATAATAATAATAATTATAATAATAAATTTTTAATTGTACATATAAATCCAATTTTCCAAAGCACATATAAATCTACCCAATCAGGACAACGCCCATACAATCACCAACAATCTATGTCAATAAAACTCAACCCATCTCAATTTTATTTATTAACTCTATTCACCAATAAAGTAGCGTGTTTTAAAAAGTAGCGTGTTTTAAAAAAGTTCTACATCTGTTTATAGCTACCTGGTGATGGCATTTACCCGGACAGACTGTTGTGCATACATTTAATTTATTATAGTTTTCAAAATGTGTACATTTTTTTAACTAAAGTTATGTTAAAAATAAGTTATGTTGGTTTTGAAAAATTATTTAAAATATGCTTTATAGAATTAGATTGGGTGACACGGTGGCTCAGTGGTTAGCACTCTCGCCCCGGCTAGGTCAGTTGGCATTTCTGTGTGGAGTTTTCATGTTCTCCCCGTGTTTGCGTGGGTTTTCTTCGGGTGCTCCGGTTTCCCCCACAGTCCAAAGACATGTGCTATAGGTGAATTGAATAAATTGGCTGTACTGTGTGTGGAAATGACGGTGTATGGATGTTTCCCAGTACTGGGTTGCGGCTGGAAGGGCATCCACTGTGTAAAACGTATGCTGGATAAGTTGGCGGTTCATTTCGCTGTGGCGACTGCTGATGAATTAAGGGACTAAGCTGAAGGAAAATGAATGAATGAATGAAATAATGAATTAGATTGATTTCCAAATATAGTTGTCATTATTATCCTTTTAGGTGTAAACCAGCCTTAACAGAGCATAGCATTAATTCCAATCTGTCTTCACTCTAAGGACTCTCAGGAATTCCTGCGTTGTCTGATGGACCAACTCCACGAGGAGCTCAAGGAGCCCATTCCTGAACCCGAGGACCCAAATCAGGCTGTGGCCATGGACGACAGTCCCGACGAGGACAACCACAGCCAATCAGATGACTTTCAGTCCTGCGAGTCTTGCGGCAGCAGTGATCGTGCTGATAACGAAGGCCCCAGAGTCCCAGAAGACATCAACGAAGCTGAGATGCTGATGCCAGAACAGAATCAAAACAACCGTGATTGGCAGAAAGAGAAGAATCTTATTAATAACCTGTACCGTGCCGGTTCTCATGGCGACCTGGATAAAGACGTGGACACAACCAGTGATTCAAGGCCAATCATCAGCAGCCAAGGAGCTATTAAAGCTCAGGGTCGAAATTCAGGTGAATATAGGGCTGCTCATTTTATGCAATGCATAATGGCTGATTTATACTTCTGCGTCGAGTGATCGCTGTGACCCACGGCGCATGCCCTGCGGTACACTTATACATTTATACTTCTGTGTGCTGTTTGTGTTACTCTGCAATAACACTCACTAGTGAATGTTTGTTTAAAAAGTTTTTTAGAATAAAAGCTCTCCTCGTCCAGACTGGCATTTGTACTGTTTCAGAAAAATCTGTCTAAAATGTATGATACATGACCATTCATGCCCACTGGGTATGCGGATATTTTACCAGCATTCGTACTTGTTTGCTATAGACCAAAAGACCAGTCAGAGAGTGATTGTGGATAGCCGCAACTTTGTTTTCAAAAGTTTTAGCCCGTCTATACTGAAATGCAACACCAGCATTTACAAACCAAAACAAGGTCTTAAGCATTATTAAAATGCTCTGTTTTTGTCTTCGAAGATGCCAGACTAGTGTGATTGCCAGGCATAAGCGCAACAAAACGTATGAGTTTAAAACACACTACTGTAAATGGCATCTGTAGCGAAATTAGCTCAGTTTATGAATATTAATGATTAATAATAACAAGTTATTATTAATTATGAATATTCAGAACTAACTTAGTTAATTAAAAAATTAAATAAATACAACAATGACTTCGCCCGCTCGTCTGAGCGGACTCTGTAATTATTTATTTATTTAGAAAGGGAATTATAACTACTTCATGTGAAGTAGATGAATAGTTTAGAAGTTTTATCAAACTTTAATAAGCTGTAGCAAGGGTCTATCATTAAAGTGACCTTTTCTGTGAGGCAAAACCAAGACAATCCAATATGGTCATATAGCGTAATTTATTGACTAGTCTAACATATAACAAACAAACGTACACAACATAACAACAAAAACATAGGAAAGAAATACAGCGAGGAAATAAAGAAACTAGATACAGAATGACAATTTTCGCTCAGTTCAACCACGCCTAACAAGAATCACCAAGTGATCATAAAAACACCTTTTTTTTTTAAAGGAAAAGGGGCACAGCTTTAAAACGCGTATAAAGGCAAATACTTGCATTCACTCTCTCTTTGGTTGTGCGAGTTTTCCTTGATGCGCGTGGACGTTGGAGATCCGTTAGGAGTTCTTGTGTCTTGCTCAACTTTGCGGTCTAAGTTGGACGGTCCCACGAGGCACGAAATTAAACTGAGTTCAATTTGTCGTAAAAGAAACGAGGACAGAAAGAGATTTTCTCTGGAGACGTCCTGCCGGAGGGTTACTGCCAGAGTTTTTCTGCTCAGATGTTGGGAGTAGATGGGTTTTAACGATGGGTCAAGTCACACCCATTCTCTACTGACTGACCAATGGTTTTAGAGCAAAGTTTGAGCGGGAGAATTCCTTTGTCTCTGGGTCACTCATATGCATAATAAGGATCCACCCTGAAGGGACGGACGAACTTTAATTCAGAGCATTAAAGAATGCAAGCCGTATAAGTTTTTATCATACACTCTGCATCATGTGTTGTAAAGTAGCAGGAGAAACGTAACAGTACTAAACACGACACTCTAAACACACAATAAACAGCATCTACGCATTTCTATACTATATGATACAAAAAGGGGGATTGGTACATTCATATAATATTTTAACTACTTTTGCTATAGAGCAGAGCATATAGACTGCAAGCAAACACATTATATACCATTTGTAGTGAGTTTTGAGTTCTAATAGTTCTTTCATTAAATCTAGAGGGAGTTTTGGAATGTGATTGGGTTGCAAAGGCTGGCAGGAGGGAATTTACTCCGTATCCCCCCTTCCGCTATCTGCATCATAGATTGGCCCCAGCAATGGACCCCCAGTGGTGATTAAGCATCCTGGGTAAACCAGGTGTCAAGCACAGGATCTTTGGCTCCAGCCTTTCTGGAGCCGGGACCCATAAACGTCACCCCAGCTAGATATATGGTATTTAGGGGTAATCCCGCTTATCAGCTACGGCCTGTATGCTACAGCATCTTAGGGATCTTTCATGAATTTACTAATGTCTAACACTGAGTGATTGAGTAAAAACTGTTACAGACGTGTTATGGCCAACAAAAAGACATCAAATGTGGTCTGTTTTTAATTTAGCTTGAAGTGTAATTGGACTATAGTTGCTAGTTTGTGGATATTTTGCTTTTATTGATCGACATCTGGGTTTCCTTGTTTAGACTCAAACCCTGAAATCCAGGTCAGCAGTACTGTCAGACCGCAGAGTCCCACCAGAAATGAGGGCATCACATCTAGACTGTCCAGCAGCCCCCCCAAATCCTCAGCGTGGCCAAACTTGAGCTCTACTCACAAGAAAGGTACTAGAATGACTTTTTGAAGATTCTTTGATTATTTATCAGTTTAATGAAATGTATTCTTTTAATTATTGTGTTTAATTTTAATTAATGTTCCTAAATGGTTTTTGATGTGTTGTGTTGGCAGTACCCACATTCACTCCAACAAAGAACAAGCGGCAGAGGAAATACCTCAGCATAATTTCTGAAGTGTTTGATGGCACAATTGTCAGCTCAGTTCAGTGCCTGACCTGTGATAGGGTGAGTGACCCGAGTGATCTTCACCTAAACATGCACCAAACCATTTTACTTTGATAGACAAAATGAACAGAGTTAAAAAGTTAGTTTACCCAAAAATGGAAATTCTGTTATTAATTATTCACTCTCATGTCGATCCAATCCCTTGAGACCTTCGTTCATCCTCAGAACACAAATTGATTTTAGATGAACGCAAAGAACTCTCTTATCCTATATAAACAGCAATTCAGACATTTAAAGTCCAGAAAAGGAACAAAAACATGGTCAAAACATTACATGTGACTTCATTGGACCAGTTGTTTTCATACAGAACTATACGTCATATTGCCATTGTAAACAACATTCCAATCAGCCAATCAGAATTAAGGAATAAGTTTACAGTTTATGTTAAGCTTTAGGGTTATGTACTTTTACATGATTGTTATACAACTATTATTTCCCTCTGATTTTGGGAACAATTTACATTTAAGGTTGGGTATAGAGGTAGGGATTAGGTTTTTTTCGAACAAAAATGACATCCAGGATCAACATAGATGTTAATTCAGGATCGCATTGTACTTTGCAAAGTCAAACCCACCTTATAAACACACACAAGAAAAAAACAATGGTAAACAAATGCCACACAAAGGTGTTCTTGGAGTATGAATACAGTTGAACCACTGAAGTCACATGGAATGTTTTAATTGTTTGTTTTGGAATATTTTTGGTTCCTTTTTTAGACTTTGAACTTCTCTCTGCCCCCCATAGACAGCAACAGAGCTCTCGGATTCCATCTAAAATATCTTAATTTACGGCTGCACAATATATCGTTTCAGTATTAATATCGCATTGTGCAAATCTGTCACATCGCAGGATCTGCAATGTCATGTTGGGATTAATAAATCTCAACCTAATTGAATAGGTTCTAACAGTGTGAAAGACTTTTATTTGAATGTATTTTTAAGCCCTGTGACTAAGATTTCAAGCAAATTTAGACCATTTGGGCACAAGAAATTCTAAAATTGGCCCTTTAGCAAAGAGTGATTCATTATTCATACAATGAAGATCATACAGTGTTAATTTACATTTGATTATTGCGTTTCTGAACCTCAATGCTGTTAGGCTCCACCAAAAACTATGAAGCGCTGTTTATTTCATTTGTATCTTTGTTCTATTGTTTTCATCTGTGCTTTATTTTATTTGGTGTATTTTGGAATAATTTTGTATATTTTATGCAGATGCATCCCCTAAAATTATAACTACTTTCCAAATAGAGTTACTGAAGTCATCTTGTAAAGTCATATTCAAATCGCCATATATAACGCAGAAAAACAATATCGTGCAGCCCTATCTTAATTTGCGTTTCGGAGATAAACGAAGATCTCAAGGATTCGACTGGCATAAGAGTGGGCAATTAATAACAGAATTATCATTTTTGGGTGAACTATCTCTTTAATAAGTTGTTCGACAATAATTATGTTGTGAATCTAGCTGATTTTTCAAATATGTAATCAACACAGGTTACATATGAAAAATTAACAGTGATAACTGGACACAGCTTGGCATTCTGACGAAAGTTGTTACAGGAAAGATATTTTCATCACAATTGCTTTAATGGCTTTGTTATTGCTCGGTAGATGCGATTACCGATTAGGGTTTTAAATTAGGCTCGCCTGCTCCTTGTCCTTCCTGTCTCAGGTTTCGGTGACTTTGGAGAACTTCCAGGACATCTCTCTGCCCATCCCAGGGAAAGAGGACCTTGCCAAGCTGCACTCGTCCTCCCACCAGACGGCTCTGGTCAAGGCTGGTTCTTGTGGAGAAGCCTATGCCCCTCAAGGGTGGATTGCTTTCGTCATGGAATATATCAAGAGGTATTGAACTCGCAGTTCTCTTATGTGGAACACTTTAGCACTTAGTACTTCAAAAACAGTACTTTTTACTGATTTAAGTGTGAACTAGGGTTGCTCGATTATGGAAAAAATTATTATCATGATTATTTTAGTCAATGATGTAATCACGATTATTTAAAACGATTATCAGTGGGCTATACGCTGTAAAAAATGCAGGCTTCCACACAGTTTTTTTCATGTTGCCATAACACAAATTGATTAATTTAACTTAAAAATGTAGGTGAATTGAACAAAAAAAAAAAAGTTGTGCCAAAAAAATCTCAAGAATTGTGTTGTTTCAACTCATGTTAAATAAGTAGTTTGAACAAGCAGCAAAAATCATTTTTTCAGTGTACGACCAAAACATTTTTTTTATATAAATCGTTTTTTTCCCCTGTACTTAAGGTTGCTATCACACCTATACATTTCAAAATCATGACCCTTCACAATTCTCAATACCACAGCAGAAAGGGACAAAGTCCAAAACAAAGTAACAAAAAGTCCTCCGAATTATGCTAAAGACTGAAAGCATCCAATAAAAATATGCAAATGAAACAAAATGTTCTTTAAGCATAGACTTCACTGTAATAAATAAACTTGATTTGTTTCTGCTAGACTGCTAGAAAGAGGTGTGATAAGATGCAATAATCAGTTTATCTGAAATAATGTTTTTTCATAAACGTTTGAGGCCAAAAATCGAATTTTGATTAATTGCACAGTTTTAAGTGTGAACTTATCATTAATGTCAAATATATTAGCAATATCACACAAGTAGCAGTGCGATGTGGCTATATATCAGCACTGGTGGGAGGCGTGGGAGGCCTTAGTGTCCCACCAGTGACGATATACAGCCAGATCGCACTGCTACTCGTGTGATATTGCGTTTATACAACAGTTCGACGGCATAATCGTGTATATAAAAAAGAAAATCAAACACGGAGAGTGTCAAAACCCTTTTGTAAGAGGAACTACTTTCTTCCGCCGTTTCTTCACATCTACAGCTGACGTCAGAACAGCAGAAACCGTTGCTCATTCACTAACGTCACTTTAGAGCTAGTATTTGAATGATTCTCTACTGTAATATCTAAAGTGAAGACAAAACAGGTGATTTTGCAGACATTTTAAGATTATAAGGCCGAACGGCATGAAATGCCATCAGTCTACAGAGATATCTCCTCCCAATTTCAACTGAGAAATACTGGATCACAATATTACTATGGTATAAATGCAGCACTACAACATACAAAAGAGAGAGATTGACTTAGAAAGTCATTTGCCTGTATAATAATGATTTGATCGCAGCTGTAGTTTGAAATTAAGCTGTTTTCTTTTAGGTCTTATTATGCGGTCTCTGTCACCATCTTGAACATCGTCAACCGTCTTTGCTCAAAGACTGGCTAATGGCCGCCGACGCGCTGTCTCTCAGAAATTATAAATATTTAAAAATAGGCACTATCCTTAAAAAAAATAAACTGCATAGATGCAATCTAAACAACTACATTCTTGGCTAAAAAAGCCTCAAAAGTAAATTATGTTGTCCAACAGCAGCAATATTTGTCAAACTGTAGTGTCCTCCGCTTGTCGCTGTATGTGGGCGGAGTAATACACAAGGGTGAAGGGTTAAGAGGCTGGACCAGTGCTGTTATTTGCAGAATATCGCACGGCTATCAGCCAATCAGATTCAAGAACCAGACAGAACTGTTGTATAAATCTATGTATATTATGTTATATATTAGGTAAAAAAAGCAATTTGACACTTATATATCATAATTTAAGCGTAAAATATCTTTCTTTTTTTTCATACTTCAGTGGAACTTATGGGTAAAAATATGTAAGAAAAAAATATATAAAAATAAAAAGTCAAAATTAAATGAGTGTTTTCTTAAAACAAGCTAAATAATGTGCCAAAGGAGTAAGAAAAATAATAGCTTTGAAATAAGATTATTTTATTTTACCTCATTAGCAGATTATTTAGCTTTTTTTTTAAAGGAAAAACTCACTTAATTTTGACTCATTATTTCTGAAAACAAGACATTTTTCTTTCTTGTCTAAAATATGCTTCTTGATTTAAGAATTTTTAGATATTTGGACTAGAAACAAGACAAAAACTCAAAGTAAGAAAAAAAAAAAAAAATATATATATATATATATATATATATATATATATATATATATATATATTTATTTATTTTTTTGTAGTGAACTAAAAAAACGAAAACAAGAAAGAATGTTACTACGTTACTTTAAAATAATTCATTTTTCTGTTTTCTCTGTTTTTGTTAATTAATTTTTAGTTGGTTCTGGGGCCCTGTGGTGACGCTGCAGGATTGTCTGGCTGCCTTTTTTGCCAGGGATGAACTAAAAGGTCAGAATTGTTTTGACTCAGATATGTGTAAAAAAAAAAAAAAAAAAGCAGTAGTAGTTTTCTGCTCATTGATAATAAGCTTATTAGTTGTACAATTCTTACATGGAATTTATTTCTTTTTTTAACAGGAGACAACATGTACAGCTGTGAAAAATGCAAGAAGTAAGTACAAACTTGTTATTAACCTTCTTGAAGGTGGTTGTAGAAATTAAAGGGCTGATATCGACTCTTTGGTTGTTTCAGATTACGGAATGGGGTCAAATTCTGCAAAGTTCAGAGTTTGCCAGAGGTAAGCACACAGAGGAGCGTTTATGGTTATTATTAGGGGTGCAATAATACAGAATTCTCATAGTTTAGTTTTTGGTTTTAAGGTCACGTTTTGGTATGGTTCTGAATACGATATGTTCAGTAAAATACAGGACACTGTCAAATAAAAATAAAGAAAAAAACTTTACATGTAGCAATATAGCAAAGATATGTCTAGAATAAAGAATACTTTTCACTTTTTTCAGGTATCTAACAGTAGTTTTTATTTACATTATTTGAATAATATAATCAAATATAACACTGCATACTGTATATAATCTATTAATCTCGTCATAACTTTCATTCACCTGTTCAGATCTCCAAGACATACACATAACAAACACATAACAAAACAGCACAAATGAAGTACACCATGTATTGTCCATGTATCAAATCTGCCTGAAAGGAGCACAAAACCTGCACAGTGGGTTCTTAAAGTTTTAAAATATGTGTTATATAAAGTGGTCCTATAATTAAAGGCCTCCCTTACTTGTCTACTTGCGATCCGATAGACCAAAACACATCTTAATACTAAGGGTAAACAGGACCTAAAATGCTCACAGTGAGAACTAATGCTGATGCCTCTTTCTTTCTTTGTCTGCTGCTGTCATAAATGCGCTTGAGTATTGCAACAAAGTATTGAAATGCACTTAAGGCACTTTTTATTTATTGCTAGTGCAAGCACAGGGATGAGTTTTCCTCGTTTTCTCAGAATTGTTGTTTGAATAGGGATGTGCATTAGTGTGAATGCAGCCTATTAGTTTTATGTTAAAGACACCATAAAAGGAAGCTAAGATGGTCCTTTTTCCCCATATTGAGACGTACATCAGATTGAAAGGGTCCTAAAATGAGAAAAAAAATGTAGGGCGGTGGATGATTTTGTCCTTTAGGAACTGATTGGATCATTGAAAGATAAATAGTGTTGCTAGGTAAATGAAGGAAGATTGGCGAATGGACTAAAGCAGGGCAGAAACGAGATACGCACTGATAGCCCCACCCTAAAGGCATTCCATGTGACCAGGGTCCGTTCTTCGTATGTGGATTACTCAATTAGCTGGATTTGGTTTTTGACGATTTGACACGATCCAGGATCGTTTCGTTCTTCAAAACTCTTCCGAGAGTTGTTGTCATAGCAACAGTTCTGGTAGCTCAAACCTGCTCGGGAGCAGGCTTATTTCATATAAACAGGATTAGATCGGGTCATTTCAAGCTGAATGTATGTACCTAATGCTGATATTTTCTTACAGTAGTAGTTATACACTTGGGAAAATAGTAAATAGTTAAAAACTTAATATATATATAAGTTTTAAACATTTTTAAATAAAACTTCTGCACTCCGAAATAAAAGTACAAAGACTGTCACAGGGTGGTTCTCTCCAAGGGGTTCAAAGAGAACTTTTATTAGTATGGACTTTTTAGATACAAACACGTACTATTTTAAGGTACCAGCTTTAGTACAATAGTGTATGATAATAGACATGACCAATATTCGACAGTTTTTTATTTTTTTAAGGAATAATAATTTATGCAGTCATGCACGTTTTGACAGCTAATATGACGATGATGCTTTGCAAAATTTGCAGACACCTTTACCAATATCAAAATGCTTTTTTTATGCTAAATTAATTTAAACAGCCAGTTATTCTTTACACCTATTAGGAAAGTTAATAAAGAAAATATAATAAAGAAATTCCGCTCTAAATGTAAAATTAAATAAATTGCTAATTACTCTCGACACATGAAAGTGTAAAGCCTGCAGCCCACAACAAATGTGTAAAGTATTGCGTATCATATTTAACAAACAGTTTACTACAAATTTTATTAATTTTGCTCACATGGATAATTAAATATTAATCAGATGACGTCATTACGCTGCTGTGCCGTCAGCCAATCGTTGCATTGCTGATCATGATTTCGAGGATCGATAGATCTGTTCTTCACAACACACGCAGCGGTCTCCGATCAGTTTATCCAGACATTTTAATCTGATTTGCGAACTTGTTTGAAGAATCAAAATAGCCAGAGATCAAGATTAAAAGATCCATCATCTGTCAAATCATCTTAGATCATTTAAGCGAGGTACGAAGAACAGACCCCTGAAGTAAAGAAAAGTTGTTTCAAGGGGAAGGTAAGGGTGTAGTATTTGATAAAAGATTATAAAGGATTCAAATACATTTTTACTAAATAATGAAGTGCACAGATACATTGGTTATACACTACTATAAAGATATAAAAATAAGAAGTGTCAATTTTCATTCTGACTTGAACGGTCACATGGAAACTGAAAGGACATTTTTATTCCCTGCTTTGTTAATATTCTGTCTTCTGTCTCCATGACAGATTTTGTGCATTCATCTCAAGCGCTTCAGACATGAACTTATGTTCTCCACCAAAATCGGCACTCATGTGTCCTTCCCTTTGGAAGGCCTCGAAATGCAGCCCTTCTTGGCCAAGGACAGCTCTGCCCAGACCACTACCTATGACCTGCTGTCAGTCATCTGTCACCATGGCACTGCCAGCAGTAAGTTTAGTATAACTTTTAATAAGTATAAGTTATTATATAGTCATTAGCTATGTTTCACTTTAATGCACTTGTATGCACATTAAAAAGTCAAGATTCATTCATTTTCCTTCAGCTTAGTCCCTTTATTCATCAGGGGTTGCCACAGCGGAATTAACCGCCAACTTGTCAAGCATATGTTTTGCACAGCGGATGCCCTTCCAGCTGCAACCCAGTACTGGGAAACACGCATACACTCTCACATGCACACACATACACTACGGCCAATTTAGTTTATTCAATTCACTTATAATGCTTGTCTTTGTACTGTGGGGGAAACCAGAGCACCCAGAGGAAACCCACGCGAACACGGGGAGAACATGCAAACTCCACACAGAAATGCCAACTGGTCCAGCCGGGGCTCGAACCAGCGACCTTCTTGCTGTGAGGCGACAGTGCTAACCACTGAGCCACCGTGTCGCTCCAAAGTCAAGATTATTTATTTATTTATTTTTTAGAGGTCATGTGATAAAAATGGGTGCGATAGGATGGCATTAATGGGACAGCAGATGTTATACAATGTGGTCGGACATTGAACAAACCAGAGATCCGACCACATTGTAAAACATCTGAAATGTTGTTTTAGTCATTCTAAAAAGCCTTACGCAAAGTCCGTCATCACAGTGGTTCAGTATTATTATTATTATTATTATTATTACCTCCAGAACTGTCTTGAGCAGCTGCACTCCCAAAGAGCATCTCACGTCTCCAAAAATGTGTGTTGTATTCGTTACCGTCTTCTAAGGTTCAAGTAATTCTGTCATGAACATTCTCGGGATTTAGTATGGTAATGAATATTTATATGGAAATGTTGATGTATTTGGTCTTGCCGGTATAGATCTGCTATGCTGCTGCTGCTGCTATGATTATTATGGCAGAGCAAGTACCAAGACCTGCTACTGCCAGTATATACACAGACATGCCGTCTGAGAAAATAACACGCTGCTGCTGCAAATAGGATATATGTAACCCCAGTAGCAGATCTAACACAGGTGGAGCTGGGGTAGAGGAGGGTCTCCGAAAACGCGCTGCAGATAACAGCGTAAAACAACGCGGATCATTTAAACTTTAAACTGCAGCCTGCGGGTCGGTTTCAATAGTAATTAAATATTATCCCGGGGGCCATAGACAACTCATTCCCGTGGGCCAGATCCGGCATATTAATTTATATGCTGATATTGGCTGATTCAGATTACGTGCCAGTAATATTGTGCATTCTTACCTCAAACTTTACAATGACATCATTTCCACAAAAAAAAAAAAATTAACAGCAAATAAAAAAAAAACATTGACAATAACAAATGTTTTTTTTTTTTTTTTTTTTTAGCACCAAATCATTATGTTATAATTCTGAAAGATCATATGACTATGAAGATTGGGGTAATAGCTGCTAAAAATTATCTTTGCATCACATGCATAATGGTTTCGGGTGGTGAATGCTGTTTTTCCTCTTCTTTTTTTGTGCCTTTTGGTGCCACATATATTGATTCAGTAATAGTGAATAATAGGAAATTAGAAGACAGGCCAATGAGAACAGGAAATGATACAAGTCTGATGATGGATAAGTTTCGTGTTCCAGAGCTGTAGTGTCCAGAGTCCAGAGTGTTGAGCTGTAGGCTTAGATGACGCTAATATTTGAATGTTTTTTTTAATTTTCTTTAAGGTGGCCATTATATTGCCTATTGTCGGAATGAGCTGAACCAGCTGTGGTACGAGTTTGATGACCAGAGTGTTACTGAAGTGTCGGAGTCCTGTGTTCAAAACGCTGAGGCATATGTGCTCTTTTACAAGTGAGAACACACACATACACACACAAATACACTCATAAACTGTCAATTGTCTGGAAACTATGCTATTTGTGTTAAAAGCCTTTATATATTTTTAATCTTTTCATTTAAGAAGGTCAGACTTTTTCAAATCAGGCGTCCTTCCTCTGGCTCCCAATAATTTGTGTAACTGAAAACATGTGTTATTTTTCCTCTAAATTGTCTGCTTCCTTATCTATTACCACAGTCTTCAATATGTGGTTGTAGGCATTATTTAGTTATCATTTCTAAACACATTCGTCAGTATATCACATCACAGTATATTAACACATCATATTACTTTTTCAGAATACATTTTGTACTAAAGGTCTTTGCACACTGAAGTTCGAAATTTTCGTGCGTTTTTTTCATATTCATATGCGAAAAATTCGTCAGGTAAACAAACCTTGCACACTGAGTCCGATGCGCATTAATTAATCAATCACGAAAAAACGCAAAACATTTCAGAGTCAGTTCAAGCAGTGATACATTGTTCTTCTCTCTCTTCTCCAAAGTAGAAAAAGAAAGAGGAATAGGCTACATATTGTGTTTATTTAATACTAGCCTACATAGAGAGGAAGGAGAGAGTTCTCCTCCTTATCAAAGAGCTGTGCTGGATTATCCCGAAATGCAAAGTTTATTTCAGGAAATCAGTGGAATATTGATACATTGCCTGTGATACTTCACACATTCACGTACGTAAACAAATCTTGAACAGAGACTGCCAGTACCTATTATAATAGATGGCAGCCGTGTTGACGTGTCGAAGCAACAGACTGAAAGCGGACCATGCTTTCTTTTATAATGTCTTTGGGCAGTACGTCAAATGTATGGACACGCACGCACGCACGCACGCACACACACACACACACACACACACACACACACACACACACACACAC